>JAQPZY010001695.1:495000-1095000 GCA_029931535.1 Margaritifera margaritifera
TCTGTAGTGCACTAATTGCAATCTAGATAAATATTGACTCTCTAAAGATTTATTATGCGCAGTTTTATTTTAATTTTTTTTTTATTTGTATCTGTATCTAATCGAACTGTGTCTCACACGTATATTGTAATCAATATCTGATTAGTATGTATCACATCATTCTGGAACAAGTCAGGGGCGCCGTGTGGCCGAGTGGTTTAAGGCGCTCGTCTTTACAGATCACTCACGTCCGCGTGGTATGTGAGAAAGTTTGCCAGTAGTTTCCCGTTAGTCGGTGGTTCTTCCCGTGTTCTTCCTTCACCAACTATACTGGCCGCCATGTACAGCTTATCATGTGTTGAAAAATGGCGTTAAAACCCACAAAACCAAACCAAACCAAAACCAGAACAAGCCAATCAGCCGCTGACGCAGAAGTGTATGAATTGCACGGTCATTTCAAGTGAAAACGATGGATTATGTATAGAATACGTTTACAAATTACGATCAAAGACACAAATAGGTCATTGTTTTCCTTGTTGTCAATTCTAAATGAAGAAAAGATGAAGAAAATAGGGATCTCCCGATTATACTTGGTCAAAACGAATAGGCCCTACTGTTCGTTCTATTTTTTTCCCAGCAAATTACAAGTGATCAGATCATCACAAATCGGCATGTGCAACATACTGCATCCTGCCAGCGAACTGGTTATATCCGGTTACATTTACATCATACGGGTACATTTAAAAATCGCTATCCGGCCCGCGCCGTGGAGGAAGTTGTACATGCCTGTTAAAACGATAAAGAACGGATTTAGACATATCACTTAGGCAGTCATCGGAGGGAAGTAAGAGAGCGAGCGAACGAGAGAAGAAGTTCAAGAAGAATAATAAAAAATAAGTCGTCCCCTTTAATGGCGTACAGAAATTTTAACTATAAAAGCAAAACGTCGTTGAATCTTTTTCTTATAGATTTATGGTGGACAAATAAGAGCAGCAAATATCAAGTGAAACATGTCGTGAGGTGCTGTTAGACCCCTTGCGTGTTAAATTATGTTAGGAGATTAGGGGTTACATTTAAAGGGGGTGGGGTGACCATGTCCTATTTTAACGAATTGAAATGTGTTTGACGATACTTTCACTAGAAATTGGGATCTGATATCATATACTTTTTTCTTAATGTGGCGTATCTAATATAAAAGTTACAAATGACGCCGAGATCGTGCTTCTGCGTTTGAATGTACATTATTTTCGTAATTCTTTCTATTTTTTTCTCAATCTATCTAAGACCATGTTGACCGTAGTGTAGCATTATTCGTTTGAATTTCCACAGGATCACTCATTTCATTATTTATTGTAAATTCCCTACACTACTTTACGTTAGCGACTTCTTTATTCTAATAATATGTGACTTCCGCGTACATATCAGCGGCAATTAAAACCTGCACCAATTTTTTTTTTATGGTAATGCTTTTATAGCAATTTTATTCGTAAAGGATACAATAGAAATTTAGAATAACAACGAATGTGGGGTTTTCAGGTATGGACGATTCAAACATAAGTTTACGATGAAGGAGCCGGCACCCCCAGCCCAACACACACACACACACACACACACACACACACACACACACACACACACACAATGAGCGCGAAACAACAGGAACGTTTCGTAGAGTAAGTTTTCTGTACATTTAGTTTGTTAAAATTATGCTCAGGAAACGCCTAAAATTTAAAAGTTTATGGGGATTTCGCCCTCTGGGACCCCACAGGGAGTTCTGTCCCACAGACCCCTCGCCTAATTGTTTATGTCGTCCCTCCCCCCTCCTCTAACCATATTTCTGGATCCGCCCCTGGTTTAAACACTAACCTCCATAATTGACCTTTAACCAGAACCATAAAGTTTTTTTTTCTTCATCCCAGCCCCCTTATAAATCCAAACTTCGGAGAATCCCAAATTTTCCAAAAGATCCCTAAAAAAACTCGCCCAGTTTGCTTTCTGTGCATAAATAATTAGATCCTGTAACAACATTTTATGTAAAATATATATCAATTGTTTCCTATTAGATGTTATCACTTTGAACCAGTATTTAATTATCACAAACTATCTCGTACATATAATTGGCATTCGACCAAGTTCCCAATAAACACAAATCATTCTGGGCGGACTGTTTAATTTGCAGTATTTGTTTGTTCTAAAACTGTAAATGCAGTCTTTCTATTTCATTTCTTTGTATAAAACCACACACTTCATTTCCATCATTGAGTACAGGAGCTACAAGCTTGTCAAACAAGTTTCAATATTACAGAAGGTGGTAAATTAACAAATGGAGATACGTATTTGTCACGTTTAAGCAAAGTTTTTTTGAGCCTGTTTTGCTACAATTTGTTCAAATCAAGTTGTGCAGAACAAAAATATTATCCGATGCTCAAATGCCAGATATTAAATCCACACTGTGGTTCAATGCAAACATCATAATGCAACCCAGGAATTATTAGGAATTCTCGTAAATAATTAACCCTATGTGCTTAAATGCGTTATGCCTCTCTTGTTTTGTAAATCGTACGTGTTTTCTTTCTTTGTATCGGGTCTATTTACCCTTTTGACAAGTCACTTGGAAAAAAAAATACCCTTATCAAAAGTTAGTATTAAAATGAGTGATTAAGAATGGTAACAATATATCTTTTCCGGAAATGAAAAGTTCATTTAGTTATTTGTCTGGTCAAGCACTTTTGCTTATATGTAATTGTTTAACCGACTGCACTATTCCTTTATTAGCAATTGGTGTATCTAAGTCATCAAAATTATTTTTGGCTCATATTCAAAAATATCATCTATAAAATTCACATCAACATAAAAGGTAAGGAAGGGGTCGTTAGGTTTGTTTATATACTTAAAATATCAAGCAAGTTCATCTGGTTTAACCTTTAATTCGATCTGATTAAAGTCGAGATCTGCTTATCAATAAGTAGATCTGACAATTACCGATATGAGGTCGTGTTCTGTTTATCTTTTGTTTCACTAAGCTTAATCAAATTAGTTTTCATACAGCTGAAAGTGAAAAACAGCATTCGGAACATATCTCTGTAACGATTACTCTCACACGCAGTGGAACGCTAAATCTGATAGGGTGCTAACAAAAAGTGGACTGAGAATTCACAAGGTCAGCAAAACATGAACTTTTTATCCGTGCCTTTCACATCTCCGTTATGTCGGAGATCTGTTTAATCAGATTGCCTTTGACCTGTTAGATTTATGTAAATCTTGAAATAATCTTCAATACAACTTAGCGTTATAAGTCCTTGAATTAAGTAATCAATCAGATTGTTGCTTATTGCATTAAAATCTGCATCATCTGACGCTCGCCTTAAATGTCCTTCTTGTATTCACTGAATTTTCTCTATTAATCGATTATCTTCCTCTGGATAACAATTTAACTAGCGTAGAAATCTTATACGATTGCCCTCGCATTCCTCGTTATACCAGGGCGGTTGGGTGACCTTAATTAATTTCTTTAGACACACTTCTCAGTTCATACAATGTTTAGGCAAAGAATGGATCAATAACATCGCACAAAACTTTCTTAAAATCACTAGCAACATTATCATTTATACAAGTAATATTTTATGTGATATGTTTCTTAATATCTTACATTTTTTCTGTAGTGCACTCATCGCGCAATCTATATAAATATAGACTCTAAAGATTTATCCTACACACAGTTTTTATCAATATCTGATCCGACTGTATGACAAATAATGACTGGCATTTTTATTACATTCCAAGCTTTCACCTCGAGTCACACTATAATGACCATCATTGTTAATACTGAACGAAATGCAACACTTGTCTGAATACACATTAGGCTCATAATTAGTAAATTAAATAATCTTTTAGAAAAGAACAGGACAGAACTTTTATTAATGAAAGTAAATCTCAGATCACACATAGGTGGCATATGAGAATTACCACAACTGCAACAATTTTATAAGGTGACGTCACTAACCTATGGAGATACGCATCACATCACTGGTCAACGTTTATAATCGGAGCTAGAGTATTAAACATTCGGAGGAAATATGAGAATATTTGGGTACATAAATATAACATTTGGGTACATAAATATAACATTTTTAGGACAGAATACAATAACTATCCTGCAGTGTACAAAAGTTGTAAAAGAAAAGAAATAGTATATCATTATGAAGCATAAGAAATTTCCAATTCCACAAATAGCACACAGTTTATGATATTGTATTCATTATTAGAGTAACAAATTTTGCAAGATTTTGGAGAATGTTCCGATTATTGGTGGCAAATAAGGTTTGTAATTTTGCAATACAGGGTTTGCAGTAATAGAACGGTTTTAGAAACTTACTTCTTTCTTTGTGAAATTTGGGACAAATGAATAAATAATGGTATTCGTCCCCTTCTTTCCTCAAACTGTGTATTGTCCCAAACGACCGGTCTCAACAGGGAATCTATGATTAAATGTCCTGAACTTTATCAAAGGTAAGTACTGATTCATAGGAAACAGTAATAAGTCGTTTTCCATATTCAAATCTTGTTTTAAACAATGGTAAAATTCTCCCTTAGAGGACAGAGTTACCGATGATTGCCATTCCTGTATATAAAAGTCTTTTAAAGTTTATGTTATCATGCGTTTTGTTCCTTACGGATTATTGTTAAATTCATAATATAGGATGTCTGACCTCCCAACACGTTATCAAAGTGTTCCTTATGATATTTATCAATTTATAAGCATTACCGTTAGCATTGGTCTCGTAAAAAGTATTTGATAAAGGATTCGGGATAGTTTAGCCCATTACCATTGAGGATAGAGATCCAAAATCCTATTATTCGGGATCTGACAATTATATCGATAGGTTTCCGTCCTAGTTCTGAATAAAGCATGCAAATGGGAGTACTTTTCCTAACTTTTAAAATGTTTCTTAAAAATGCGTTATGCAAGTTTTCAATAATTGTGATACTTTCAAATCCCCCAACTTCATACCCATAAAGTAGAATAGGTAATACTGTATGATCGAAAAGATGAAATTACAGGTCTATGGAAAGATTGAAGTATCTAATTTTTCGATTAAGTAGGTGCAGGGCCTTTCTAGCTTGGTCAACGTTGTATTTAATTGACTTAACAAACCTTCGATTTTAAGAAGAAAAAAAACCCCACCTAAATATTTAAATTCAGCACAGATGTCTAATAGATTCTCACTAATTGAAAATCTATATTTATCATATTTTAGTGTACCAAAAATAAAAATCTTTGTCTTTGTGAAATTTATACTCAATTTCCGTAGCTCTGAATATTCGTAAAACACATTTAACTTATGTTGGAAAGATTTTACGCCAGTACCAAAACTTACAGTGTCATCGGCGTAAAGCTGTGTACAAAATCGAAGGAAAAAGGGCATAGAGTGATTGGAAAATTGTAAGTGTACTCTAGTGCACTCGTTTTCTAACAGATAGTTTCTAAGTCTTTTAGATACATGATAAATAAAATTGGCGAAAGATTTTCACCTTCCCTCACACCCTTGCTACATTGAAAGAAAATGGATGGCTCCCCTCGAAAAACTGACACAAGATTTGATTTTATGATACATATTATATATTATTCTAACGATTTTTCCATTGACAGTGTTATCTAATAGTTTCATCTACAGCCCTATTCTCTAAACATTGTCAAAAGCACTACTAAAATCAATAAAATCACAAAATAGTTTCATCTGGAAAGTTTTTAAAATTTCAGTAAGAGCGTGAAGACAAAACATATGATCTGTAGTTGAATAGCCTGGCCTGAATCCGGCTTGGTTTTATTAAAGAACATCGTGAAAATCTAAACACTGGTCTGAATCAGGCTTGGTTTTCTTTTAGAACATCGTGAAAATCTGAACACTGGTCTGAATCCGGCTTGGTTTTCTTTAAGAACATAGTGAAAATCTGAACACTGGCCTGAATCCGGCTTGGTTTTCTTTAAGAACATAGTGAAAATCTAAACACTGGTCAGAATCCGGATTGGTTTTCTTTAAGAACATCGTGAAAATCTAAACACTTGCCTGAATCCGGCTTGGTTTTCTTTAAGAACATCGTGGAAATCTGAACACTTGCCTGAATCCGGCTTGGTTTTCTTTAAGAACATCGTGAAAATCTAAACACTGGCCTGAATCCGGCTTGGTTTTCTTAAAGAACATCGTGAAAATCTAAACACTGGCCTGAATCCGGCTTGGTTTTCTTTAAGAACAACGTAAAATCTAAACACTTGCCTGAATCCGGCTTGGTTTTCTTAAAGAACATCGTGGAAATCTGAACACTGGCCTGAATCCGGCTTGGTTTTCTTAAAGAACATCGTGAAAATCTAAACACTGGCCTGAATCCGGCTTGGTTTTCTTAAAGAACATCGTGAAAATCTAAACACTATCCTGAATCCGGCTTGGTTTTCTTAAAGAACATCGTGAAAATCTAAACACTGGCCTGAATCCGGCTTGGTTTTCTTTAAGAACATCGTGAAAATCTAAACACTGGTCTGATTCCGGCTTGGTTTTCTTTAAGAACAGTGTGAAAATCTAAAAACTTCCGAAGTCCTTTTTCAAGTACAGATGTAAAAAATTTACTAAAACAGCTCAAAATCGGAATAGGTCTATAATTATCCGGTGAGCTGGGTCCCCTTTTCCCTTATGTATGGGTCTGATTATTCCTTCAAGATATGCATCTTGAATCAGACCAGTGTCAAATATTATATTGAAAAAAGAGCCTTATAAGGGCATCAGCATATCAGAGGTACATTTTATATGTTTGTTTAATACATTATCATACGACGGTGTTTTGTTCTTATTACGAATTTTGATACAATTAATAATTTCATACTCAGTAACTGCAGAATTAAGAATTCATCATTGTCATCTATTATAATATTTATATCATCTTCAAAATCAATTTTTTTCATTTTCGTTGTCAATATTATTTTATTAAAATTCATAAAGTTCTTCGAGTCATCCTTCACCCCCTTTTTTTTAGGTTATTTAGTATTTTCCAATAATCCCTTGGTTTTTTAATTTTATTTCCCGCAAATGTTTTTGGCGTTAAACGTTTTTCCCTGTTTATGTAAAAGTTCATTCTTTTTTTGTATATTTTATTTGCGTCCACAAGAGTTGTCATATTTGTTTGTGTTGGGTTATTGTTGTGTATTTTTCTCGCAAGGTGATATTTTCTGCGGGCCTTTTGGCATTTGGTTCCAAACCATCGTTTGTTATTTTTATTACAAATTTGATTGTTATTATTTATAACAAAACATTTTGTAGCAGAATCATTAAATAATGATGAGATCGATGAATATAGACTGTTGATATAATTTTTATCTATGTAGTCTATAGTATTCAATGCATTCTGAATCTTCTTTACTATCTCTTGAAGTTTACTGTTATCAATACTTTTAATCAAATCAGCCTTTCCTTTTTCTTGCCATCTTGGTTTTTGTGACGATGTTTTATTATCAACATGTAAAATTTGCTTGGTGTTGTGGTAAAAACTAAAACTAGTAATTAACAATGAGTGACTACCAATAAAAGTGTGTCAAGTTCATGTATGCAGAAATTATTAACATATTTTAGAGCGTTGATAGGGACAATAGAATAGTCAATAACAGAAGTATTTCGGAAAGTTGTAGAACCAACAATCATATCGTTACCACATCTTGCATAATATAATAAGATAATTATCTCTACATATGTCTGTAAGTATTTTCCCCAATGTTATTAATTTCCTGGTCTAGTGTTACTCGTTTCTTAGGCTATTTATATTCATCGAGAATCTTCATGGTATCATTGAAAAACTGAGCGTAATCGGCACCAAAATCAAAGTGTTTGAGAAGGAACTCATCTGCTTCCAGATAATAAATATATGTTATGAGTTCTGGCATTAAAGTCTACAATTAAAATCACGCATTTGTTCAACGTACACCTGTTGGTAATTTAGGATGCAAACATGTCAATTCCATCTTTAGTATAAAACCTTGAATCTGATGGAGGAACATCAACGACTCTAAAAAAAAACATCGTCGTCAGTTTGAAAACCAGTTTTCCCGACTTCAAACCAAAGTATGTAATCTGATCAGATTGATTGATAGTTACAAAAAGAGAAATATAATTCTTTACATAAACGCCGAACCCGCCGCTCTTGCGGTAATATTTTTATTTTCGATTTTTAGACCAAAAAGTATATCCACATAATTCAATTGTATCAAAATTGTCTAGCTTTGTTTCACAAACAAAAATAATATATTTTTGTATGAGTTCACAAAAATCGTGGTAAAAGTGTTTAAGTTTCAACATATCGATTCACAAGCCAAAACATAATCCACTACACTACGATTTTGGCTATTTACGCAAGTGAACTCACTCTCACCCTTGTATGACCTATGTCTACCATTCAATATCCGGATTTTCTCTTGCATAATAATATTTAGCGACTGCCGCTAGCATTAAGCCCCACATTTAGAAACACATGGCTTAGTGACACTGTAATCATTCGGTGTTGGGATATAAACAGAATGTTGATTTGAAGAATGAATTCACTTTTTTGGCATTTAGCCAATTGGCCATCAGCAAGTATATGCATATACATTAAGTTTGTTGCAGAAATTTATGGTGGCACGTTTGATACATACAGTGAAACAAATATATCACATGTACAAAAATGCAATCACCACTAAAGATATATACTTACGTATACATACACACATTCCCACGTACACTCATACATGCATATATACACTTACACATTATATATGTACATACGTACATACACACACACACACACACATATATATATATATATATATATATACTTATATATATATATATATATATATATATATATATATATATATATATATATATATATATATATATATATATATATATAAAAACAGAGCCGAGGTAGCTCAGTTGGACTTCTTCGGCATGATATCGCGAATAATGTGTTAAATGTGCCGTTCAAAACCAACAAAACAAATAAAACAAAATGCTTTTCTTAGTAGAATCGTAAGATCATTGTGCATGAAATATGATATATAGTAATGCATGTATTAACAATGAAATGAAAGTAACAGTGAACTTAAGAACAAAACAATAATAATAGTAATTATTAACGAATTTATTAAATTATGTAATTTTATGTAATATTAAGTAGCATTCATCATATTATTACGTTCAATTAATACTCTATGAATATAATTTCCCAGATTTCGTGGAATTCAGTGATTTAATAAATTTCAGCATATTTGGGCCTTTCCAAAACTAAGAGTTTATATACTTCTTTCTTATAAAAAAAATAATACTGGCATTCTAATACAAAGTGATACCCATCTTCCAGCTCATTGAAAAAAAAATAAAAAATACGTGCCTTGTGGTCTCTTCCATCTCCCTGATTCAATATGTAAAGTATGTGCAGACATCCTTATTTTTGAAATGGATTTTCTATATTTTGTCACTGTTACAATATCCAATTATTTCTTCTAGCCAAAATGTGATGACAAATTTCTATATAATATAGCTCTTGAAGATTCTCTGATTTTTGATTGCCAATTTTGGATAAACTGGTCAACTAGCCGTTGTTTGACCAAAGATACCATAACATTTATGTTTCCAACAGCTTGATTTATCGACACTTTTTCCCCAGGCCAAGACTATTTAATAAATCCCGGACTAACCATGCCCAATTTGTATTTCTTTTTGTTGTGGTTGAGTGGGTTTTAACGCCATTTTGCAGCACATGATAGGTTATATACGGCGGCCAGTATATTTGGTGGAGGAAGAACCTGAGAAGACCCCGGGAAGAACCACCGACCCACGGGGAGCTACTGGCAAAATTCTCACATACCTACGTTGGCCGAGCCGATACTCGAACCCACGCAGACAGAGGTGAGATGTGAGTGTTCTGTAAAGGCGAGCGTCTCAGACCACTCGGCCACCCGGGGCCCCCTGAGAATCTTAGACCAGTATTTATGCTGATCTGTAAGGGTATGTTCACCCAATTCACCAAAGATGTAAATCCAACTGTTCAACATTTCCTTCAATAAATCCACATACTTCTGATTCATAATTGAGAATTGGTGAAATCAGTATGCCAAAAACATATTACCTTCGGGGGCACATTTCCAAACGTAAATACATATATATCCATTGCAAATAATGCTTTTGAAGCGTGTACACCATAAGTTTGTAGAGCACGTGTGAAAGAACCCTCTGTTGTAAAAGCAATTCCAAGAAATACAAATTTATTAACAAGCTCTAACTATAAACCTTTATAAAAGAATAAATTATTATCTGCTATTTTTCCTTCCTTACGGAAAAAAACATAATTTTTTATTTGCTTGTATTAACTTTAAGGCGCCACGTATCACAATACGCAGTGTTCTCCCGAGGGCCTTTTACCGTAGCGGGCCCACTACGCTATCGTTTCAAACTCCGATAACCCCAACGCTTTAGAACCTGCCGCTACACTATGCTCTTGTGCCGCTACGCTTTGATGTTTCCCACTACCCTTATAAAATTAATCTGTTAAACAAACATCCTGTCACCTAATTCAAAGACCCACTCAAATGACACCTGTTCTTACCTCTTCTGGGGTATTTTATTAAGATAATCCAGGATTATTGCACACTCACTTAGCCATCATCCATTGTGCGCGACCTTTGGTGATGGTTTCGTCTGCACCTAGTCACGTGATTGGCCAGCAACAATGGAGTCTACTGGTAGTGTGTTATATATATGTCAGTCGTTTTCATTAACAGCCAAAGCAGTTACACCGATTAAATTAAAAATTATTGTGAAAAATGAACACACCACCTTCCAAGAAATGAAAAATTACCCAGCGCCCGGCTAGCCCCATGTTGGCCTGGTTACGACAATCAGAAATTAGCGTCACGAATAGTGGCAGTGATTCTGATTCCGATAGCACCAGCCTGATTTCCAAAAAGAATGATATCAAGAAACGAAGGACGGGATTTAATAATGAATGGAAGACGTTATTCCCTTGGGTGGAAATTGCTGGATCGGATGGTAAGTTTTCCATATTGCTAACTTAAGTGAGTGCTGCCCTATTAATTTCTCTTTTCTGTCTATCCAAGTAATAAACGGAACAATTTTCATCTTCCAGTTTTACCTCTTTTGAAAAGATATAAATAAAAAGTATTCCTTTATAAATATAACTAAAATCATTTCATCCATATTCTTACTTATTATTCAGTGAAGTCATGACGTAAAAAGTTTATTCCACCCGGTCTATATCAAATTCTTGAAAATAAGACTATGTAATTACATATATATTTTGCAGGTATGCTGTGTAAATTGTGCCGGAAGAATTTTTCCATGGTAATTAACTTAATTAAGATTCAGGTATATTTGTCTCTTTTTTCTGCATCCATTAATAAATTTTATGTTCCATTTTTTTCAGATTGTGAAAGGTCATTCTCCTCAATGAATAGAATTAAGAGTGTTTTAAGGAACAGGTTGTCACAGAGGGTACTGAACTACCTGATGACAATCAGTACTGAAGGACAACCCTTAAAAGACTTTAATTGTGATGTTGCAGTCAGTTTATATGGTGAAATGAAGAAAAGACGAATATCATTTATTTAAATTAAGAAATAAATGAGATATGCATTGTTGTTACTGTTATAACCTAGGTAAATAAAAAATACTATGTAAATATATGCACTTCTTTTTATTTCATTGATATTAATTTGTTTCACTTTTATGACGTTATGACGTTAACGCGCGCTTTGTAAAACATTTTATGACCCAAACACGTGCACCCCAATGCTATAGAAAATTTCTGGGGAGATCACTGAATACGTACTCAGAGCACCTAGGCCCTTTTGCTGATTCAGAAAATATAACTAGATCATTTTCGTATAAAATCATAAACAGTTGTAGCATACCTATGTCAGCAGCTTGAACATCCATGTTAAAAAAATTCTTCTTCAATGTCATTAATAAACATATAAAACAAGAAGGGCGACAAGCATTCCCCTTGACGCACGCCAGTGACACGTACAAAGTCTTCCTACAAGGAATTATCGAATCTCACTCTACTTTTGATATTTTCATGTATTGAATGTACATGTTAAATATTTTACCACATATTCCTCAACTTAATCAATTTATATCCCAAAATATCCCCTATAATAGAATCAAACGCTTAAGCATAATCATCAAAAGCACAAAACAATATTTTACTTGAATTAATATAATGAGTTATCAATCCATGTAATATCAATCCATGTAATATAAAAATGTTGTGGACATACTTTTCCTAAACCAGTCTGAGCTTCGACAAATGCCTGGTGATCCTCCGCCCATTTAACAAGTCTGTTATTTAAAATCCTGGTAAACAATTTACCCATGACACTCAGAAGTGTTATACCTCTATAATTTTCCACGTTATTTACAGAACATTTCTTATGACTAGGTATACAATTCCCATGAGACTAAATGTCTGGGAAGCAACCAGTATTGAAGATAACATTAAAATTATAGAGCAGATATGTTTGGAAGACATCCTTGCCATATACCAAAAATTCATTAAATAGATTATGAGGGCAACTGCTTTCACCATTCTTTAATTTTTTAATTGCTATTTTCAATTCTCCTATCAAGATAGCAATATTTAATTTCATCAAACAAAATTTGTAAGTCACCCTGTACATAATCATTATTGAAATCTACTTCTTCATCATCTGCACTAAAAAGTAGATCATCAGGCATACTGCTACACTTTAAAAAGTTTCAAAATTCTTTTATTGATGTAAAAGGTATTTGTTTAGTAACACATCCCCTGAAAAGCTGCCAATATTCCTTCACATTCCATTTACGAGCTTCTAGTAGTTTATTAGTTCGGCCATCTATAAATCTTCCCTGACATATTTTTTAATATGTGCCTTTTATGATACTCGCATCTAGACCAAACGTTTTCTATTTTCTATATACATTTCGACATTTATTTTACATTCAACATCAAAGCAAGATGGACTCGAAATCAAATGTCTATGCTTATGAATATGTTTAGACATTTGGGATTTTCGACGCAGATCATTTGCTACCGATCTATTTAACTCTGAGAATTCCGTAATCGATTCATTAATAGTTTTATTATTTACCTTAATATTAGACAATTTTTGTCAGTATTTCATCGAAATTCTCTCTGACTGATAGGGAACTTAATTTATCAATCAATTCAATAATTAGATCAAGCTTCCATGTATATTTTGAATCAAAAGCACTAGCACTAGTGCATTTCTCAGTATTTATATTCCATATATTACTTTCATACTAAAATGTATAGCACAATGATTAGTATTTATATTCCATATATTACTTTCCTCCCTCCCCTCCCTTGCCCGGCAGATGGTTCCGCCCCCAGCGCGAAAAGACACCCCCCTGGTATGTGTCGTCTTCGACTTAAGAACAAAATGTAATCTCTTTATTGTTACGCATTCCTACACATCATTTACATCGTTTCACTAGTTCAGTCTTTCTAAAGAATAATTTAGCAAAGTGTGTGCGAAAATATTTTATATGGACAGCCACAGAATTATTTTGTGCTGTGTTTCAATTTTTCTTTTCTAAATGGAGAAAATGCAGTTTTAAGCTACTTCACACGAAGTTAGGGTTGAGATGACACAGAAGATTAAATTAGGATGGTCATAAAGATGCAGCGAATAAAGCTAAAAGACGTGACATTCTTTTTTTCTTCTGGAAAATTACGAAATACGGCGACCGTTTCCCCATATACCTTTTATCAAGCCCTGCGCATAAACGTTTTGAGGCTTGGTTAACGAGCTTTTGTGACCGAGATATTTTGCTCACAAATGAAACAACAAGAACTATATTTCAATAACTTTTATACTAATTTTGTTTCATCTGAGTGATTCCGTAGCCTTTCATTTATCAAAACTTTAAACGTTAAATAATTCCACTTAATGGTGAAATTTACTTGAAGTGAAATACTTCATATTTCTTAACAGGGATGCTTGCTTATCCGTTATCCGTTGTCCTATCAAATATCCATGCTTTGGTTATCAAAACCATAATCTAGGTCGCCAAATTGAAGGACGTAATCTCCCACAAGTAATACATTTTTCTGGTCACACACGCCAAATTGCAGTCCCAGACAGAGGCTCGGAAATCGCTATTTGCTGAGCTAAAAGCTCTGAAAACAAGTACCAAAAATAACAAATCACCATTAAGGTTGCGGCAAAATTAACGGCGGACGGTAAAATAGCGAAAGACGTTTTTCCAGACTGGCTCAGAATCATTAGACGTAGCAGATTGTGCAACATTAGCGTGTCCCGTAAACCTTTTGCTAACTGTCTATGATGGGAAAGAGTCGAAAGGCGCACACACCTCCCAGGTCATGGAGATAAATACTGAAACGGGCGACGACGACGACGATGATGATGACGAACAATAAGTCGATGCCTCAAACACTGTTTTAAACAAAGCTGTTCAAACTGAAGACAGGAGTGCGGTAGGTGATGCCGACACGGTGCAAATGACCCTACTACGTATTATTGATGCTGCAGAAAAGGATCCCGTAACGATGTTATCGAAAGTACCTATAGAACCTACAAACAGACCGACAGAGAATTCGGACGGTGACCTTGACGACCACACCGCATCGAATACCAATTAGGAATATGCGGAGTGTTCGAAGGACGAATGTAGGGATGAGCTCACACCAAAACTGAATAGAACTCAAGACTCAAGTAATTCAAGTTTTTCAAACAAAGCTAGTAAATGTGCATCTCTAAATGTTTGCGGTCTTAAATATTAAATTTTACCCCGATTGCTGTGAGCTCATCCAAAAATATTATATTTCTTGTGTTTCTGAAACAAAGCTTGACAATTTTTATATCATTGAATAACAGGGATATACTTTTTGGTCTAAAAGTCGGAAACAATGATATTACCGCAAGAGCTGCCAGTTGGGGGTTATTGTAAACAATTCTATTTTTCTATTTGTGACTATCATTTAGTCTTATTCAGATTACATAATTTGGTTTAAAGTCGGAAAAATTTATTTTCAAACTGACGATGACGTTTATTATGTGGTCGTCTTTGTTCCTTCATCAAATTCAAGTTGTTTTATTTTTTACTAACGATTAAATCGACATACTTGTATCCGAAATTTCTAACATGTGTACTTTATACAAATATGTGTTTTTAATGGGAGACTTTAATGACAGAACTCATAACATAAATGATTATTTTAAAACAGATGGGTTCCATCTCAAACACTTTGATTTTTATGCCATTTACGTTCAGTTTTTCATTTTTCTTTATGAGTGTGAAGTTTGGGGATTCGAAAATATTACAAATATTGAAAATCTGCATGAAGAATTTGTAAGAAACATTTTACAATTCAATTAAATTCAATAGTTTATTATCATAAGGATTTACATGCTTATAGATTACATATTACAAATATTGCGTGGTTATCAAATGCTATATATACAACGTTAAACATTAACTCAATCAGTTAATCGGCAAGATCTAGATAGGAGAGGATGGACAAATATACATTTTTATAAAAAAAAAAAAATTACTGTAAAAATAATACTCTGTCTCTTATTTTAAATGCTTCATAAACAAATTTAGTTAGTGAACATATTATTTCTCATTACTGGAAGTTAATATTTCAGAAGTACTGTTGGATTAAGTTTACACGCAAGTGAGTATACACAGGACATACTAAAGAAAACGATATTCGTCTTCAATATCATAGTTGTCACATAGCATAAAATATCTTTCACTTCTATCGACTCTATTGCTTCCATATCTCCCAGTTTCAATTTTCAGATTATGGGAAGACACTCGGAGTTTTGTAAAAGCTGATCGATGTTTATGGTTACACAAGAATTTGAAATAAACTTCGAGGCCGAAGTAAGTTTTGATATGTTTATATAAAGACAGTTTGTCAGAATTTTGTAATTTATTATTCCAATCTGATAGAAAAGTATCAGTAACTCTTTGTTTAAAACTGGAATAAACTTGGAGCAATTTCTATACTAGTAATCAGGAAACATCCTCACTTCACCAAAACCAAATCTGCTTAAAGTATCTTTTAGGAGTGTAACCCAATTGATACTGTTATTTCATTCATTTTCAATATATAACTGTCTATATGCAGTGTTCAGTACAATATTTGCAGACGTTTTAATTCTAAACCAATATTTAAATAACTTAAGCAGCCTTACATATTTAAGTGGGATTCTTCCAAGTCCACCGTATATGCCAACGTCAGAAGTAGATATTTTTACATTTAACAAATAGTTTCAAAACAATTAAGGAAAAGTACTCCCATTTACTCGATTTATTCAGAATTAGGAAGGAAACCTGTGGATATAATTATCAGATCCCGAATGATAGGGTTTTGGATCTCAATCATCAATAGTAGATGGGCTAAACTTTCCAGACTTCTTTATGAGATACTATTTTTTTACGAGATCAAGCATTTATTAATAACCTTAAAGGACAAACACATTATTGTATCCGGTCTAGTACTTTTACCTGTATGTAACTATTTAACCGCCTATACTATTTCTTTATTAGCAATTGGTATATCTGAGTCATCAAACATTATTTACGGCTCATATACAAAAATATCATCTATAAATGCACATACAAATCAAGGGTTAGGAAGGTATCCTTAGGTTTATTTGGTTTATCTATATATTTAAAATATCAAGCAAGTTCATCTGGTTTAACCTTTAAATCGATCTGATTAAAATCGATATATACTTATCAAGACGTAGATCTGATAATTACCGATTTGAGGTCATGTCAAATTACAGTTTTCATACAGCTGAATGTGAAAAACGTCATTCGGAACATATCTCTGTAACGATAACTCTCACACGCAGTGTGCTAACAAAAAGTGGACTGAGAATTCACCAGGTCAGCAGAACATGAACTTGTATCGGCGCCTTTCACATCTCCGTTATGTCGGAGATCTACGTTCTAATCAGATTGCCTTTGACCTCTTAGATTTATGTAAATCTTGAAATAATCTTCAATACAACTTAGCGTTATTAGTTCTTGAATTATTGAATCAATCAGATTGTTGCTTATTGCATTAAAATCTGCATCATCTGACGCTTGCCTTAAATTTCCTTCATGTGTTCACTAAATTTTGTCTATTAATCGATTATCTTTGTCTAGATAACAATTTAAATAGCGGAGAAATCTTCTACGATTGCCTTCGCATTCCTCGTTATACCAGGGCGAATGTGTGACCTTAATTCCTTCAGACACACTTCTCAGTTCATATAATGTTTAGGCAAAGAGTGGATCAATAACATCGCACAAAACGTTCTTAAAATCACTAGTCATATCATTTATA
Organism: Margaritifera margaritifera; assembly: GCA_029931535.1. Classification (NCBI taxonomy): domain Eukaryota; kingdom Metazoa; phylum Mollusca; class Bivalvia; order Unionida; family Margaritiferidae; genus Margaritifera; species Margaritifera margaritifera. Next base: position 512,392 of record JAQPZY010001695.1, read on the forward strand.
CATTCATCATTTATACAAGTAATATTTTTTGTGATATGTTTCTTAATATGTTCAATTTTTCTGTTGTGCAATATAGATAAATATTGACTCTCCTACACACATATCTGATCGGTCTGTATGACAAATAATGACTGGTATTACATTCACACCTTCCATATCGAGTAAAACTATAATGACCATCATTGTTAATACTAAATGAAAATGCAACAATTGTCTGAATATACATTAGACTCATAAATAGTAAGTTTAATCTTTCAAATATATCGATTCACTAGGCAAAACAATATCCACTACACTACGTCTTTGGCTATTTACGCGCGTGAACTCACTCTCACCTTTGTAAATGCTTAACGGTGTCAAGGGAGTCGATGTCAGGAATATGAACCTGTACAAGCTAGCTATTTGAAATTTGCTTTTGTAAATGTTTGTGGTTTAAGACAAAAGCTCTTATTTCCTGAATCTTAAATTTTTTTTATTCATTCTTATGATATTGTTTCAATTCTTGAAACTAAGCTAAAGTACATAGATGAAATCAGTGTCAATGGTTATAAGATAATTACAAAAAAAAAAAAAAAAACAAACTAAAAAACAAAAAAAACCAGACGTAGATGTCTCCAACGTTCCGGGGGCATAGCAGTTCTTATTAAGAATTCTCTCTCTCTGAGTGCATGGATATTGCAGAATCGGAATCAGAATATACCGTTTGGATCAAAATTAGAAATATAGAAATAATCCTGTCATTGTTGGATCAGTATATATATATATATATATATATATATATATATATATATATATATATATATATATATATATATATATATATATATATATACCCCCAGAAGGTTCGGAGCATAGCTCTGATGAAGCATTTACTGAAATAGAAATTTAAATGGTAAACATTTCTAACAGATCTAGTTATATTTTTCTTGTTGGTGACTTTAATGCCAGAACTGATAATTTATCAGATATTTGTAATAACTTTCTTGATACGAACCAAGCTGAAATATTCAGTCTTGATAATGAAACAATAAATTACATAGAGTGGGCCGAGCGTCCAGACAAATATGGAATAACCCAGGTCCGATACTCACTAGACAGAAAGAGAAATAGGTATGGTATGCATTTACTGAATTTTTAAAAAAATAATAATAATTATATTATTAACGGTAGGGTGGGTGTAGACGAGGGAGTTGGAAAATGCACATCCGGTGACAAGAGTCTAATTGATTATTTCGTAACGACTTTAAGTGGCTTCCAATTGTTTAAAACAAAATTGAAATGTTTGATTTTAATACTTTGTTTTTAAACATTCACTGTGCTTTACCATACCAAATTCAAAGTAATCAGCTACTTGTACTTGATGATTCTATCAAAGAAAATAGAATAAGAAGATTGTGGGATTCAAAAAGAAAAAATGAATTCCTGGCGAATATAAATGTTCAAAATCTGAATAATATCGACTGTGCTTTACAGGAACTTATCATTAAAGATAATATAACACGTGACGATGTAAACAGAATCATCAACGACATAAGTAACATTTGTATTAGCTATGCTGAACTGACATTTTCTCATAAAGGACATAAAGGTGAAAGTTCTGCAAATGCACGCAAGAAAAAAGCTGACTCTAAGCCATGATTTGGCAATGAGTGTATCAAAGCCAGAGAACATTACAACTTGTATAAGAAAGCGCACGAAATTAAAAAACTGCAGTGAGTAAAGCTAATGTGCTAACAGGTTGTGGACAGTATAAGAAAACTCTCTCAAATCATTAAATCATTACTCTCGTTATAAAAAAAAAAAAAAAAAAAAACATTGCAAAGGAAAATACGCACCTTACAATCAAAAGATTCAAAAAGGTACTGGAATATAATAGATAATGTCGGCAAGAAAAGACGGAAAAGACCGGTAACGCATTGCCAGAATATTTTAAACACCGAGTAATCCCAGAAACGGTGCAAGAGGCGCATGTTGTCGATAACTCATGTCTGAATGACCCAATTACAGCTGAAGAAACATTAAAAGTTGCTAACAATCTAAAAAATAATAAAGCAAGTTCAATTGATAATATATTAAAAGAATATATATATATATATATATATATATATATATATATATATATATATATATATATATATATATATATATATATATATATATATAAACTTAATTGCTGAAATGTTAAATGTGTATGTAAAACTTTTTAATATGATTTTGAATACTGGATTCGTACCAAATGGTTGGACTAAAGGTGTTATTGTGATAATTTATACAAAAATAAAGGTGACAAAACCGATGTATCAAATTTTAGACCTATTACTGTTTTGGTAAAGTTTTTACCGCTATATTAAATTTAAGATTGTCTAAATTCCTTGATGATAATAAATTACAATCTGAGACTCAAGTTGGATTCAGGAATGACTATTCCACAATAGACAATATCTTTTGTTTTTTGTACAGCCTTATTGAATTTATTAGACATTGCAAAAAGAAACTTTTTTCGTCTTTTGTTGATTTTAAAAGTGCCTTTGATAATGTATGGAGAGTTGGATTATGGCATAAATTGTATTCTGTAGGCGTCAGCAGAAAGTGTTTTAATAATATATTAAGTATTTATAATGATATCAAATCATGTATCTGTGTAAATAATGAATTTTTTACGGGTTTTTCTCGTGTGAAAAAGGTATAAGACAGGGGGAAAAGTTATCTCCATTATTGTTCTCCTTATTCCTAAATAACCTATAATCTTTTTTACTAGTAAATAGGTGTAGAGGTTGCACTGTACCCTCCAAACATACCGAGTTTGTAAATATATTATATGTTATGTTGCTTTTATACGCTATGAAACTATACTTGTCGCAGACAATCCTGCTGACATGCATATACTCTTGATATGTTTAGTGGATATTGCGATAAGTGGAAACTTACAATCAATACAAGGAAAACAAAAAATATTGTATTTGGTTCAAAAAAAGATCACACATACAAATTATAGATAAAAAATATTGATGTTTTAGATGAATATAAATATATAGTCCTTATATTTCACAAGAATGGAAAGTTCTCCAATGGACTAACAAATCTAGTATCCATAGCTAATAAAGGTATGCATTTACTTAACAAGCGTATACACAATTAGATTTACCTATTGATTGTCAGCTAAAACTGTTCGATCAGACCATTGTACTAATTTTAACATATGCTTGTGAAATTTGGGGATTTGTAAGATCTGATATAGTTGAAAAAACTCATCTTTCTTTCCTTAGAAGAATATTGAATGTCAAAAAATGTACCCTTTTATACATGGTACACGGTGAACTTGGTCGGTTCCCCTTTATTATTAACATTAAAAGTCGCATGATAAACACTTTGGGCTAGATTAGTTAGTGGTTATAAAGAAAAAATGTCTTATCATATGTATTCTCTCTTATAAAAAGATTTATGTGATAATTCCTATGATAATAAATAGATACTAGAAGTAAAATCTATATTAGATGATGTTCGGTTTAGCCAGAAATAGGTGATGAATATCACTATCTTCTGACGTGTTCTTATTTTCGTGATGAAAGACACAAAGTTATACCTCATTTTTACATTTCCAGGACTAACGTTTGAAAATATAATCAATTAATTAATACAGGTCACACACGACTCTTGACAAATATTTGCAGGTTCTTAGATTGTGTTTTCCGAATTTTGTAATCCCTGTTTAGCATTACGTTATGATATCACACGCTATATTCATGTTCTTTTTCTTATATACATCATATGCTATAAACTTTACAATCTTGGTGTAATTAAGTCTTGTCTTGTTTGACCCATGTCTACAATTCAAAATGCTTTTCTTAGTAGTATCATAAGATCATTATACATGAAATATGACATATAGTAATCCATGTATTGAACAATTAAATGGGGATGAGATGAAAGTAACTGTGAACTTAAGAACAAAACAACAATAATAAAAATTAATAAGGAATTAATTAAATCACGTAATTTTATGTAATTTTAAGTAGCATTCATCATATTATGACGTTAAATTAGTACTAAATGAATATAATTTTCCAGATTTCTAACTTCCGTAGATTTTGTGGAATTTAGCAATTTAATAAATTTCGACATACTCGGCCCTTTCCGAGCTTGTTGATATAATTATCAGATCCCGAGTGATAGGGTTTTGGATCTCTATCATCAATAGCAGATGGGCTAAACTTTCCAGACTTCTTTATCAGATACGTTTTTTTATTACGAGATCAAGAATTTATCAATAACCCTAAAGGACAATGGCGGCTCGAGGATTCGAGGCGCTCGGGGGCAATGTTCTTTAGTGGTGCTCCTTCCGATGCGTCCGAGGGCATTGTTCTTTAGTGGCGCCTCTCCTCTGCCGCAGAGAAGTTTTCATGTCAGTTGCCAACCTCCACCCCACCCCCACCCCATCTAAACCCCCGTTACAATAAGATCAGGTGAAATACTATGAAAATTTTAGCTGCAAAAAAAAAATTAAAAAAAAATCCCGACGGTGCCCCCTTTTGCCTGGCGCCCGGGGGCAATTGACCCCTCCCGACCCACCCCACTCGCGCCACCAGTGCTAAAAGAACTAAACGCATTATAACATAAACTTTTAGGACATTTATATACAGGAATGGCAATCTTCCGTAATTCTATACTCTAAGTGTACATTTTACCATTGTTGAAAACGAGATCTGAATATAGAAAACTATTACAGTTACCTAATAATCTGTATTTACTGTTGATGACGCTTAAGACTTCCAATGACAGACTCCCTGTTGAAACCGGTCGTTGGGACAAAACACATTTTGAGGAAAGAAGATGTAATCATTGTGATAAAAACGACATCAGGGACGAATTTCATTATGTATTAATTTGCCCAAAATTTCACAAAGAAATAAGTAAGTTTCTAAACCGTTCGATTACTGCAAACCCTGTATTTGCCACCTTTTTGCCGCCAATAATCACAACATTCTCAAATAATCTTGCCAATTTTATTTTATAACGCTAAAAATGAATATAATATCAAAAAACGTATTCTATTTGTTTAATTCGAAATTTCTCAGTTATTTTATTTCTTAACTTTTGTACACTCCATGATAGTCATCGTATCTGCTACTCTTTTGTATCTTTATACATTGTATCCTAAAAAATTTATATTTATGTATCTAAATGTTCTCACTTTTTGACCGAATTTTGAAACTCCTGCTCTGATTGTAAACGTTGAGACCAGTGAGGTCCATTCATGCGTTTCACCATAGGTTTGTGATGTCACTGTATAAAATTGCAACAGCTGTGTTTTGACCTGAGCTTTTCTTTCATTAATATAAGTTTTGTTTTGTTCTGGTCTGGTCTGGTCTGGTCTGACATTGGGCATAGAACAGCGGCACTATCGACTGTCGCAGCAGACAAGATCAGCTAATTTGGTGACCCTAGGCTTACGGCAAGAACATACGGTCACTATATGTCATTTGATCCACTTTGTACTGTGCAACTGCTGATCACTACTAGATGAAACGTACTTGCTGACCTTTAAAAAGAGAGAGTGGCAAGTGACCTACAGAATAGTCGCTCAAAAACAGTACTTCCTCTACATGAAATTTAGTGAAAGTAGAAGGGGGGTGGGATGGTCAGATGCCTGAAGGAACATATACTAAGGCCAGCAAAAAAGGCAAACACAGAGAGAGAGAGAGAGAGAGAGAGAGAGAGAGAGAGAGAGAGAGAGAGAGAGAGAGAGAGAGAGAGAGAGAGAGAGACTTTTTGAAGAAGCAGAAAATTTACATCAATTCTACTATTAAATTAACTTGATTTGACTATCCCGTCCAAAATACATTATATCAACATTTAGGTGGAAGCTTCAGACTGGATTCATATGTGTGAATAGCTAGGTGCGGTATATTGGTTTTACAGGTTCAGTAAAATGCATATCTCGATAATATTCAGTCTCCAGACAAGTCAAATCCATTGTAATGATCAAATGAAAAGAAACTGATTTTGCTGACTAACTTAAAGAGGAATAACGTAAGTCCCAAAGTTGCTGATTCTACAACTTGAGCAATGTAGAAAAGAAAAGGTAAACAACTGCAATGCGATTTTTCTTTATCTCTGTCCAACTTGATTGTAAATTTACTTTTTATCACTGTTGTGAGAAGCACGAAACAGCTGATGAACACGATACTGGAAGAAATGATGGCTTAAAGATGAACGATACGCTGTTTTAAAGCATGAGCAATTCGGTGTAAAGAATCATGTCGATCCGATTCAGATTGTGTCGACAAAGATCGGACGCCCAAATATGACAGCTGTGGCAATCAAGATACACCATTCGTGCTAAAAGATTTGAGTAAACTCAATAAGTGGTAGCGGTTTCATTGAACAAGGTGATAAGACATAAACCTTACGAGCGTATCTTATCACACGTGCACTGACCATAGGACGCGAATGTCTGAACTCTGACTGTTTCATAACGGAGATCGTCATTTCATACATGCTGGGATGGCATGTGACAGTTTCTCAGCGTAGCTTATATATATATATATATATATATATATATATATATATATATATATATATATATATATATATATATATATATATACAAGTTGTGCTGTATGCTACCATTTCTGGGCATTCATTAGAGAATAGCTTTTAAAGTATGTCGTAACCAATTTTGTAGGCGCCCATAATCGTCAGATGGGTATCATCGTCGCACCTGTCCATAGGCTTTACGAGTATCATCTCCGGGAATGTCAAAATACTTAGAACTGTGCAAGAAGTGTACCAAGATACAGTCAATATATCCCGATACACTGGAGGACACTCGCCACGTTTCAGTCGGCGTGACGGTGCTTTTGGTGGTATAAAAAGGCGACAAAGATTGGTGCTGAGTTTAGATCTGGCACTATCCATGAGAAATCTTCCGACCCTTTTGCCGGGTGGCTTTTGTCTTTAAATCGAGTTAATAATGATTGATGATTAACTATTATTTTCATCCTGCTTCTACGAAATTTATATTTCTTGTTAAAATATCCAATTAGAATTTGGCGAGTTCCATGTACAGTTTGTAGATTTTATACAGTTGACGACGCTGATTAGATCCCTTGCATTGCTGTTTCTATAGGCCTGTTTGATAACGGTTGTTATGTCCCTTTACTTTTCAAATTCCCTGATTTACCCATGATGCAACGTTCTCTCTTGTGAGCAAATCGACATTGTAATGGCAAAGATGTGAATGAAGCCCGTGACCTCGAAAATCTTAGTGTAAAGTGCCTCAAAACATATCTACGGGATAATGGTGCCCAAGTGTCTCGGTTTAACTTTGGGACTTCAATTTTACTTCCTCTATTCAAAACGCAAGATGATGCAGTGATATTACGTTTCGCTTCAGATAAATTATTCGACTTTTTGCGTTCTAATTTTGCGCGCATTTATCTTTTCATGATCAGTATGTATTTACATTGTATTTATATGATTATGGGGTGGGGGATCTTGATAGTTTTCAAGCTATCACCCTGGATATAATTCCAAATGGGATAAGGATGGACCCTGGGGCCTGGGTCAGCTTCATGAATATATTTGTCTTTCCATACTCAGTAAGTGTATATGAGATTATAGTGTGAGGATCTCAAAAGTTGCCAAGTAATGATGCATGGGCTAAGTCCCTGGTGGGTAGGGATGGACCCTGAAATCAATATCAGCTGTATGTATAAATCTGTCTTTCTGTGCCCAGTAAGTGTATATATTGTTATAACGTGGCGATGTCAATATTTCCAAGTTCTGATCCAGGAACTTAGTCCCATGGAGTTAGGGATGGACAACGTGGTTAATGTCAGTTGCAAATATAAATTTGTCTTTTCATGTCCATTATGTGTATATGTAGTTAGATGGTGGCAATCTTAATGGTGTGTTTGTTATGACCTAGGGACAATGTTCCTGGGGGTAGGGAAAGACAAAAGTGCATCACCAATCGGTTCCAATCTGAAATGTTTTGACGCTTTGATAATTGATTAAACATGACAATTTTCAGACATGTGAGACAAGACAGGAGTTACTTGAAACGTATGTAAATTCACCCCTACCCCCAAGCCCCAGAATTCCAAAACCTAACAACACAATAAAAATACATAGGACCATAAATGACCCATAGATTCATGTGTCTAGATTTATAAGTATAGGAGGAATTCAATTACATTACACACATACCTACGTACATTCGAACGGACGGACTGTATCACAGTATCGTCGCTGTTTCAAAGAAGTGCGGGGATAACAATCTAATGAACAAATTCTCTAAAATTCAAAGATCATATCTCTGCAAAATTTAAACAGCAATAGTACCTTAAGATATATCACACCTAAACGCATGGAATAGTACTTTAAGATATATCACACCTAAACGCATATGTGCTTATATTTTACCTATTTAATGTCTGTTTTGTGGATATATTTATAAATTATTCATTTAGCTGTGTTGTTGATGACACCATTAATGTATCCAAAAGATTATAGTATCAAACAATCTAGAAATTTAAATTTGTTGTTCAAGTGTTAGACCACAACTTCAGCATGAACCAGAAATAAGTCTGTATACTGTAGAAAGAACGAAGATATTATTTAAAATGTCCAACAGAATGAAAAGGTCGCTTGTGTCTGACTGTCGTGCGCTTTCTACTAACTAAGACCCGACAACCATTGTAAGATTTGCCCTATAAGATTTATAGGACAAGATTTCTGAATGATATTACATTGCCATACCCGTACAGCATACTAAAAGATTATAAGTGGACTCACCCAACAAATAAAGAAAGTGTAGAGAGAGGAGCATGTAGCTGACGTGACCTTCGTTCTCCTTTTATTCTTGTTACGGATGGCACACCTCTACAGTCCCCATCATCAGTAAAATAGCAAGGGACTTGTAAAACTAAGGTGACCTCAACTAAAGAGGACGCAATTCTATTTCCTGTGTGCGAATTTTAATGAACATTGCCAATGTGTTGGAATGTCGATTTCCTCATAAATGTAAGAAGAACCGCGGTGGTTCACTAGTTAGCGTGTAGAACTCGCGGGTACAGGTTCCAATCTGATGAGCCTGGATCGGCTACCATTGGTGCAAGGCACTTTTACTCCAGTCGTCTCGGCACAGAATAACCCTCGTGGGTTGATGTGCCTGAAAATACCAAACCAAACCAATCATTACCAATTTCACTGAAAGGCCATGCTGCAATGTCACAAATGAACAGAATTTCATAAATACGATCAAAAGATTGAATAAGATTCTCCTAATTCCTAATAACTACCTATTATTCCGGGGGGGGGGGGGGGATCGTATATCATATATCACGTTCTGAAGCTATATTTCGAATTTTGAAAGAGGTAACCCAGCTCCTAATCTCTGTAATCATTCGATGAAAATATTAAATTAGCGATCTTTTCATATTAAGGGTTTACCAGTTTTGGTACCACTCCACCATAGGTAATATGGCTTCCGGGTTGACGTAAAAAAAAAATGGAGTATAAAAAAAGATCTTTTCAAACTGTTTTTGATTGGCAGTTTTTTTTCCACCATTTTTAATTGTCGTTTGAAAAGTACTAGTTTTCAGTTCCAAAAAAACTGAACTTTTGAAGCTTGACAACTAATGGAGAGATGTTTTTGTTTTTTTTTTAATATGGGTGTGCTAAGGCTCCTTTCCTAAACCACCTATGGAGCAGGTTAATGGGGATGGGTAACTTTTGAGAACCAAAAAGAGTGAAAAATTACCGGATAACATTAAACCCCTATAGATGAGTGATCTTTTGGACTTTAAAACTCTTCAAACCAACTAGATGCGTTATAAGTTTATCACGTTATCATAAAAGGTATGTATAACTGTACTTATTTTACGCATCCCACTCTGACATATTAGAGGTGCGCGGTATTACCGGTATACCGGTTTATCACGTTATTTTTTCCCGGTGGTACGTAGCACGATACTTTTTCACTGTACCGGTACTTCTTTAGTTTCCGTCGGTAAGGAATGTACCGAAATTCCCGAGTAATCTTGTTACAAATTTAATGATATTAAACGCATGATTGAGTTTTTCATGAGAAAATAATTCCCAAAATTATTTTGTTTACAAAATAGTTGTATTTGTCACAAATTAATATCGAATATTAAAAAAATATAATTGTATTTATGAACCTTTAATCATATGTCTGACACGTGTCACGCATGCCAACATGGCGGCCGAATGGGATGTTGTGAAAGATATTCAGGACAAATCCAACTTTTAGAAAAATTTCGGATTTAAAAAAAAAGAAGAAAAAAATTATTTTTAATTTATTTACTAGCCGTTATTAGTGTGTTAAGTGCATGTATTCCTTTATAGGACCGAGAGTCATCCTAAGATTTTCAGGAGTGCAATCGTTCTCTGTTTTAATTTTACGTGATTTCTCAAATATTCCACTAAATCTTTTATCGTTTCTTGGTATTCTACTAAATATTTTATCGTTTCTTGAGTTAGCGTGTTTGATGTTTACTGTCCCTCTCTGATAAATATCTTGCCTGGGTGTTGGTATCCCACTCAAAGTTTCCTTGCCTATTATATCAACAGTGTAGTAAGTAAATTGTAGGCTTCAGTGACAACACTTTCTATTTGTACCAACAAGCTCTCCAATGTCAGCACAGTGTCTGTACAGTGCAAGCTTAATCATCCGCCTTTATTTACAGCTTTTAGATGACAATTTATACAATAATTAGCATACGCATAGCAAATTCATCTACTATAAAGTACTGATCAATTTTTTTTTTTAAATTAGGAGGGGGGGGGGCATTTATTTTGAAGCGAGATATTTTCTTTTCTTTCTCTCAAGATAATTGATTTTCTTCAAATAATACAATAGATATAATATGGCGTTAAATCGGAGCAAGATATTTTTTTCCAGCTATTTGAGAGCCGGAAATATAAACAAAATAAATTCCTAGCCTCAGGTCCATGCCCAAGAAAATTAAATTGTTGGTCCCTAATATAATTGCGGTATACCGTGGTACAGAATTTTTTGATGGTACTCAACTCTAATACTTATGGTCCCCACAGTCAATGGTGGAGCAGGCAAAGCAATAAATAAATCTTTCAGAATCTATAGCTGTGCTTGACGGTTTCCGGATATTCAATTACACCGCAGACTGGCGAAGGCCTGTATGTCACAGGACCTGATGTGAGTTCTACCGTCCATAACACGGGAATCGGAATTCGTCACTATTCACGTACTTTTTCAGCTCTTAAAGGATACCAGTCTAACTGAAGGTCACCCACAATTTACGATTCCCTATTGGGCAGATTCGATTTTCATCTCGGCAAATTTGACAGGAACAGATTGTTTCTGTTCCTTGTAATTGCCTTTAGTGCGAATGAAAGCATTATCAGCATATTGTGTCTTTTTTTTCCTAACGAAATCAACCTCTCAAACGTAATTGAATTATCCCAGAAGATTACGGTTGAAACACTATTCAGCGAGACTTGAAATACTGTGTATTAGATTGGCGAATCAAATGATTAGCAGGCTGACTCTCTGTCTGTCTGTCTCTGTCTGTCTGCCTTACTCTCTCTCTCTCTCTCTCTCTCTCTCTCTCTCTCTCTCTCTATATATATATATATATATATATATATATCGACAGTGACTACAAAAGCATAGCTTAAACAATTGCATCTACATGTACAAATGTTGGAAATAATAGTCTGGATGTGCGAGTCTCACAGTGTTGGAAAGTTCTTTGGAAGAAAGAGACAAAATGAGTACATAACTTACACGCCGAGTTCTCCTTGAAAATCCTTTAAGGAAAAAATAAATCATAGTAAACACGCAGTTTTAAACTATGAGCTGCTTTTGCTGTTGCTTTTCACTAGAACTCTGGGTGCTGAACAAATATCTTCACCTCTGCCTTCTCTTCATATCCGCCAGGACGTGCAAGTGTAACTTTTGATAAATCTATTTTACTTAATAAATAAGATACGGAAAAATAAGTTCTTATATACTCTGTAGTATTATTTGTAGTATTTTTGAAAGGTGTACGTTTTGTTTCCATTTCACTTTTCTATTATCAGGCAGGAGGGAGCCTTTAGATTAACTGAGTAGCCGGCACACTTCAATTTAATCAATTATTCTACCCTGAATATTGACTTCGAAACTGACACAGACTCTTGATGCATAAAACTTTTTATTCCCAAAAAGTGTTGATTAAATAGCTTTTGCAGAAAACGCTTGAATTGAAATTAATTGGAAATTCAACTGTTGCAGGAAAACAACATTCAATAGACATTTCCCTATTAGTTTTGATTAGCATGATTAATATCCCTTTATCAGCCATTGGTCAGGAGACTGGGATAATCACTGTATAAGTAGATAACAGTACTTAGGGTGCAAGGGACAGTTTTTCTGCGCAATTTTAATACCACATCCACCTGCCTAATATAAAAATTCATTAAAAAAAATTACACAAGTGAGGTCAAGAAGGTCCTTTCTTTTGGATAGCTATAATACAACAAAGCATAAGAATATCATTCACTTGACCTGACAAGTCAATGGAAGTTCATAGCATAAAAAGTGTATGCACCCCAACCCCTAATTTATACACGCATTTTTCACGTCCGAAGGCCATTTTTGACACAAAGTGATGCTCACAGTGCAAACGCAAGCCCTTTCCCTAGGTGATAATTTTTGAAAAACATTGTGTACTAAACAGCTGGATGCAATTCAAAATAGTTGCCATCCAGGTAGTTTTTGAGATATTCTACTTGGCTTGAACCCACGTGTCTACTGCTATGGGTGGCTAGCTCTGCTCCCTAGCCGACTATTGGTATTTCACTGACTATGGGAGGTGTACATGTCTCACATCAATTTGAAGAACAACACAAGTCCGAAACACCTAATTCACAAAAATATCCATATCTTTAATTATTAAACAATAATAACTCAAAAGGTCACATCATAGCCTTCAGTTAAGAAATTTGACAGGGGCCAATTTACGAAACTGTCCCCTGCCACCTTAGACCGTGATATTGTTTCTTGATTCTCATATAAGAAGCAATTTACTTATCTGCTTTTGTTACAGTAGTGCCAAGATCAAGTTTGTTTTCTTCTGTTACTTTTAAAAAGAAACATTTTTCAAAATTTCCTTTATAATCCAGCAGAAATAATGCTCGAAAAGGTGGTGGAGAGCAGAACCAACCAGAGATAACTCTTGCACTTGCAGGAAATATCTTCATAGCCATTATTCAAGATAATGTCAAATTATCGAGTGATACATGACAGTGGGATTGATAACGTAAACTAACTGTTTTCTGAATAGAGATAAATGGTTATGTCCCTTCCTTTTTTTTTTTTACTTGTGCAGTATTGGTAATACCAGCCCGTTTAATTTAAAACGAGGAATCGAGTAAACATTAATCACTCACCCAATGAATGCATTAAAATGTCATATTTAATATCTACTCCATCATTTACACGCCCACTTCCACAAACTTAGACACCCAAACAATTTTCTCCGTCATGTACACGACAAAATCTGCAATGAAGCAAATAAACAAAAAACGATAAATATACCCTTTACCAGTTTGTAATGTACACGACCTAGCATTCTATAATTGTACAATGGTATTGCCTTGAGTTGGATTCTACCTCACTTCTGAGAGAGAGAGAGAGAGAGAGAGAGAGAGAGAGAGAGAGAGAGAGAGAGAGAGACACACATGTTGGCTAGAGTTTTTTTTTTTTAGTTTCAAAGAGACAGATTGTTTGTTGCTCGCAGTAAGTAGCTTTGATATGGATGAAAACATTATCCGTAAATTGCCTTTGATTTCCAACGGTATCCAGATATTTGAACGAAGCATTTCTACGGCATTACAGATTTTAAGTGAATAAAAGCAACGAGGCAAGGGACATTAGGAAAATTTGCATACTGTGTGTGAAGTATAAATAATTAACAGGCAATGATTCATAGAGAGTTCTCGATACTTCAGGTATGTCACCCATATAGGCTACTTTTTGCCCCCTCGGATTTGCTCGAATAAATTTAAGTTGTGAAAATTTAATGAAAATTGAAAGAAAAAAAAAAGAAAAAAAAACTGTCAGAGCTAGACAGATTTGATATTGTACATGTTAAATACTCGAAAAAGCGTCTAGGTAACACACTCACTTGGACAAACGATTGTCAGACAACCGATGTTTATATGTAAATATGCAGTTCGGTAAACATGTATGCTCAGTCGGGTATCAGATTGGTTTGCGGATCATCGGAATGTTTATTGTCCGATAGTTGATTGATACATGCCACTCCCATACGAGAAGTCAATAATCAATATTTCATTTGTTGACATACTCTCCAGCAATCGAATCATATCATCCACGGACTACCTTGTAGCTATTCCCTGGACGTGAATGATATTAGCCCCACTTTTGACCTACTCCATGAAACTTGAATGATATTAACTCCCACCGGTGGCACTTGAACATCAGCTCGACCTGTGACATATTCTCTGACACTTGAATATCATCAGATCGACCTGTGACTTACTCTCTGACACCTGAATATCAGTTCCACCTGTGATTTACTCTCTGACACTTGAATATCAATCCCACCTGTGACCTAGTCTCTAGCACTTTCATAATATTAACCCCACCAGAGGTCATGAATATCCCACGAATCCCTTATAGTCCAGATTCGATTACCGTATATACTCGCGTATAATTTGATACCAACTGCAAACTGCATAGACCCATATCTGCCGTCGCATAATGCGCCAGCAGATCTGGGTCTATGCAATTTGTAAAGACTAATCAGTAGAACAAACAACATAGACTCTGATCTGCCGGCGCATTATGCGACGGCAGATCATGGTCTATGTTGCTTGCATTTGGAGCTAGATTATTCGCGAGTATATACGGTATATCTCCATGCGTACTTTTTTAAACAAAGCGTCAAGCATATTGTGATTATTTCCGTCTGTTCACCCGCTTTTCCATAACTCTGTAAACTCTGTGACTCGAAACTGCCAACTTGTTCAAGATTGTAAGATTTTCAAGATTTATTTATAACACAACTCAAAGATTCTGTAGGGTATAAGAACACAATGTCTGTAGCCAGGGTTGGATTACCCAATAGGCAGACTAAGCACGTGCTTAGGGCACCAGCAAAGCAGGCCCCCCCCCAAAAAAAAAAAAAGAGAGAGAAATTACGTTTTTTTTTTAAAAATTACATAGGGGGGGGGGCACCATAATTTTTTCAGTGCTTAGGGGCCTCTAAGGGTCTTAATCCAGCCCTGTCTGTGGCGTACTAAGGGGGGGGGGGGGCGGACGGGGCGGTTGCCTCTGGCGCCAGAGGTCTTGGGGCGCCAAAACAGCTGAAAACAATTCGGGCCTCTTATTCTGAACCTTTGGGTCATCATCGTCGCCCCGGGCGCCATTTACCCTTAGTACGCCACTGCACAATGTTACTGTGCAGAAGCCGAGTTTTTATATGATAAAAGTGAATATATACATGTGCCGGTTCATATATAGAATTTTTGTTGAATTCATCAGGATATGAGTAATATGTTTATCCTTTATTCCTTCAAGCGCTTTCGTATCATAGTCATTGATGCTCTTCAATAGAATGATTCTCTCATCAATAATTACCTTTGGTGTGGGTGAAGGCATTATTGGAATCTATACCTAACAGAATAATAATCAGAATATTTATCCAGTATATACTGTCCGTGTCTGAATATTGTCCTTGATTCTCTTGCGATATTTTCCAGATATTTGTTGACACGTCCTCATAGAATAACACGCTATCGGCGGTTTGCACTGTTGTTAAGAATATGCACACTGTATTGGAAGATAACATGATTATGAGAAAACGATGAAATTGGTATACAGACAGCTTGTGACATCACGGATAATGTTATTCTGAGTTAAAGTCGTTTTATTTGTTTTATCTGATATTGTTTCCTTAATCGATCAATTAACTTGTGAGATTGAGGAGAACTGGGTCTTAAAAAAATAATAGCAAAATGAAGTACAGAAAAAAAGAAAGGTTTTAAAGTGTGGTTATCAGTGAGTGACTAGCCCCTAGCTAGCCTCTTCGTATCCTCCGCCTTGTCCGTCAATTCTCGCGCAACATTTTTGATAACTAAAGTTTGACTTTGTTTAGTATTAGTGGTAGATTTCCCAAAATAGTTGATGAAATTAATGATCTGTGGACAAATGCAACGTGCTACTTGTAGGGGGAAGCAGTGATTTACAAGTCCGATTACTTCCTAAGCTTGCTGTCGCATACCTACGTATAATGCAGAAATGTTTAGAACGCGCACGCTTAATATTAAATAATTAAATACTATGTATAAACATGTTATAAGTTAGTAACCTGTCAGAATGTCTGTACGCAAATATATATATATCTGCGTGTGTGTGTTTTTTTTTTTTTTTTTGCACACACTACCGTTGTTTCTACACGTTATTAAAATCTGCATTTAAAACGGTATCTATATTTCAGCAATCATAGTCAAATAGTAAGAATCGTCAAAGGAGTACTCCGGTCTGCTTTGATCACCTCACGTTATTCCAAAAACTTCAAAGAACGAGGACATGAAAAGAGTAACATATGACTTCTCTAATGGTTGAATTTTAATTACTGCAAGCGATTTCAGTTGCTATGACTACGCACTGCAAATATTTAACTTTAAAGTAAGAGATGTTCGGATGGCAAAGGAGTATTTTGAAATCGTGCTTTCGAAAGTACTAGCATATGTTATATGTACATCCTTTTTTGAGCGGAAGTGAAATAGATAGCTTTTTTAAAACAAGATATTGTCAAATAAGCAGGGTTAAATTCTTAAAAGACTGTTAAATGTGGTACAGTGATTGTATATTAAAGTAACTCGGGTAAAACAATGCCCTTTCCTATGTTATGGTTTTTAACTATCCAGCATTTCATTTACAGATTAAAAAGTGTGGCTATTCAATTGGCCTTTAAGGTAGTTTCTGTTTACACAAAATCAATTAAGAGCTAATAGTGACAGCGGAAAACAGGGAATCAGTGACAGGTTTAAGATCAATCAATTTCAAAATTAAATAGTCACCAAATTTGTAAGTACATTAGGGTCTATATACACACACACACACACAAATTGATAACGGCACAAATTAAAAAGGTTTCCCAACGTTTCGAGCTAAACAAGCTCTTCGTCAGGGGAATATATAGCTGATATATATATATATATATATATATATATATATATATATATATATATATATATATATATATATATATATATATATATATATATATATCCCGTACTTTAAGATCATGAAAACCTCTCTCTCTCTCTCTCTCTCTCTCTGTCTGTCTCTCTCTCTCTCTTATTATTATTATTGACAGTAAAGCCAAGTGTGTTTATAGTATGACTCTGCGTCCGTCGTGCGTTGTGTGTCGTCATTTGTGCGTCGTCCGTCTGTCAACAACTGCTTGTTACCATTCTGGAGGCCATATTTCTGATCCAGTTTTCATCAATCTTGGAATTCAAGTTTATCTCGTCAAGATATCGAAAAAGTTCGATAATGAGTGTGATTTACGCATCTTAACGAGGTGATATTGCATCTTTCGCTGAACTTGTTACTACTCTTAAAGTCATTTCTGATCCGATTTTGTTCAAACTTGGAAATATGAGATTATCTCATCAAGATAAATAATGAGCGACATCCAACCATATTAACGAGGTGATCTTGCATCTGATTGGCTAAGCTTGTTACCACTCTGAAGAGTATATTTCTAGTCCAATTTTGATAAAACTTGGAATTTAGACTTATATCATCAAGATCTGAGCAGACTTTTATCATGAGCGAGATTCAGTCATATTAACTGAGCGATCATGCATCTGATTGGCTAAGCTTGTTACCACTCTTGAGACTGTATTTTAGATAGGATTTTAATCAAACTTGACAAATGAGCTTCTACTATAAATATCTCAGATGAATACGATTATGAGGAGATCCATGCATATCAATGAGGTGATCTTGCATCTGATTGGATAAGCTTGTCAAGAGTTTAGCGACTCTATTATTGATCAGATTTTGATAAAACTTGTTTAATCTTCCTTATAAAAGTCCGTGAACTGAATTACCTAACATGGTGAGTGTGGTCTCAAACGGAATTACCTAACATGGTGAGTGTGGTCTCAAACCGAATTACCTAACATGGTGAGCGTGGTCTCATATTAACTGTCACGGTCAGTGGCTTGCGCACAAAAATACAACATGTTCATGGATTCATTAATAAAAAAAACTTCATTACTTTTTTCCCCACCCTTAACGGCGAAGCAGATCCCGCGGGCTGCGGATATGGTCTGGTGGTATTATATCATCAAGACGTTGGATGGCTTTGATTATGAGCAAGATTTAAGCTCATTTATGACTTTAATTTTGTATCCAATTTTCTGAGCTCACTACTACTTAGGTTGCTTAATTTGTTATGGATTTCTCTCAAACATGGTAAATAATTGATATCATCATGGTCTTAGGTTCAGTAACAAGTGAGATCTTTGCATGATGCACATTTAGTAAAACCACAGATGTACTGATAATGAACGTGACCAAAAAGAGAAATACCGTATATACTCGCATATAAACCACATCAAAATGCAAACAACATAGACCCTGATCTGCCGTCGCATACTGCGCCGGCAGTCAGGGTCTATGTTGTTTGTTCTACTGATTAATCCTTACACACTGCATAGACCCAGATCTGCCGGCGCATTATGCGACGGCAGATCTGGGTCTATGCAGTTTGCAGTTGGTATCGCATTACAAGCGAGTATATACGGTATTCGATACTGCTAATGCGAATACGCGGCGAATTTGGCCTAAGTAGAAAAGCTCTGTGTCGTTGGAGTTTTGTTATTCTTCAGTAAATCAAAACAAACATTCTATATCTAAAATTACATATGAAAATAAACATGAAATTATTCTACTTATTCTAAAAATGAATTGAGGACTTCCAGCTTCAAGTTTTCATAGAATTTCTGTATCTGAAATCTCATATGAAATGCTGTTAATCTTCAAATAATCAATTAGGCAAAAAGTAGTCGCGATATACTGATGTAAAAGAAAACCAATATTTCTTAGTCATATTCAAATTGTTCTACACAAATTCAAATAAATACACAATTTCGAATGTTAGACGATAAATGTAGAAAGAAAAAAAAAAGGTTTATAACTTTCAAGGTATGAAGAATAATTTTCCAGAAGTAATTATGGTAGAACATGAAGTTGGCAGCGAGAAACTTTTACGATGACACAACTAATGTTATAATCACAAACAATAATGACAAAATTAATAAGAATAAATTCCGATTATTACTATAGTTTCATAACTGCTACCTGACATTGATAACAAAGATAGAACAATCCAAATTTTCCTCTAAAAGCAGAGTCGCTTTTGCAGTTTGTCCTATAACATGTTACATAGTATGAAACTTAGGTACAATATGTGATATTGGAGGTTTTTGAAAAAATTATATTCAAATCTCTATGTACTTTTTTTGGATGAAAATGATTTGATATATAAATATCAATCTGGATTTCTTCCAGACCGTTAATCAACTGCTCAACTAATTGGACTTTATCACAAAATATGCTCTTCTCTTGATTCGAATGAAATCACGTGTTTATCATTCCTTGATGTCAGTAAAGCTTTAGGTAGAGTATGGATTCAAGGGTAAGTTTATAAGTTTACAAAATATGGAATTGCCAGTAAACTTCTATCATGACTCGAAACCTACTTAACAAACCGCTGCCAGAGAGTTGACCATCGAAATTCAGTATAAACAAAATGTAAACTAACTGCTGGGGTTCTGTCAATAATATAGCAGACAATTTGAACTCGCTTGCAAAGCTATTTGCTGATGATACTTTTCTTGCAACGTTTTCTACAAGCCCTTTACAGGTAGAAAGGATCATAGGCAATGATCCTGAAAAACTTAATGCATGGGCAAACGACTGGCTTGTTACTTTTAACACTTCGAAAACAGACATTTTATTAATTACAAACAGGAAAACTGACTTTTCCTATCCTAAGTTCTCTTTTTATAATATGAAACTGCTTCCAGTTAAAAGTCATAGACACTTAGGACTGAAATTATCCTTTAATACTAAATGGACTTATCATATTAGTATGGTTATTCAGAACGCATCTAAATATCTATCTATGTTGCTCACGACTAAAATCTTTCTTCGCAGAACAACTTTGGACAAACTATATATAGTATTCATACATCCAATGTCTGAACATTGCTCTGAAGTCTGGGATAACTGCTCTGTTGAAGATTCGGAAAGATTAGAAAATATTAAATTGGAAGCTGCACCCATTTATTGCTCTATAGAGTCTCTTTATGGGGATGCTGGCTGCGAAACTCTTGTACAACGAAGGAAAGATTATGCATGATGTATTTGATTATAAAAACTCAAGTACCTAACTATTTAAGCGACCATCTTTCACAAAGGAGACATGAGGCATCTCATTATCGTGTACGTAACCCCAAAGCATCACACCAGCCTCTACCAGACTTCAGATTTTTCAGACATCCTATATCCCATCTACGACTGGTCTTTGGAACTCTCTCCCTGAAGATATCCGAAAATCTCCTAATCTTTCTGTCGTTAAAAAAAAAACAAAAAAAAAACAAAAAAAAAACAAAAAAAAAAACAACAAATTGATCTAAAATCAAACTAACGGGCCACCAGCGTATTATGATATTGGCAAACGTTAACTTAATATCCTATATACTAAACTTGGACACACATGTAGTCCCCGCAAATCCGATCTTTATAGAGTGAATTTAGTTAACTCTCTCGTGTGTGCATGTGGTTAGGATAATGAAGATGTTGACCTCTATGTTTTCTATTGCCCCTTATTAAATACCCAAAGATCCCAGCTCTTTCGCTCTATTTTCCAACACACTCGTTGTGTAACTCTAGATTTAGTATTAAAAGGTGATGTAAAGAAACACATTCTGTCATATTCCTACATGTTCAGAAATATATTTACGAAACTGAACGCTTTAAATGCTTACAATAATAGGAAAAAGGGGCAAAATATAATTTTATAAAAATACCTAATAATACATAATCACAACAAAAAACGCTTAAAAATTATCTTAGTAGATCACAAAACACTAGCGGGATAAAGGCGAAGGACAAATTCCCTCTTAAAGGGAGTACCTTTAAGGAGCTGGACCCTTTATCCCTGAAAAGTGTAAAATAAAACAGTAGAAATAAATAAAATACCTTTAGGCAATAATAATATATAGATTTACCATGATATTAACAAAAATCGGGGGATATAAATTAAATACAACATTAACAGACCTAGCACCGGAAAAATCTTTTTTTATTTTTTTATTTTTTTATTTTTTTTCCTCTCTTTCTATTCTAACAAAATATATACCATCACGACATCGATCCCCTACTAAACAAATAACCTTAACCTCTGTCGTACGGAGTGGGCTCTGGTCTGATGCGAGATTTTCGTTCACGCTTTTAAACAGGTGCTAGGTATCATACTAGCATTCACCTGGGCGGAATCCCTGCGCATCCTCAAGGTGCGAGTGATCGTAGGATTTTCTGCTACCCACTGGTGCCTGGAAACATACGGTCATGCCAGGACTGAATCCTTGCTAGGGCCGGAAGACTAGTCCTGAGATAGTCAGTCTCTCTCTCTCTCTCCCCCCCCCCCTTTTTTTTTCTCCTCTCACCCTTAATAGAATGAAAACTACATTCTTTCAACCCTAAATTATCAAAACAATAAGGTGATCATAAACCCTGATCATCAGGCCCTCTTGCCGCACAATGTGGCACTCGATTCGAAAAAGATCAAAATTAAACTAACTAATATAAGGGCGGTATATTAAATGTAACAACTATACCCCAAAATAGTAACAATATAAGGTGGTCATAAACCCTGATCATCAGACCCAGCCGCACAAGGTGGCACCAAATTGGATAAATTAACTTAAGAATATAGTTAGAAATAAAAACCACACGTAAATTAAACGCATAAGGTGGTTACAAGTCCAAACCATCAGGCCCAAACTGCACAAAGCGGTTACTAAACTTCTGAAACGTTTTTAATATTAAAGTACCTGTACAACTAAATTAGCTTTATAAGGTGGTTCTAAATCCCGAACCATCAGGCCCAGCTACACAAAGTGGCAACTCCCCCCAATTTTTTTTTTTTTACAACGACAGACATTTTTTTTAAAATAGATTTTATTGTTCTTTCTTCTCTCTCTCCTTAACCAATAACAACAGCCATATGATACAAAACATAACCTTCAAAATTTGTTATACTTCAACAAATACTTTCTTCTTTCGGCCAAAATTTATCTAAATTATTAAACGTTAAATAACCCTGGACCAGCCGGAGCAACCTGAGACGCGACGGCGCAGCCAGCCGACCCTTGCCTCCTTTGCCGCACCCTGACAGAGTCAACAAATAAGTAATCCTGTAAACATTGCGGTTCTATTCCTATGAACAGGAAAAATTATTTAAAAAATTTAGAATTTAAATACACGCACCCCTCCATATCACTCCTTCAATGAACCCCCTTAGTGGGGACACCATGTAGCGATGGAACGGTGCGAAAATAGCGTCCATACACGCAAAAATTTCAGTCTAGTGGATTGCAGCTCTGTAACCCACTGGACAAAAATAATAAGTGTGCATAGCACACATTCTAATCCCTCATTGCGTGCTTTGCACGCAATAGGGGGTAAATCGTCGTACATGCCCGAATGGGCGCACACGACGTTAATTTAAGCATCATCATCGCTTACAATGATATTCTAAGTAAGAAATTTATAAATTAAACGAAATGACGAAAGTGACCGTAACTCGTTCTCTTCTTCCCTCCGTGTCTCTCATTAATTACTTATGTGCTTAACTACATACCTATATATTTATTCTATTTTCCTTTCAAATATTTCTTGTCTTTTAATTTACGAGATCGTTCACCTTTTTTTCGGATGTAGTCGAATTTAGACAACTTGTGTCCGATCCCATATTGTTTAATAAAATGACAATAAAATATGTTTAAAACAAAAAAATATATAGGAGGAGAAATCACGTCCTTGTAAAGCAAGGGCACTAATTATTGTATTATTCTGCTGAGTTAGGATATTTATGTGGTGAGCTAACGTGAAAACATTTCCTGATGTCGCCAGACCAAATATGTGTTTAACTATTGCACCTATGAAGGACAGAATTGCCCGATTTGACAAATTTGAAGGTCGAAAAATGTTTTCTGGGACTAACTCGTTGATTAATGAGAGCGATGTGTTGAATTGCACGTACACTAAAGTACGTATTGCATTTAATTGTGGAACATGATCATTTATATAGTTGCAAATAACGCTTTTCTGTCAATATTCAATCTGTTCAGCTGAAATGTTCTCTGGAAGCCGATTTGGAAAAGTGTGAATCCACTTACTGGCTCAACAATACACACACTGGAAGATGACTCTATAGTTCGGTCTTTACTCATGAGCTGTAGACCTTGGATTCAAAGTCAAAAGAAGTAGTCCACGACCCAAATTTACTATCCACCCACACATAAAGAAAAGAGAAATAGTCTAAGGTTTTTCCCAGGGTTAAGTAGAAAGAAAAAAAAAAGAGAAAAAAGGGGGGGGGGGGGATGAATACAAGATGGAATGGAGCATATGAAAGGAATTTAAGTTATCACTCCCTTATAAGATGGTAAATCCTTTGGGACATCGTGTAGACACTCAAATATGAAATATTTTACCGTTACATTTGCGAATTGTGTATTCGATTTCGTGTACGAGCCTTTGCCAAAACCCCACTCGGATTTAAAGATTTGTCCGACTGAGACAGTCGTCATCTATATAATGAGCACGTGAGATAACAAGCTCACTCACGTTATATCAAGTCCCACTGGGCTGAGAAAACTCATTATCAATATAATGTATACGGGCCAGGCGATAATGACACTTTGTCCCACGATTTGTAAATACGGCAAGAAGTGTTACGTCTACGAGTGGCAAAAACGTATCTACTGTGGTTAAAAAATACAACATAACTGCTTTGATGTTAAACCCAGTCTATGGAATGCAAATCAAGGGCAGTATATTCATTCAACCTCTCTGACTGCGTTTTAATGTACATGTTTTTGGTTGTCATCAGTGGAACCATTAACGATAGTGAAGAAAGTGAATGCAGTTAGTACGTCTTGGAAATAAGATCTATATTTACTAGATTCATTACAGCAAGAGTGTGACCAGTTACTTGAAAATATGTTGAATTTGACGGACAAACAATACCACGCAAAGAAATAATGTCTGGATTTCGAAAGGCACTACTTATTATGTTTAGCATGTGACTTATGCGAACCGGGCTTAGAGAATAAGACAAAATTATAAATGACGCCCCCTAAGCCGTATTCCAGTCGATAAAATTAAACATCACCTTATCTTCTGATAATATACGTGTTTAAGTACTTGGATTCACTTTATTATTTTTTTCCTCTTCTAAGTGAACCAAAAGTACACCAGGCAGGGACCACATAAATAACCGGTTAAGCGGACACAAATACACAAGTAAATTGTTCGATGCCTAAGACAAAATGATTTTTACCTCTAGCGCTGGTAGAGAACATGTTTAAAGGGCGAAGGTGGCGATGAGTAAAACAACAGCAATAAAGAACTTTTTATGACCGCAATCTATGCACAGCTGTACAGTAACGCATGAGTTTTATTGTTTTTTTCTTTCAAATGTTCGTGGAACGAGATTTGTTAAAATTGATGTTACTAAAGCAGTTTGTTATTTACTGCTACAACTACGTTTTTACTGCTACAACTACGTTTAATATGTTTCTGATCGATTGCAAGTAACAAAAAAAAATAAATTAAATTAAAAAAAAAATAAAAAAAATTGATGTAGCAAAAGACATATCCGAGTGTGAGAATCTACGCACTCGCAAAGGAATTGTATATGAAAGTATCGAAAGTAGTGTTCAATAGGTTGTAAGCAATAAAAAACAATTATAACACTAGAATTAGAAGTCACTATCGCTGGGAAAGAATTGTCGCTGAAGGCTGTTGTTAGCTGGGGGCCTGCTGGAGTTGTCGCCGTCGTACCCTTTGGAAACATCAGTTCGGACCAGGGGTGGACGTATCAGCCTGTGTTGAAGAGAGCTCGAGTTTGGTCAGTATCAATATGGTCCGAATGACAGCGGCTGGGTTTATGCTTGGCCGTGTCTGCGTTGCATCAGATATGTTTGAAGGATAGGTGTTATTGCAAGAAGAAGAATTCTCAACATGTTATGTTGCAGGAAATTCTCGCAATACCAACATTGTTGTTTCCCGCGGTGATATCCCTGATGCTGATGTTAAAAACTGTTCCTTCCGTGGTCGATGGCACTAAAGCCTCAGAAGAGTTTGTCCAGTCTGTGGGGAGCGATACCGAGCTTCATCATATTCCATATGTGAAATTGGTCGGATTCGGCGGGACACCATGTAGCTTTAGTGTTGTGGCTTTTCGAGGCGAGGACGATGATCATGATGTTGGCGTTGTTTAAGTGGGCGAAAGAAAGTCCCCCGGTCGCAACAGTTTTGGTGCGAGTATTTTCCTTAAATTGTAGTTGTGTGGAGTGACACCTAACTTCATTATATTCTGCGCCAATTACGATGATATAATGCTTAGTATGGGGAGTATACTGTTGTCGTGAGGTGTTATTCCCGCAATTTAAATAAATATATATCGTAACATTGAGATCAAATGCTTCGAGTCCTGCATATATATCTGTCTTTCATCCCAATTACAAAACACTTTTTGAAAAGAAAACCGAACGCCATTCCAACTTTTGGCATAAGAATATTACCATACTCTGACAATGCAAATATTTATTTTTCAAAGATCGAAAAGGTTTCCGTCAATGAAATGCCACAGTGGCTTCTAAAACAAACCAAGAGTACTGTTTACACTGCATGCAAGTAAAAAGTCAGAGTCAGGTAAAAAGTCAGAGTCAAGTAAAAAGTCAGAGTCAGGTACAAAGTCAGAGACCAATCCTTCCTCTTTTAATACTTCATATCAAGAACTTCTTTCAAAATATGGAAACTACACAAAGACTTTTACTGATGGTTCAAAAGATGGTGCAAAGGCTGCTACAGCTTTTGTTAGTGGCACCACACTGCAAAATATCGTTTACCAGATGGCGCATCTATCTTTCTGATTGAGATCAGGGCATTTGAGCTTGCCTTGAACTGTATCAAAAGCAAAAATATTAAAAATTCAATTATTCTCTCTTGGTACTTCATTCACTTCACAATAGGAAGTTGGAAAACTCCTTTTGAGAAATGCTCTTATCTAACACCTAAACTATCAACCTCTGACCATACCACTTTCTGTTGGCTACCCAGTCGTGTCGGTACCGAAGGTAATGAAATATCCTATATTGACTTTAAACATTGCATTACTAACTTTTTATTCAATAAATGGCATGAATCGTGGAATGATGCTCTCTATAACAAGCTCCATTTAGTCAAGTTTTCTTTAGGCGAATGTCCTCCTTCCTTTTGAACTGTCTGCAAGGATGAAGAGGTTGTTGCACGTATCAGAACTGGATACACTTGCATAACTCACTCGTTCATCTTGAAGGGCGATGACCCACACGAATTCGTCTCTTGCAATGAACCCTTTATGTAAAACACTTCTTGATTGATTGTATCGACCTCTAACCTACACTGGATCTATACCATCGTGTCAATAATATGAAAGAGCTTTTCGACACAGTAAGAGTATCTATTATTTTAAATTTTTCGAAGGAAGCTAATATTTATAACAAAATATTGCTTGGTTGCTCATCTGATTCCGTGAATGATTTTAATCAGTGCATCATGTTTTTCTGATTTTAAATACCTTTTATTATATTTGTACATTGACATACTCTTGATCTATTCATCTTTATACTTACTTCCAAATCATGCAGTTTTATTACTACCACAAAACAAAAACTCATTATCGTCACTTGTATTAACAGTACTATAATTTCCACTCCTCTAAATCGGCACGACTGTGCGATCGAAACATTTCCATCTGGCCTCAGACCACAATTAATTTTATTATATAGTCACTATATTTGTTTGCTAGTACTGAACTTTTCACTGTGTACAAATACTAATAAATCATATGTTGATCTAAAGTATTTTCAAAGATGAAGTCACAGTGAAATTCTTGTCATAGGTTAACCTGCATTATTTTGAGAGGCTGCACTGTAAACCAAGCAACGTGCAATGGGTCACATATTTCACTTCCGGATCAGCACCAATGCCTCATTACTCACTGTACACTGTCCCCAAAATACACACAGACAACCACACCATAATGCTCATATTCTAAAGAATAAACAATTTCCTCTAAATCAATACCAAGAATGCCTAAATCTAATGCACGCATCACACCAAAATGAGAGAGGAAAAAGTGCTAAAAAAATACACTGAGACTACATTCGTGGGTACAGAACCGGAAGTAATAATTGTGATCTGAGTCCATCTACGGGTCATATCGGTATTCAGTGACTGGTACATTTTGAAACACACTATAATCAGTGCGGAAGACTGACAGTTGCTGGCCAGTGTTGAGACATTTATGATTACATAAGGCATTGCTTGTTCGCATTGTATGCCGTCCGCTGTACTGAAACCTTATTTATAATAGAACAATGGATTACAACTTGAATCTGTTGGTATTTGCCGTAAAACGTCCCGCACATCGATTCACACAAAGCAGTATTTATCGTCAGTTTAAAAAAAAATAAAATAAAAATAAAACTCTCATTGTTTGTGTCGTCTGGGGCACAGTATGCAGGGATTAGGTTTTGATATATACATGTTCCAAATAACATTGACTCCATGGTTTTAACTGTGACCTTATTTATTGACAGATTTTACAGAACTACAGGTCACACATGGTCCAATCTAGTATCATTTGCACTAGACAAGAATGAAGACGGCATTAATTTTTATTTTTATTTAAGTGTGTCAATTATGTTTCTAATTCAGGTTTTGTATATGTGCACTATTTTCAAGCGAATAAGATCATTACCAATTTATCTTTACTTTTCCTATTTTCTTAGCATAGTGCTTTTTTGCTCGGCAATAAGCATGAAATCATAATTTTAAAAACAAAACTTATATCTTTGCACGAAAAATGTATTTTAGATTGCTAATTTTCATAGTTGGTGTAAATACCCTTGTAAAAGAAAATCATGTCAAAACCAAAGGTTGAGGGTTGGGAGACAATGCTCATTTTATAGCAGCGTTGAGTAACTAGTCTCCTTTCCTTATACTATACTCCCAGTGGATCATGTATTAATCCCTGCAGCACATAGAGTGCTTAAACGTCTTCTTCGTCGTCATCATAATAATCTTCATCATCTTCTCCCTCCCCCCCAATGTCATTGATTCCACTCCCAGTTCAATGATGAATGAATGATCCTTACCTATGCTTTTCTTTATCATAGTTTTGGAAAACATAAGAATTAAAAAGCTATGAGACAACAGCTAGCACAATTATGACATAAAACTTGATAAAGTAATTTTAAAAGAATAAAAGCTGGGACTGAAATAATCTCCAATAAAAATAATTTAAAGAATTGCTTAACCGCGTTTCTGTATTTTCTGGTATTTACTTAGCGATAGATTTTAAATACTTATTAATTAGTTACTGAATAACTTCCAGAATTCATCTATGTATAAAATAATTTTTCTTCACACACACACACACACACACACACACACACACACACACACACACACACACACACACACACACACACACACACACAACGACACACACACATCATTCTTTTGTTCATCCGTCATTGTTTAGTCTCTAGGAATGGGGATTCTAGTTGTCCTGTGTTCTAGGAATGGGGATTCTAGTTGTCCTGTGTTCTTGATAATACTTATTGCTCCCATTTTTGTATAAGTTTTAGGCAATATGTCATACCACAGACAGTGTATGTATGTTTGTCTCAAAACATACCTGGTAGCTATGACTAATGTCTGGGACTAACATACACAGGTATAAAATAAAAAAATAAAAAATCCGTATCTACACCACCAAAAAACCCCCATTCCCCCTTGATATGGAAACGAGGCAAAGGAAGTTCATGGGTTTTGGTGCTTTCAGTGGCAAGAGAGGATTGTTAATATTAAACATAGTGTGAACCTCATTGCTTCACTTTTTCATCATTAACAGGGAAGATAAAAGCACAATTTTTTTTGCAAAAGATGCAATACTACATTAGTGTAATTTACTTTAATCTTGACAGCTACGTATTTTTAAAATGATAGATGAAAGCTTAATTTTTGAAATTAAAAAAAATTGCAAGTGATCAATATGATTTTTTTTGCAAACAACATTACTACTTCTGTATGGGTGATACAATAATGAAACCTACATTCTTAGACTTCACACGCATTGAAAAATGTACTGCTGCTGTTTTTCATCGAGAAAACGAAGTATATATTTTTCGATTTTTAGCCTGTTTAAATCTGATATCACATGTTACGTGTACTTATAAATATACATCCTTTCACTGAAGATATCTCAGTTTTTATCAACCATAAATTAAAAAAAAAAAAAAAAATCAGAATAGAGTAGAGACATTGTTTTTTTTTTTTTTCCTTGGTATAAACTTACTTAAAATGTAAGATTTTAAATTAGAATGGGAGATGTACAAGGTATATTTTTTTTTCCTCCTTAGAAAAATGTTACAGTTAACTACAGTGTCTCACCTAGGTAAAAAAACATACGATGTATAGCCCCAGTGGCCGTACTAAGGGTAAATGGCGCCCAGGGCGACGATGATTCTATCCACTCTGAAAAGGGCCAGAATACGATGCCCGAAGTTTTATCAGCCCTCTGGCGCCCGGGGGAACCGCCCCCCCCCCCCGTTAGTACGCTACAGTATAGCCCTATGGCACGATAACCTTTGCTATTCCGATGATCTCAGGGTTTAACAGGCAACTGTAAACAATATTTGCATATCAAAAGGGAACAGTGGAGTTTCCAAACCCCTATACTTGTTAGGTGCAGCTAATGTTAATACATTTAACCTATTGATGTGAAGAAATTTGATATTTGTATTATTTTGAAAAGGTTTAATCTTTTCTTCCGAGAGTGGCAATTTAGCACTGAATCAAGGTTGAAAAATCGATACCTGCTTCGCGAAGTTGATGTACAATTTAAAATTATCTGCTGGTATTTCCCCGGCTAATAGATTTCTTTACCTCATGAATATTCTAATTAGCACATGCACGACTGACGTCACAGCCAAGATGGCGACTTGCATTTAACCGACATGATTACGAACCGTACATTTTTTTGACACAGTGAACGATATGGGAACAGGGATGAATGCGCTGTTTTGTTCGGATTATAATTAACGTTATACGGACGGAATTATGTCCCTGTTATGTGTTTGTGGTAAGTTTATGAGGAAAGTTCTTACATTATTCACTTTGACAGATTCTTTAGATGCTGTCATAAATGTCAATCGTTATTGGTGTTTTTCATGACAGACGAATTGTTTACGGAATTTACCATACAGTTCTAATTCAGTTCACAGTTGAAGTACAGAAGTCACCAGGAAACGTTACGCTCTATTTATCAATGAGTGCAAACGGCCTACCGTGTAATTTATCGTATAAAACACCGGTGTATTTTGTTGAAAGCTTTGCAATCGTTTATCATTAGCCTATTGTTTTTGTTTCATCTCCAGAGCAATTGTATAAATCAGGGGTGTTTCAATTTTTGCAGAATTTTATTTGCCTACGGTCAAACAGATTGAAAACTGTGCTTGTCTGTATCAAAAACTTAATTGTCCGCACTTAATAAAAATTAAAGACAATTAAAATAAATAATGAATAATACCACTGCATACCTGAAATGATACAGGATGGTGCTGGAAGATCCACGTTGGATTCCACCCACTCTACTTATCTACACTGTGGCTAAGACTGTTCAGATGGTTGACCTAACCTCAGTCACAGAATGGTCAGCTTTAACCAATAGCAGTACCGTAGATACTCGTGTATAATCGGAGTCCAAATGCACACAACATAGACCCTGATCTGCCGTCGCATAATGCGCCGGCAGATCAGGATCTGTGTTGTTTGTTCTACTGATTAGTCCTTACAAACTGCATAGACCCAGATCTGCCGGCGCATTAAGCGATGGCAGATCTGGGTCTATGCAGTTTCCAGTTGGTATCGGAATATACGCAAGTATATACGATAAGTTTGATTTACCCTTCCCAAAAAATTAGCTTTATCTCAGCAATTCAACAATTTTTCAGAGTGGATAGAATCACTGGTCAGCGGAGTGGACCAGAACATACTGGAACAAATGATAAAAGTGGGCTGTATTAACTTTTTAAAGTCACTTAATTTGTCTTTTAATTAAGAAAATCATTGCATACACCTTAAAGATACAACACTGTTGTGCTCAGTGCTTTATTATAATTTATTTGCTAAGTGACAAAAGTCGCAGCCGTCTTTGACTATTTGCACATTTTATAATTAAACAGTCATGTTTTGATAGAAAATCTTATAAAATCTTGATATTATGGCATACACATTCACACAGTAAATTGATCAGTACCCATGTGTCATCGGTTCAAGTGAATGTTAAACGGACCCTTTGCATTCCGCAATTTGCAAACAGCGAGTTCATAGTGATTGTATTCTGATGAATAAAATTTTAAAAGTTATTTCTGTATAAATATTTAGATTTATCATATAGTTTAATACAAAAATTAAATATTGTGTACAGACAACTTGCATAAATGTTAAAATCTAAGTCCGTTCTGTTTCGTTCAGTGATTACCTCCATTCCATTGATTCTGTCCATCCTATTTTCAGGGATAAATTTTGGTTAGTTATTGTAGTAGGTAATATGTTGGTATGTGAAGTGGCATTTATATGCTTAACGTAAAAATTGACTTTCTGAAGTTGAAAGTTTTACCAGTAAAAAAAACGTTAGAAATACCTACTTTTTTGTTGATTTCAATGCACATATTAAGAATTGAATTAACACATATATTTCATACATCAAGACTCATTGCATCTGTAAAGGAAATTGACAGTTCAGAAATAAGGAAGAAATTAAGTGAGAAATGAAAGTTACATTGCGAAGTCTGCATAAATGCTCTTTGAAAGGGTTGCACAATCAGCCTAATTGAATTGTACAGACTGCTTAAATAGAATTTGTGATAATAAAGAGCCATTCTATCCAGCTTTTTCTTTGTTATTCAGAGTCTATTCTAGAACTGAATATTTAGAGTGGAAAATCCACTCCCCACATTAAAAAAAATAGTGGGAATTTTCTGAGTATAGGAGGGATTTAATGACGAAAGAAAGGTAAGGGTTTTAAATATAACACATGATTTTGACACATTCTGTTGATTTTTCAGCATGATCTTTTAGAAATTAGCACGAATCCCACAATTTTGTGTCCTACAGTAGACCTTGACCTTGGTTGTTTCTTATCCATTTATATCATACTTAGACAAAATGTTAATTGTATTTCATTTTGATCACTGAATTACAACATTTATGTTTGAATATCAAGTGAATTACCTCAGAAATGGTAAATGAAAGAAATTGACATCACATATAATGTTGGTATTGCAGGTGTAGGTCAAATGGATATAATTCTCAGATCATTCATAGAATGGTCTGTGATTTCTCCCCACCTCCCCCACCAGTAAAATGGATTGGAGTCTCATCAGTGCTCAAAACTCCATTGCCCCTCTATGTCTAATGCAGACTCCTCCCATATTCTGAGTGAGTTGTCCATTGGGCTAGTCTATTTTTTCTCACAAAACTTGGAGTGTGCTGATGAAATGCTGCTTTTTTATTATTAAGTTCTTCAAAGATACTGGTAAATTATGAATATTCATCTTCCTGCTGGACCTCCATTTGTAGGTTCCTTAACCTTATTAAAATTGCCTGCTTACTTGCATTGAATGCTTTGTGTATAAAGAGAAGCCTGTGACCTATGAATGCAGTGCATTCCTTTAAAGCTGGGAGTGAGGTAAATGGCCTGTTGAACTGTCAGCTGGTCACTGCTGCTTCCCCCCCCCCCCCAAAAAAAAATACTTGCAATAAATTACATGATTGTCATCCTGAACAGAACATCATTTAATAAATCACGGGCAAATATCACAGCTGTGGCAAGCCATTGTTGATGAAATAAATGGATTAATGGGTGGAAAAATTGTGAAAATCTATGTTTGTCCCTGTGCAACCAACTTTGAAAATCAGGTTGCCTAGCAGATTTGTCTGTTTTTCTGTAAATTATTGCAGTTCTTCCCAAGATAGCTGTAATCAAAACTATTCAGCAATGTTTGTCCTTTATATACATGTAGTTAGTTCTATATATTGCACACAATACTTGTACATGTAGTTAGTTATAATTGCACACAATACTTGTACATGTAGTTAGTTCTAATTGCACACAATACTTGTACATGTAGTTAGTTCTAATTGCACACACTACTTGTACATGTAGTTCACCATAAGTCCTTCCAATAGAAACTGTCACACAAGTTCACAAACTTATTTAATCAATCTGAAATTGGCAAATAAAAGATACTCTAACAATTTCCTTTCTTGATGGTGTTTTGTTGACAATCAGGTTTCAAGTAGTTTGCCACCCCTGTCCAGAAGCTTATCCATGTTTTATGTCTGTCTCAGTTTACGTCATACGATTCATGATATTATTAATCTGATCCTATTAACCCTGTGTCTAAACTATTGGGTAACTGTACACTTTTCAAGAGGTATTTTTGTTTAGCCAATACCCCACAGATCAGTATAATACCGTATGTAACAACAATTGCGATTGGTTTGATTCTTATACTCATTATCCCTGCCTTTTTGTGTCCGGAGGTTGTATCTTTGTTCTGAGCTCTGTGGTGTCATCATAATTCCTGATACACCAAAGCAGGTGGTATTACAGTAAAAGGGAAAGATGCAGTTTTACAGTGATACCAAGTAATGTAGACTTTCTACTCACGTTAAAAAATGCAGTCAAAAAGCAAAATTTTTGAGACCAGAATATTTTCAGTAAAAAAATTACTGGTTCTGGAACTGGTGTTTGTATTCAGATTTTACACTTAGATCTAAAACAGAGTGGTCCAAACAGCAACCTTTTCTCCTATCATATTCATATGTCCCTATATACAAATGGTTCAAAAGATGGAGACAAACTTGGAGCTGCTATTGCAACACCCTATGGCACCATCTGGACCAGGTTACTGGATAAAGCCTCAATTTTTACTGCAGAAATCGCAGTCATACTCAGAGCTTTGAACTAAGTTGAAATTTGTCCAAAAAAAACAAGATTTCATCATCTTTTCAGATTTGCTTTCCACATTGAAAGTCTTGCAGAATCTTAAATCTGACAACTCATTAATATCCCAGATATTACAGAAACATGATGTTCTCATACAATCTTGTAAAAGTATTCTGTACTGTTGGTAGCGCAGTAACATTGGTACAAAGGATAATGAAAGGGCAGATAAAGCCACCAAAGCTGCCCTGTCTCCAAATGGAAGATTCCATATATTGACTTCAAAAATACCAATCAGCATGTTCATCTTACTTTGCAAAATATG
Organism: Margaritifera margaritifera; assembly: GCA_029931535.1. Classification (NCBI taxonomy): domain Eukaryota; kingdom Metazoa; phylum Mollusca; class Bivalvia; order Unionida; family Margaritiferidae; genus Margaritifera; species Margaritifera margaritifera. The sequence goes on from JAQPZY010001695.1 coordinate 547,108, forward strand.
TGGAATGAAAACGACACAAATTTAGGAACATAAAACCCACTGTTTGAGAGTGGCATCCCTCGTATAGGAAATTGGAGAGATGAGGTGGTATTGTGAGGATCACATATCAGATACACATACAGGACTTGTGCATACCTCCTGAAAAGTGAACCTTGATTGAAATGCATACCATGCCAGTGTCCATTTCCACCCTGTGAGACATAAGTATTTTGACTGCTTGAAGAAACTTTATGATGGTGTACCACCCAAGAAAATCTTGGACTTCTTAAGTTAATGTGGTTTATATAAAAACCTTTAATCATGATTTAAGGATTTTACTTGTGTTACCTTTATCTGTTATTTTATATACATTTTACATAATTTTAAAATCTTTATGTTTTATAAGTTGTCTTGTTGTACTTAATGTTTACATTTTTTTGGAAGGGTTTATCATCCTAAATTTATGTGCAGTTCATTTTTAAATTTGTCAAATTACCTTTAGTTCGCACTACATAACCACTTTTTGTGCTGAGGTGCTGTAAAACACTACTACATACATATATACCTCAAAAAGTAGGGTGAGTTTGAGACTTGGAGTAAAAAGGGGTCAGGACACGAAAATCATGGGTCCAATAAGAAGTAAAATTTTCACTATATGCTCATGTGCAGGCAAAATAGCCAATCCAAAACGTCTTTTATACATCTAAACACCTGGCAAAACCAAAATCTCTCTGGAACAGATGTGGTTGGATGCAATTGGAAGTAACAAAAAAATATGTTTTCTACCCCAAAAGTGAAAATTATCATTGGTGGTGGTGGTAATGGTGGTGGTGGGGGAATGAGTTAAACTTGCCATATTCCTTTAGCTAAATTTATCCAACAGAACACCTGTCGCATGGTCTACACTGAGTGCCCATTTCCTCAACAGGTCTATGAGAAAGTATACTTCAAGATCACAGGCATTCAGTATGGTAGGCTAATGATGAAAGACACTACTACATTATGTTGGTGTGTTGACAAAATATGAACATTTGTGAATCTTGTTTCTTGAGGGGTTCACCCTGAGGGGATTGTTGAATGGACTGTGATAAGTTAATTAGATAATGAGTAGCTGACCTGTGAATTAGTGTGGCCTCTTACCTATAGTACTGATAGCAATGACTTAACTATGAAATTATATGGAGATAATTCATGCACCCTGCTACAGGTACCCATAGGGACAATTTAATAATTAAATGTTTGTTGCTGGAAAATAGATAAAATTAATTTTTTCATTTTTAACCTAATCATTTTTAATAATATTTTTGGTTTATAGACAAGACTTTCATATTGGAAAAAATCATAGCCTGCCATTAATTTTGAGCTGCCCTGGGCTCCTGGGCAATAGATTTTTCTACCTGGGTTTTATGTATTCATGTATTTATATGATGTGTATTAGGGGTGAAACGATTCATCGATATATTGATGCATCAATACTTTTGCCATATAGATACACATATCGATACAAGAATCTATACAAAACTATACTTACCCTATAGAAGTTACTTTAATCTTCCTCACGGCAAGCAAGTTTAGTTGATAATTTAAAGCAGCATAAATCAATTAACATCCATTTGATTCTGTTGGCAGGGTCGGTTGGCTTCAGTGTTTGCAGTTTGTCAACATGGATTATACTGTGTGTGATCAGAAGTAATTCTGAAAGGATTACAGACATTAATTGATTATGGTTGGATTACTGAAGAGCTCAATCAGCAAAAAAAAAGTAACATTACTTTGATTCTTTCTGCAGAGGAAGTTCTTCTTCTGTGCTTAAAGTTTTTGAGATGGATTAGAGTCTATACTATGGGTGATCGAAAGTAATTCAGACAAAATTAAAGATTTTAATTGATTATGATTGGATTACTAAAGAGCTCAAGTGGCATAAAACAGAGTCGGTTTGGATTCAGTGTTTTAAATGTGTTGTAATGTCTTAGCATGCATTATCTCCCAATGTTAAAATGCCAAAATCTAAGCAACCAAAATATAAAATGAAATCAAGGATGGATGGAAACGGGAATTTCAGCTGATTTTACAATCTGCTATGGTGGCAAAAATGACATTAATAAAGATAAAAAAATCATCACTATGGTTGATTTTAAACTGTTTTAATCAAATGCATCCCAAGCTTACTGAATAGAGTGCATTCATTGCCAGGGAAGCATAATACAATCAATTTCATTGGCTGACAATGTTTTACTGATTTTCATTAGCTTGGGTACCAATAGGAGCATGTGATTGACAATCATTGATAGAAAATGTAAAAAGAAAAGATAAAATTTTCAGCAAAAACGCTGCTGCATTTATTTCCAGAGTATTTCCAGAGTAGCATACAGATATACATGTAGGAAAAAATGTAGACTCAAATGTCAAAAATGAACTCTAGATAGAAATAGTTACTAAATCATAAAGAATTCAAATGTCAGTATGGAAGGCTTGTGACAGGAGAGGCTGATAATGATCACAGGCACTTACAACTTGGATTTATTATTTTCTACAATTAATATTCACTTATTTAGTATTATATGCTTTGAATCAGTCATTGTTGAATCGGACTGTAAGTACAGTTTGAAACAACTTCCTTGTTTACTAAATAATTGTGTCCTGAAAAGTGTACATTGTTATTTTAGAGGACATAGAAATTGTACAAAAACAGTGAATATTTATTGCAGAAATTAATAAATCCATGATGTGAGTGCCTGTGATAATGATATGTGTTTGAACTACTTGAATAAACAAGAAACAGATTAGGATATTTGTGACCCCTGTTTTATTCTTAATGACCCCACTTTTTGACCAGGTAGGGGCCATTGGGCCACACTTTATTCATTTCTGGAATGAACATTGAACTCAGTAAGGGGGACATTGATAGAGCAGTTGGACACTGGTTGACATTGAGACCTGGAGAAAAATATTTCTTTATATTTCTTTAATGGAATCAAAATTTGAGTGAATAGGGGACCAGCCATTTAGTTTTTGGGGTGGGGGATTGGGATTTTCTTTCAAGTCATATTTTTTTTCTTTTACCTCAAGATAATTTTTTTTCAAGTTAATATAATGGATTTAATAGGGTTTGTTTGGGCTATAAACCAAAGTAAGTATATTTTTTCAGGCCCCCCCCCCCTTTCCGATAATTGTATGGTTGGTTCTTACAGTAAGACATAAATGTTTGGAAACACTGTAAAGTATAAACTGTTTGGTACTAGGTGCTGGTTTACATCAAGACCTGAAAAAAATATTGCTTTCAGTGAAATCAAGTAAAAAGTTGGTAGACAAGGTGACACACATTTTGTTTGAACTAGACCATTTTGTTAGGCAAATAAGCACATAAAATGCTTTTATTTAATATCAGTAATACATAACCTATTGCTATTGCGTAACAAACTGTTTAGGGATGGAAATTACTCTCGTCCATATGAAGAGAATTTATCCCACCCATAGGGTGACTTTCTGGAAGATTTCAGAAGCCTACCCTATGACCCAGTGCATGCCCAGTAGTCACCATTGTTTTTTTTTTATGATGCCATCTTAATGGTTGGGAAATGTATGCATTATGGAAAATTGCATTCACTTCATGTCTATTAGCATGAATTGGGCATTTTTATTACGTGCATCGTAATTATTGAGTGTATATACCCATAGTCCAAGTGTTTTCATAGTTGGAATGAAGCTGTCTTAAGAGTCCTTGAAATTTTCAGTTACGGTTTTTCTTAACCTTGCCATTAGGTTACTCTCCCCCACCCCAGGGCATTAGGGTAACTTTTTGTTGTGTCTTATTCCAATTGAGTTCATTTAAATTCTTTTATTTTTCCAGTCTTAGGGTAGGTATTAGTCTCAACATGCCTTGCCCATGTCTATGGCCTTGTCAGAGGAGCTTCACCTCTGCAGGGATGCTGCTTTAAGAGGGCTTCTCCCCAAGAGGTTTCATTCCCTCTGTGGCTTCTCAGGAGTTCAGGGACCAACAACACTGGTCCCTCACATCAGCTCCTGGCCTGTCGAGACCTCACGAACAGAGGAGATGTCAGTGTCGAACAGGGCAGAGTGGACAAGATCCTGACCCAGTTAGAGGCACTGATAGCAAAGGCCATGATGTAGGCTCTTTTATTTCTTTCTCGTCTGGAAACCTTGAACTCACCAGAGGACCTGGTTCCCCTCGGCAGACTGTGATTGTGCCCCATTTTCTCCTTCTGGCAGACTGGAAACCGCACAGGAATCTTTTGAATCTGAACGATTTCTCTAGGTCAGGATTTCCACTGTCATCTGATTTGGTGGATGAATCTGGACCTGTTTCTGGCCAGAATCCCAATGCATGCCCCCGAACTCCACTTTTGTCTGGTTGCATACATGTCAGATTCAGGTTGGGGCACTCATCTTTAGCTGGAAAGACTGATTCTTCAGGGTTCGTGGTCCCCAAAAGAATCTGTCCACCACATCAACAATTTGGAAATGAGGGCAGTGCTCTTAGCCTTTCAGGGGTGCATCCACAAAATAAGAGGTCGCTGTGTGTTGGTCTCTAGCAACAACATGTCGGTGGTAGTGAACCTCAGGAGGTTTGGAACCTCCTTCGCTGGTCAACCTCGGAAGGGATTACCCTTCAAGTTCACCACATTCTTGACAAAAGAATATTTTGGTAGACAGTCTGTCAAGGAAGGGGAGGATAGTCCTCATGGAATGGTCTCTACACTAATCTGTAGCAGATTCCCTGTTCAGACTTTGGGGGACACCATTGGTGTGACTTGTTTGTGACAAGGCTAAAGAACAAGCTCCCCTTTTACGTGTTCCCAGTCCCCGACCAGTGATCGTGGTTCAACGATCTTCTCGACCTGCTGGCAGACTAGCCCAGGATATTGCCCCAGAGGAGGGACCTCCTGCTGCAGGACAGGGGATCTCTCCTACACAACAGCCCACAGATTCTCCACCTTCATGCTTTGCTCTTCTCAGATGATCTCTCTGCCAGAACAAGTTTTCGAGCAAAGTTGCCAAGTGTATTGTTCAAGCCAGGAGACACTCTATATCCAAGGTCAATGATACCAAGTGGAGAATTTTTTGCGATTGGTGCAGTAGGATACGTGTTAATCCTACCTGACCCTCTGTGAGTGCAGTGGCTGATTTTCTTCTCTTCCTTTCCAACAATTAAGTCTCAGCTGTATCTGTGCTGGGGATGATCAAGATCGACTTTTATGCCCTGTTAGGGTTTTATGTTTCTATTTGGCAGCCTCTAAAGGGAGACGAAAGGGTATATAGTTTCGTTTCCTTCATTTTAAGGGTTCAGCTGATATTTCAGTTTCCACTGTTTCGAGGTGGATTGTCACGACAATCAAGAGAGTTTATGTGTCCCTTAACAAGAGGGTCCCTTTCATTCATTAAGATTAAAGCCCATGAGGTTCTTGCCATTACTACCTCATGGGCCTATCTAACTCATTCGTCTTTGGAGGTTGTGATAAAAGCGTCATTTATGCTATCACACATTACCTTCTCCTTTTACCTTTGTTTCTTGGTGCACCAGAGTGGAGCCATTTTTGTCTCTAGGGCCTCTAGTCATAGCACAAAAAGTGGCCCAAGTGGATACCATCTTACAGTAGTGGACACTCCTACCATAAGAGTGAGTATTTCCTTGTTTTTTTTTCCAGTTTTTTTTTTTTTTTTGGGGGGGGGGGGGTCATCAGCCTCCCACTGAACTGGCAAATTTAGCTAGCAAAAGTAATGCTGATATTAAAATGTAGTTTTTTTTGGGGTAAAACTAATTTTAATACTTACCTGTTGCTCTTGCCAGATTCCCTCCTTCCACCCCACACTGAAGTCCCACTAATGGTTTTTGTCCTTAAAAAAGATCAGGAATACTGGGAATGCACGGGGTCATAAGGTAGGCTTCTGGAATATTCCAGAAAGTCACCCTCTGGGAGGATGAATTCTCTTCTTATGGACAAAGGTAATTTCCATCCCAGAGAGGTTAGCATCATTAAAACTAGTTTTATCCCCACCAAAAAACTGCATTTGAAAGCATTTTTAGCTACATGTATACTGGTCATTGATCATTTTTGGAATGTTCTGTTGTCTGCCATCTGTCCATCAGTGACCACAAGTTTGTTATCACTACTCCACCTAAACTACTAGGAGGATTTTTTGTGAAACTTTACACACAGGTTCATCCCGTGGTGTAGTTGGTCCTAAATGAAAATGATGCCGCTCATACATCCACAGCAGCCATCTTGAAAATCTTGTTATCGCTACTACTCCTGAATGAATGGTCATATAAAAACATGGGCTTTTCACTGGAAAACTTCTTATGATGTCTAGTTTGTTCTAAATGACAATGGTGCCCATCTGATGTCTAATATAGCCACCACTGTGGCCATCTGGAAAATCTTGTTATTCGTACTCCTCTTGAATGGATGGTCATATCAACATGGATTATTTACGGAAAGACTTCCTATGATGTCTAATTGGTCCTACATGACAATGGTACCAATTGTATATCCAATATGGCCACCACAGCTGCCATTTTGAAAATCTTGTTATCACTACTCCTTCAGAACAAAAGTCATATTGTCATGGGGTTTTCACGAGAAAACTTCTTATGATGTCTAGTTGGTCCTAATGAAAATGGTACCACTCACACATCTAATATGGCTGCCACTTCTGCCATCTTGAGAATCTTGTTACCAGTACTCCTGAATGGATGGTTGTATCAACATGTTTTTTTATAACTAAAATACTTATGATGTCAAGTTGGTCCTAAATGAAAATGCTGCGTCTCAGACATCCACAAGAGTGTCCATCTTGAAATTGTTGTTATCACTACTTCTCCTGAATGAATGATCATATCAGCATGGGGTTTTCACTGAAAGACTTATTATGATGTCTTATTGGTCGTAAATGAAAATGGTGCAGATTTGACATCCAATATGGCCACTACAGTGACCATCTGGAAAATCTATCTTATTACAGTCATTTATCTCGACATCCTTGGGCCCAAGGTAATATTGTCAGCATAAAGCAGATGTCGAGATAAGTGTTTGGGGTGGGGTGGGGGGGGGGCTGAACTGAATAAAGCAAATTTCTCTTTGACCCACATACAAGTGAAATTCACCTGTAAGGGATGACCTGTTGTCAGTGAGTAGGATTTACACTTTAAGAAAATAAAGAATAGTAATTTTTATTAAATGAAGACAAAACCAGTGTGAAATACACTTGTATATTGACAACTTACATTTTTGTTACAGTTATGTAATAAAATCCATAATGCATTAAGTACATGTATATGTAAAATCCATGAATTTGAGTATGTCACATGTTAGAAAAATATCCCATTGTAAATCAGCACTTGTGACTAAACACTTCACGATGGTATTCATTGTCGCTAGTAGCGCGTGGCTGTATAGTTGTTATTTGCATGCTACTTAAACTGGCCTAGATTTTGGTCAACAGACATAATCATATTACTGAGGATACCAAGAGGATGAGACTAGTCATAGGGAAATGAAAACCTGTCAAGAAGTTATGAATTCTCTTGAAATAGCAGTAAAAATGTTCATGACATGATCGCAAAACATTTAATGACTTTTATAAAAAAGAAGTCTTAATTAAACACAAGTGGAACATGTAAAACACGCACAAATGCCAGAATATTAATACATAGTAATACATATAAGTAAGATTATTGTCAATAGCATAATCAATTGCTTTTATTCAAGTTTGGTGATGACTTCCTTTGATGAAGGGTGCATTGTTTTTATTGAACATTGTGGTTGGCTTGCTTTGATGAAGGGTGCATGCATTATTGTAGTCGCCGCAAAAGGCCAGCTTTGGAGGACCAAACAAATGGCTGTTTATTAATGTGATGGCATCATTAAAGCCTGGTGGCAACATCAACTAATTGTAGAACAAAGTATGGGTTGGAACTGGCAGCTTGTCGACATAAACAATTAGAAAACAAAGGATTTGTTCAAGTTGGGACCTAGGGCTTCTGTCAACATAAACATTTATTTTTTATCTCGACATCGACATAAGCATGACAGATTTGGTAGTAACAAAAAAACATGGACCCGGGGACTTTGCTTTTTTGTTGACATAGGAAGTTTGTTGACATATGCTATGTTGATATAAGTGGGTAGGACTGGATCATTACTTCTCCTAGATGACTGGTCATAATATCGACATTATGATTTCACTAGTAGGTCTTAATTGTCTTAATTGGAAATGTTGCGCATCTGATATTCAATATGGCAACTATGGCAGCCATCTTGAAAATCTTGTTATTGTTACTCTTCCAAAATGGAAAGTCATATCAACATGGGATATCCACCAAAAGACGACTTATGACGTCTTGTTGGTCCTAAATTAAAATGGTGCTGATCTAACGTAGAATATGAAAATCTTGTTATTGCTACTCCTTGTAAATGGAAAGTCATTTTGACTTGGGGGTTTTCATCAGAAGAGTTCTTATGGTGTTGGTCCTAAATGAAAGTGAAGCAAATTGACTCTCAATATGGCCATCATAGTGGCCATCTTAAAAATATTTTTATCTCTTCTCATCCAATATGGATGGCTATATCAACATGGGGTTTTCACCTGTGGACTTATGATACTTGATGTTAAATGAAAATTGTGCCAATCATACATCCAGTATGGCTGCCATGACAGCTGTCTTGAAAATCTTGCTGTCACTACTCCCCAAGAATGGATGGTGATATTGACTGGGGTTTTCACCAAAAGACTTTATTGATGTCTTCTTGGTCCTAAATGAAAATGGTACCAATCTGACATCCAATATGTCCACCACAGCAGCTAATTTGAAAATCTTGTTATTGCTGAAGAATATCCAAAATGGTTTCAATAATAAGCAGTTAAAAGGAAGAAATGGTCTTATCTTGAATTCCTAGAAATTTTTACCTGGTAGAGCATCATTCCCTTCAAGGAACTCTTGTTATATTTCTTTTATGTTTAGAGTATAGACATTTTAATGTTGTATCACCATAATTGTTAAAAAAGATACAGCCCTTTTGGTGCAAGTGGAATTTGACTCGGGGCAAGCAATTTTTGTAAAGCCACTTGCCCTTGGCCTGTGTCTGAAAAAAAATGTGAGAACTGCTCATACCCAATTATTATTACCAATATAATCACTATTTTGACCCTGAACAGTACCACATCATGCATATTCGATTGAAAACTTTTTAAATTTTATAACCAGCATATTTCTTGCATTACAGTTTTAATACACTCAAAATACATTGAATAACTTAAGTGCTGACTATGACCTTTAGTAATCCAACTGGCAGATTGATAGACTGGGACTGTTTGGGAGTTTTATCTGTATGTTCTTATGTTCATCTTTTCCTCTTTAATCTGTCAACACATATCCATTCATCCATCCTTTGTTCCATCCAGTGCATATATATATAACATTTTGTGAATGCTTTAAAAACATAACATTATTTATCAACTTGTCATTAATATAACTTGGACTGGTGTCATGTCTGTGATGTAGATCAATATCTAGCAATTTACACAACATATACCCTGCTTGCCTTGCCCACGGAGCAGGACTTTTTATCATTGGATTAACCCTGAAATTTAAACAGTCTCCATTGCGAGCGTGCATGTGTGAGAGAGTTGCTTTCATTATGTTCTAGGACTCCAAACTGAACTACAATATCTTTCACCAGTGTATAAATGTATTTACTATTTACTACATGACAACAATTTGAGGTATCATATATGCAGTTATACTTTCATTTTCAGTAATTTAAAAAAAAAATTCAACTAGTTTGAATTTGTAGTCTCAGGTTATATATTTGAATTTGCCAGTTTACTTTTAGATTAGGCAGAGCATACATTGTAACTCTTCTTTCTCACTTTAATTTCTCCCATATTTCAAGACATATGAAAGTGCCTTTTACAAATTTATTCATTCCAGAACTGGAAAAAGTGAGACCCGAGGGCTCCAACAAGATCAAAAAAGGGGTCATTCTTAAAAAAACGAATCACAGAATCAATCAGCTGGTTCTTACTTATTCCAGAAATGACTAACACACGTGTAATGTTTGATACAGTCCTGCATTTTTATTAGCATCCTCTCTCACTGTACCTTCACTACTGGAAGTTTGGTTTTCAGGCTTTACTCATCGTACCTACTAGAATTAGAAGACTGCTATTCGAGTACACATATTCACATATTTACGCTGCTTAGAAAGAAATGCAGCATAGCATTAGGTGATCATTTTGTTTGTGTAAAATATTGATGCTGTGATTTCATTGCAAGTAATGATGACATTTCTGCTCAACCTTGAGCAAACCTCCAAGAGCTAATTCAGGAATATGAAGTTCACTACATACCTTGGAATTCTCTTCTCCATAATGAACCGTGTCAATGAAATGAAGCTTTTCATGCACCTCTAGCTTGGTTCCTTGATAACATTTGCAGAATGAGTAGGATAAATGACTGATTAATATTAGATACTTTGATTATGTTTACTTGCATAATAACATTTAAAACAGTTCCTGATGTATATCAAAAACTAAATCCAGTCTATTTCCAGTGCATCTAAATTTTCCTCAATGACTTTTAAATAAAGTCCAAATACAGAGTATGAATACATTTTTGTTTTTAAGTCCTGATTCCATTTTATAACCAGTAGATGATGTATTTCCAGTATGTAGAGTTTTTGTTATGAAGACTGGTTTATTTCCAGTATTTAATTCATTGCAAATATATTGAAACTTTCTCAGTATATGATCAGTAGAAGTTTAATCCATTACTTGTAACTTAATTTTGGTAAGAAATATCTCATCTGTCATCAGTCATACAAGTAAGAGAATACATTAAACTTCACCAATTCATGTTTGCTTTACATATATGTATGTGTAATCTATTAAAAAATTTGAGGCAATTCATATAAATTAATATTTACTGGTACCTCACAATTTTTCATTTTTTTCAGATCCTAATGATCAATGTTTTTTTTTTTTTGTCTTTGTTTTATATATATATTTTTTCATTTCTTTATCAATAACCTATGTGCCATCTCACACAGAACAAAGACAAAGCACATATATAGCAAACCAGTCCCATTGTTTTTGATGAGTACACTGCAGATTCAATATACATTGCATAACCTGATTTACTAGATGAAGTAAGTGGAATTTTCTTTCTCATTTCAGTGAAGAAAGCCAGACTCAGTGGGCCTCCTGGTAAGTTGCTGAGCCTGAATTATTAGGGGCATACTCATTACAGTCAAGTGGGTGGCAAAAATTATTTTCTTTTAGCTCACCTGGCCATAAGGCCACATAAACTTATGGTATTGTCCTTCATCTGTCATGTGTCCTAAAAATCACTTGACCAATTTGCACATGATTTTATGAGGAGCATTCTGGCATGAATTCCTTTCAGATTGGTTCAGGTGATACTGATCCATTTTCCAATATGGCCACCATTACTAAAAGTAGTAAAATCTTTATTCAACTTCTGCTCAAAAGCTGCTCAACAGAATATGACCAAATTTGACAGAAATCATCCTGGCATGAAGGACTTTAATATTTGTTCAAAGAAGTTACAGATGCAACATCACATACTGTATGTACATGTACCAGTACACTGTTACTAAAAACAGAAAAACAATTTAATTAATTTTTCTCAAAAACCACGACCAAATTTTCCAGAAATCATCCTATTATGAATGTTTTTCAAATTTTTAAAATTGAGGCTGATTCACAATAAAATATTGCCACTATTACTAAAAATAATAAACCTTTATTTCTTCCCAAAAAAAGTCACTCAACAAAATTTGACCAGAATTATTCAGTTTTATACGAATGATGTTGATCCACCATGAAATATATGACTTTGAAAAAAAAATCGCTCAAAATAATTCTATCAAATTTGACAGAAAGCATCTTTGCCTGAATGGCATTCAGATTTATGCAAATGATGTCAATCTGCAATCAAATATGGCTGCCATTACTTAACATTTAAAAACCTAAACAGATTCTGACTAAATTTGAATGAAGTCATTTCAACATAAAGGGATTTCAAGTTAGTACAAATGATGCTGGTCCACCATCAGATATTGCTGCAGTTTAAACAATATAAAATTGACTGAAGGTATCCTTGCATGAAGGGCTTTCAGATTTGTACAAATGATGCCAATCTGCCATGAGATATGGTTGCCATTACTGAAAAGGGGTAAAACCTTTAGCAAGTTCTTTTCAAGAAAGCTCTCAACATAATTTGCTTAAATTTGATTGTAAGTATCCTGGCATAAATCCATCATCATATATGGCCACCATTTCTAAAAATAGAAAAACTTTACAAGACTTCTTGTCAAAAACTGCTGAACAGAATTGGACCAAATTTGACCACAGGACTTCTGGAATGAAGAGGTTTCAGATTTTTACTAATGAAATTGATATGCCATCCAATATAGCCACTGTTACTAAAAATAAAAACAACTTTTAAACAACTTTTTTGCAAAAACCATTGAACAGAATTTGACCAAATTTGACATAAAACACTGGCACAACTGGCTTTAAAACTTGTTCAAGTGATGCTAATTTTCACCTTCAGATATGGCTGCCATTACCAAAAATGGCAAAGCATTTTTGAACAACTTTATCTCGAAAAGCTGTTTAACAGAATTTGACTAACTTGGACAGAAAGCATCCTGGCATAAAGGCCTTTCAGTATTAGACAAATTATACTGATGTTTCATCAGATATGGATGATGATACAAGCAATAGAGAAACATTGCAACAGTTGTTTTTAAAACATATGTGATCAACATCATTGGAAGAAATGTCAACAGAAAGCATTGTACTGACCAAGATTTCATGGCCAACTACTCTTGCATATGGCTTAGCCAGGTGAGTGATCTTAGGCCCACTTGGGCCTCTATTATAAGTTTTTCCATTTTTAAAATACCCTTTTCCACCATTACAATACAATGCTGTCATGTTTTATACAGTGCCAATTGCTCCAAACCTCTATACATGTATGTTCAACTTTGTCCTGCTCAGTGGCTATAAAAAATTTGAGGTGTGTACAAAAGGTTCTTATTTCCTTTGAAATACAAGTTTAATTGTTCCATTAATAGACTCTGAAAGTCTTCTTAATATTGCCTGTCTTCCTTTGTTTTCTGTTGTCTATTGGTCCTGGAATATTTTTACAAATTCATTTTTCACATATATTTCTTGTGTTCGCAAGAACAGTCATGCATTCAGTATTTTACTTGGATACCCTCTTTTTTTTTTGGTAAGTAAGTATGTACACTGTATGTATGTACACTGTAAGTATGTACACTGTAGTTCTCATCAGTTTGTAATGAAAGCTTTTCAAGCAGATGACTGTTCAATAATTCCATGTAAATTACACTCTGCATCATCTGAATTTAATATAGTCGTCATCATTGTATAAAAAAGAAGAAATGGTCACATGTAATAATGAGGGTCGATTGTGAAACTCAAATCACTCAATTTTCTTTCTATGTCTTTACTTCTTTAGTGACAGGAACTTATCGTATATACATGCTTATAAGTCAAGTCCAACTGAAAACTGCACAGACCCAGATCTGCCATCTGCAGTTTGTTAGGAGTAATCAGTAGAACAAACAGAATAGACCCTGATCTGCTAGTGCATTATGCGATGGCCGATCAGGGTCAGTGTTGTTTGCAGTTGGACTAGACTTAAAAGTGAGTTTATATGGTATTCCATGTTTAACGTATATGCTTTGTGAATTAGACTATGAAAAGGTCATTTAAAAAAAAGAATGTTGAGAATATATTATAGAGTTAAGACATTTATCAAAATTTCAGGAAGTACTAGTACACTTCTTTTCAAATTACATCAGACCTGATAAAGGTCAGGGATTAGAGCAGGGGCACCTGTCAACTTAATGTTAAGTTTTAGATAAGTTTTGTAGGATTTGATTATATATATAACAGATAGGGAGTAATGACTATACATGTATATGGATTGAGAGAGTATATGGATTGAGAGAGTAATAACTGAAAGGTCATTCAGTGCACAGACACTGTCTCTGTCTATATGTCTATGTAAAATTGCAAACTGCTCTCCTCTCCTCTCCCAATGAACAAAAGGTGACATTTGCCACCAAAGAATTTTGACCCTTTATAGATTTAAAACTAAGTTTCAGATACTATCAATGCTTTCTTGGCACAAAACATATACCAAGGGAAATTATATACTCTCAATTAGTATTGGGAATTGGTTTAAATTTCATCATAACAAATCATCCATTAATTTTAATTGATTGGAGATATTTTCTATATTTTTCGCTCACCTAGTTATAAGGCCAAGTGAGCTTATGGTTTGGTCCTTTGTTTTGTGTTGTTCATTGTTCATTCACAGGTATTATTGACAACTTCTCAAAAACTGCTTGACCAATTTGCAGATGATTTTACAGGGAGCATTCTGGCATCAAGGCCTTTCAGATTTGTTCAGTGGAATATTTGTTATCTAATAGCCAAGGTTATTGCATTTAAACAACCTTTTTTCAAAATCCACTAAGCAGAATGTTACTAAATTTGATAGAAAGCATCCTGGCATGAAGATCTTTCAAATTTGTTCAAATGATGCAGATCCACCATCAGATATGGCCACCATTACTAAAAACAGAAAAACCTTTAAACAACTTCTTCACAAAAACCACTCTAACCATTTTTACCGAATTTGACAGAAAGCATTATGGCATAGAGTGCTATCCTATCTTTACAAATGATATTGATCAGCCATCAAATATGGCTACTGTTACTAAAATTAGAAAAACTGTTAAATGACTTCTCGAAAATTAAATTTGACAGAAAGCATCAGGGCATATAGACTTTCATATTTGTAAATGATGCTGATCTGCCATAAAAAATGGCCTCCATTTCTAAAAATATAATTTAAAAAAAAAAGACTTTCTCCTCAGAATCTGCTCAGAAGATTTCGACCAAATGTGGCAGGAAGAATTCTATATTAATTACTTCAAAATTTATACAAATGATATAGATTTTCCATCCAATATGGCCACCATTACTGAAAATAAAAAATCCTTTAATCAACTTCTTGAAAACCGCTCAACAGAATTTCACTCAATTTGACAGAAAGCATCCTGGTATAAGGGCTTTTAAGTTGATGCAAATAGTGCCAGTCTTTCATCAAATACGGCTGCTGTTACTATCTGTAGAAAAACCTTGAATAAAATCATCTATAAAAAAAAAGACAACATAATTTGACTGAATTTGACAGAAAGTGTCCTTGCTTGAAGGCCTTTCAGATTTATACAAATGATGCTGATCTGCCATCAGATATGGCTGCTGTTACTTAAAATATAAAAATGTTTACACAACTTTATGTGTAAAAAAATGCTGAACAGAATTTTACTAACTTTGACACAAAGCCTCCTGTCAATGAGGCTTTTCAGTATTGGACAAATGATGCTGATGTGTCATAAAATATGAGTGAAGATACAAAAACTTGAGAAACATTGAAACAATTGTTTTCATAACATGCAATCAACAGAATTGGAAGAAATTTCTTCAGAAAGCATTCAGCTGACCAAGATTTCTGGGCCGACTGCTCTTGTATTATGGTATTACACAGATGTCAGTCAGGTGAGTGATCTCAGGACCACGTGGCTTCTTGTTTCAAGGACAGTGTCATTTTTGCATACTTACGATGGTTAAGTTGCTTGTATCCCTTAAAGTCAAATGGTTTACCAGCACATATTTGTTTGTCATGTTGTTGGCAATTGGATTCTATCAAACAAAGGAAGGCTATATTAACTGGAAGCTGTTATTCACATATTTTAGTTTTCCTTGAAAATTTCGTCTCATAAAGTAAAACAGTTAAAAGAAAGTTAACTTTAATTGTTTCTATTTGATTATGGAAAATCATGATTGAACACCTAATTATTTGATTTTTCCAACCAATCTTTGAATATTTTGATTAATTGTCACAGCACTACTCTGAACTATTTCATGATGTATGGTTGACTTAATTTTTGATGATCATTTAATAGCTTCTTTGTTTAAAAGCTTCCTCATTTAGTATTGTATATCCTACATGGACTTGGAAAACAAGGTGTACACTTATGATATGTCATGCAGTGAACTGCTAAAATGTTATTTTGATTCGTTGTAAGGATTTGATACCAGTCTATTCCAGTTCAGAGTAAACAACAACCAACAATCGGAATTGAATGTAGGTTTATTGAGTGACATACCTGAAGTGGGCAACTACTACTGTGGTTTGGTGTAGAGCTTCTGCTGGAAATGAGAGTTTCAACATTATACAGTGAATAGATTTTAAATTAAAATGTATTCCAAGTAATCTAATGACTCTAAATTGCATACTCAGTTCTCACAACAACAGAATTTTAAAACAGAAGCCTTGTTGACATTTGATTGGGCAGTCGCTAGCTGAGAGAACCTTTACAGTATTGACACTTATTGACATTTGATTGGGCAGTCGCTAGCTGTGCACAGCAGATAGAGAACCTTTACTGTATTGACACTTATTGACATTTGATTGGTCAGTCACTAGCTGAGAGAACCTTTACAGTATTGACACTTATTGACATTTGATTGGTCAGTCACTAGCTGAGAGAACCTTTACAGTATTGACACTTATTGACATTTGATTCGTCAGTCACTAGCTGTGCATATATCTGCCTGCATGACTGTAACTTCTCTCAAAGCTTCGATACAAGTTAATACTTGTATAGTATTTGCCAATTTCGCACTGAAGTTAGCCAATGTAAAGATCAAAATGAATTTAAAAATATTCAATTTTGAACAAATGAAAATAATATACATACCTTGTGAAATTAAAAAATATTTTTCTTTAAATTGTGATTCATGTTTTTGGATTTTAAATGCTGAAAAATATTTGTTCATTTTGGTGATTATTTAACTTTTCGTATAATATTCCTTATCTGTATTGGCAAATTACTGACCTTTCATTTTAACTGCATGACTGCTTCCTTTTTAAAAGAAAACTTTTTAGAGTCCTGGTTCACTGTAGATCAGTAGGCTGTCCCAACTTTAGCTTAGCCATAAGGTCATTGGTACCTGGCATAAATTGGTAAGCCAACATCAAAGACCGATAACTCCTGAGAGGTATAGTCAGTGATGTTATTCACACTACAGTGACATTATTCACCCCTGAACTGCTGTGATTGATTGGTAGTTTCACATTGTGCAATGTAGGATGTGTAAAATGTATGGTAATTTAGTACTTTGTTCACAGATGGTGGTTGATAGCAGTTTACCAGTGGTCTCATGACCATTGGAAGTGTGATACAGTAGTCCAGGTAGATAATCCAATACAAAATGGGCAAACTTTTAATAAAAGTAGCTCTTAAATAATCGTTAAGATCAAGGTACATAACTCATACATCATGAAACAGTTGAGAGTGTTGGTATATGTTTTTGTGCCAGTTAAAGCATTTATTTTGTTTGAATATTAGCTGTAAATATGTGAGGGGTCAGAATTGAATGGTGGTGAGTTAGTCACCTTGTGTTGATTGGAAGAAGGGAGGGGAGCTGTTTGAAATTTTACATAATCTTATGAACAGTGACAAGAGCCTGTGATACAGTGCTATAATTAACAATGACAAGAGCCTGTTATACAGAGCTACATGGACAAGAGCCTGTGATACAGTGCAATAATGAACAGTGACAAGAGCCTGTGATACAGTGCTGTAATGAACAGTGACAAGAGCATGTGATACAGTGCTATAATTAACAATGACAAGAGCCTGTTATACAGCGCTACATGGACAAGAGCCTGTGATACAGTGCAATAATGAACAGTGACAAGAGCCTGTGATACAGTGCTATAATTAACAATGACAAGAGCCTGTTATACAGAGCTACATGGACAAGAGCCTGTGATACAGTGCTATAATTAACAATGACAAGAGCCTGTGATACAGTGCTATAATTAACAATGACAAGAGCCTGTTATACAGAGCTACATGGACAAGAGCCTGTGATACAGTGCTGTAATGAACAGTGACAAGAGCATGTGATACAGTGCTATAATTAACAATGACAAGAGCCTGTTATACAGAGCTACATGGACAAGAGCCTGTGATACAGTGCAATAATGAACAGTGACAAGAGCCTGTGATACAGTGCTATAATTAACAATGACAAGAGCCTGTTATACAGAGCTACATGGACAAGAGCCTGTGATACAGTGCTATAATTAACAATGACAAGAGCCTGTTATACAGAGCTACATGGACAAGAGCCTGTGATACAGTGCAATAATGAACAGTGACAAGAGCCTGTGATACAGTGCTATAATTAACAATGACAAGAGCCTGTTATACAGAGCTACATGGACAAGAGCCTGTGATACAGTGCTATAATTAACAATGACAAGAGCCTGTTATACAGAGCTACATGGACAAGAGCCTGTGATACAGTGCTATAATTAACAATGACAAGAGCCTGTTATACAGAGCTACATGGACAAGAGCCTGTGATACAGTGCAATAATGAACAGTGACAAGAGCCTGTGATACAGTGCTGTAATGAACAGTGACAAGAGCATGTGATACAGTGCTATAATTAACAATGACAAGAGCCTGTTATACAGAGCTACATGGACAAGAGCCTGTGATACAGTGCAATAATGAACAGTGACAAGAGCCTGTGATACAGTGCTGTAATGAACAGTGACAAGAGCATGTGATACAGTGCTGTAATGAACAGTGACAGGAGCATGTGATACAGTGCTGTAATGAAGAGTAACGAGCCTGTGATGCAGCATGGGGTGTGATTACTGCCATAATTATATGCATGCATTTTCTATTAATATAAGCTATATACATGTATTTTATTTTGCTTTATTCTATTTTGCATTTTGTGTGTGTGTAGGATGTACATTCTAGATTGCATCTTGACATCTATCAGTATTTCTTTCTAAATTTGATATGTGTAATATAGGAATATTGCAATTACATATCTTCAGTTTCCATGTACATATTTTGAATATTACACACATCAACATTCTAAGTCTGCTTTCTGCATTCTGACAATTCATTTGATTACATGTTAATCACTATAACTGTAAAAAATACTTAACATTGTAGAAGTTACAATGTAGTATAGTGAAAGTTACAAGTAAGATGTTTGCATAATGCAAGTTAGAATATTAAAATCAACATTTCTGTAATTACCCATTTTGACAAAAGATGGAACTGTTAGATTAATCATTGAATGGGAACACCTGTCCTGGTTCCAGTATATTGCAGATTCTAAGCATGGAAAACATAGCCACAGATCCCCTTTTGCACCCACAAGCTTTAGTCAACTTGCTGCATCAAGCAAACAAAAAAAACCTCCCACTCCTATTTATTGCTGTAGAAATCTCAGTCCAATTATACTGGCAAAACAGCATACACCTTCTTTACAGCTTGTTTATTTATTGATTTATTTGTTCCTCTTGACAGGCTGATCGGGATCAGGGTTTGTTTATTGCAATGTCACCAAAATTGTCTGTCTGTAAATATAGTTCATTTTAAATTACTAACTGGAAATTCACCGGATTTTTTCTTAAGTTGTTAGTATTGCAAATATATGCAAGAGGGGGATCATTTTTTTGCTTTCTGTCCATGGAATCGGGGAGTAAGTCATTGTCCCGGGGAGAGTATGTTACCATTTCAAACAAGGAATTATTTAATAAAATGCGTATGGATTTGCGATAGTGAGCTAATAAAGTTTCAAAGAGAGCCTGTACTGACACCCAGACCATCTAGACTCCTTGAAACTAACTGAATATTTTAGTTTATTTAATTGAATTCAATTTTATTTTATTTGTCTTGTTTGAGGCATGTAAACCACAGTTATAATAGGAATAATATGGTGTTTTGGTTTGCTGCCATTTTTTGACAAGTTGCTATACCTATTTGCAATAATGCAACTGCCTCCCCCCCCCCCCCTCTTTGAAGTCAAAATATATATTTTTTTTTTATGAAACACCCCAGTGTTGTGAAATAATTAGGACCAAAATATTCCTTGCTGATACAGTGTTTTGCTTATGTAAACTATTCTGTGAAGTGCTGAATTTGCCACATGAACTTAATTAACAAATGAATAATAAATTCTTAATTTTAATTCTTAAAATAAATGTTGTGCTAAATATAAAGGTTTCTAAATTCAATAAGATTATCATATTACTGAGTAAGAAGTTAGATTCTATTTTGATTTTATTTGTATAGCTGTTATCAAAGAGTGAAAAATACATGAACAATGCTAATATTTTCCAAATGCTTTTATAAACAAATCTACCACATGGTGCTCTCATGTGAAGTTATCTCATAAACAGTCACACAGGAATTCAATGAATTGTTTGGTTTGAAATGGATGATTTAGAGTATGTATGGGTACATTAAGTTGAATGGCTGTTTTTCAAGGCTAGCACAAGCTTTTAGAAATAAAATCGTACATATCTGACCAAATAATGTGTTGAATGCCTTTGATCAGTACTGTTGTCATGTTGACCATTTATTTCAGCAAGGGCCTCTATTGCTTATATATGTCCATAATTACATATACATGTATATCGAAAGGCCACAATATGTAAACATGAGAGAGAGAGAGAGAGAGAGAGAGAGAGAGAGAGAGAGAGAAAGAGAGACAGAGAGAGAGATGTTAAAAGTCAGGTAGATTTATCACTTGGAGGATTGGGGAGAGTGTTGAATTTTTTAAAAAGTCTTCTTTTTCAATTCTCCTGATAACCAATTTGTGATCATTAATTTAAAACATTGATGCTACAACAAAAGAACAAATATCATGAATAAGAAAACAGGAAATTATGCTGGAACTACTAATGAATGGTGAAGGTGAAGAGTGGTTTATTCACAATTCTTCACCTGTAAAGGGAGCATTCATTTAATAGAAAAAAACTGAAGAATAATACTCTGGAAGAAGAAAGCATTTATATTGTCATATTATTAATCAGACACTACGTTGTTGTCGAGAGACCACATGTCGGATCCATCGTTCAGTCCTCCATGATTAGAATGTGTAATATACCTGACCCATGTCACTGTTTTCATGATGGGACATTAATTTATTGCATCTTGCATCATTCTAACAGCCAGCATGCAACTTTCATTGTGCTACATTGTAACTTCCAGTATGTGAATGTTTTACCAGTGTGATACTTAACAGTGCTATAAAATGAAATCTGTCAGTTGTAAAGAGAAAGTTTAGAGTTGGAAAGACACAATTCAAAATGTTAACGTGTGTGATAAAGAATGCACATAAAATCACTTGCATCTAATCTGAAGACACAAACTTACAGTATTGTAACATAACACACTTTACAAATTCAGTAATAAATATTGGCAGATGTAAAGATGCAATTTAGAATGTACATCCTACACATATAGAAATACAAAATAGAATACACAGCATATACTGATAGAAAATAAATGCATAGAATTAAAATGTATGCGTAGAATTATGGCTGTAACCCCCCTCCGTAATACAGTGCTATAATGAACAATGCCAAGAGCTTTTGATACAGTGCTATAAAACCAGTAGCATGCGAGAACTATTGTTTGTAAGATTTTGCAATTACAATAATATTTTGCTACACCATAATTGTCGCATATTTTACTTGAAATTAGATTTTTTTTTCACTGATTCACAGGATCACCATGAAAATATTTTGTACTGATCCTGCCTAAATTTCAGTGATCTGTGCTCTTTTGTATTTATCCTGATACTCAGTTCAGTAAATGCACAACATCACATCCTTATCTGCGTCATATTTCAGGCATTTGTATTCTTTTTCTCAGTATTTGTGTTACTTCTCAACATCATCTCTAATTTATGTTTAACAGAGATGATTCTGCTATACTAATTAGGGCAATCTGGCAGCCCCCATTTCCATTGGCAGCTCCATAATTTTTATTTTGGAATATCCCAATTGAAAGTTAGTAAGTCATGCTTCTCAGAACTTTTCTCCTCATTCCGTTCATATCTGTAACAGAGACAATTTTATAAGCAGTAATACATTATCTGCTACTATTGCATTGCTTTCCTTTTCTGGGACTCTTATTCCACAGTCAAAGCTTATTATTCCCTCATTCAGTTAGTATTGGAGGGCCAGAATTGAAAGAACATGATCCCAGTCTTACTCCAACATATGGAATACCTTCCTGTTTTTTCCTTGGATGATGTGCTATATTGCTCATCAAAATTCACCTTTGTTTTCATCTTTAAATGCCTATTTGGCCTATCACATACCTTTGTGTTGAGTTAGTGTTTATCTCCTTAGTCCTTGCTTTATTTGAGTGTTTTCTGTGTGCCTTTTGTTTATTTTGAAGGGTTTTGCACTTTGGTCAGCAAGCGGTACTTCAGTAAACTATTCCCCTTCATAGGTCCGGTGCTAGGGTAAGTATTGTTTACAATTTTTGGGTTGTGTATTTCTTGTTTTGCTTGAATTTTTCTCTTTCAAAACTTCTTATGTCACAGGGTGTGGACAAAAGTGAGTACAGGAAGGCCCTGTGGGACATGCACCCCACCTGCTTATCATGCACTGGGTGTGCATGCATGGATGGATGTCCGGTGTGTTGTATCTGGACTGACTAAGTGTGGGACTTTGGTGAAAGTCACTGCACATACGAAGGGAGAAAGAAGTGCCACTCTTTCTCCTCATCATTACTAGAAGACCTGGATCTCTTGCCATGTTGGAAAAGACAACTGTGCATGTGGGGCAGAAAGGTACATCGGATATCACCTAAAGGCCAAGGATACCTGACGTTTGTTTCGATGCCATCAGTGCTGGTGGGGAATTGATCCTTGGCTCTTCCCAAGGGAGGGAAAACACCTAAGAGCAAGTTGCACCTTCAGCTTAGGGATGAGCAGCACCCTCTCAAGGTTGGTGTACCGGTGACAGCGATAAGTCAATTGCTTATTCCTGAGATGGAAGAGTAGTGATCTCTATTGGATAAATCTGATGTGGTCTCATCCATCAGATCTTCATTGCTGGACTGGTCTTTGACTGGTGACCATGCAGTGGTCACTGGGTTTTGATTGTTGGTCTGGAGACAGGGAGCAGGTTGATACCCAGCATTCCTATGTTACTTTTTAATTCCTATGGGGATAGGGAGTTGGGCTGGACTCGCCTGACAAGGGAAGGGTGTCGGATTGACATCCCGTATAACCCCTATGGCATTGGGGACCACCCTTCTGGGAAGATGGTCTTTCTTGCTCCCCCCTCCCCTTCTAAAAGGTTGCCGATGCCTGTTTTATCAGCATTGGTGGCTAAATCAGGAGAGGTTTCTGACCGAAGTCCCAATTCACAACCCTAAACTTTCTGTACATTGATGCATCAGATTCAGGATGAGGTACTCACCTAAATCCGGTGGGTGTAGTTCTTCAGGATTTTGTCCTGGGAAGAAACGACCCTTCATATAAACAACTTGGAAATACAGGCAGTGTTTCCAGCCTTCCAGGGGTGTGTCAGCCTCAAAAGGCATCAATGTGTTATCGTTGCCTCAGACAACACGTCAGTAGTAGCGTACCTCAGGCATCAGGGTGGTATACATGCTCCTTTCCTTTGTATGGAAGTCTGGAACCTCTTTCAATGGGCAGCCTTGGATAACATTGCTCTCCAAGTCTGCCATATTCTGGGCAAGAGGAATATCCTGGTGGACAGTCTATCCAGAGGGCAGTGTGTGGCCCTAATGGAATGGTCTCTACATCATTTGGTAGCAGAATCATTTCTCCAACTGTGGGAGAGACCCTTGGTGGATTTGTTTGCTACTAGACTGAACAACAAGCTACCTTTTTATTATGTCTCTCCAGTACCATATCAGAGGGCCTGGGTGGTGGACACTTTCAGTCTAAAAATGGATCATCTGTATGTGTATGCCTTTCCACCTTCCAAAATAATTCTGCAGGTGTTTCACCAAGTCAGGATCTCCACTGCTTGGCTTGTCCTGGTAGCCCCTCTGTGGCCCCAGTGGTCATGGTTCATTGAATTACTTGACCTGTTGATAGAAGAGTCCAGGAGAATACCACAGAGGAGGGAAATACTGTCACAACACAGGGGTCTATCGTACACAACAGCCCACAGATTCTCTACCTTAATGCTTGGCTCATCTCACACGATCAATCCATTGGGACCAGTTTTCAAGCAAGGTTGCCAACTGGATTATCTAGGCTAGGAGGCAGTCTACTTCCAAGGTTTATGATGAATCTTCTGTAATTGGTGCAGTAGGAAATGTATTGATCCTAGCTGTGCCCCATTAAATACAGTTACAGATTTTCTTCTCTTCCTTTTTGAGGAAAAAAATGTTCTGTGTCCACTATTAAGGGCTTATACCGGTGGGCGGCCCTTTCTGACACTTGCAAGTTCTCTAGGGGTTCCATTGGCTCAGACCATCATCTTTCTAATCTCATCAGGTATTTTGAGCTTCATGGGCTAGTATTATGCTCACTAATGTCAAGATGGAATCTTTCATGTGTTGTTTGGGCATTGTCAAAACCCCCCTATGAACCTTTGAGTGAAGCTTCCTTCAAGAACCTTACCCATAAGACTGTTTTCTTGCTCTCCTTAGCATCACCGAGAAGGAGTGAGCTTCATGTCTTGTCAGTGGAAAAGGGTTGTTTACGGTTCAGCAGTAATTACGATTCAGTTTCTGTTCTTTGCCAACCTGTTTTTCTGGCTAAGAGTCAGTTACCTTCAGTAGCTCCAGTTCCTAATGAAAATCACAGTCTCAGTCGTATCTGTGCTGGGCATGATGAAGATAGGTTCCATTGTCTAGGTAATAATAATGATAAATTCCTAAAATGCATTTACTTTTTCTGGACTTGAAAGATGACCAAGTGAAGAAATAGGTTTTAAAGTCGCAGTAGCTCTGTTGGTAGAGCATTGGACTTTTAATTTTTGCGTCACAGATTTGATACCCGCCCAGGTCACCTCTGGTCGACTGCCTCAGTGTGTCCATGGGAAAGACACTTAGCTCCCATTTCCTTGGCATGATATAGCCAATAATGTGTTAAAAATGCCATTGAAACCATAAAAAACAAAAGCAAATTTTCCTGTATATCTCCTTGAAATCATAAGTGGAGCGAACAGAATAGACCCTAATCTGTTGGCACAAATATATTGGATGACAGATCAGCTAAGTCTGCTCTGTTCTTTGCCTTGTTATACACAAGCAAATACACTACTCCATCGATTGCATTGTTTATATATGATAGATGAACAGAAATTAGAGTAATAAAACTGGTCTAAAGAGATTTTGGAAAATTGGATTAGAAAGGGGGGGGACTCTAGGCGCATCATTATTGGGGGGGGGGGGTCTAGATTTAATCAGTTGTAAGATGAATATTTAGGTGTAAATTGTAACAGAGTGGAGAAACCTTCATACCATATATATACTTGCTTATAAGTCAAGTACAACAGCAAACTGCACAGACCCAGATCTGCCATTGCATAAGGCAGAACAAACAACATAGACCCTGATCTTATGGCACACTATGTGATGGCAGATCAGGTTCTATGTTTTATTTGCAGTTGGACTTATAAGCATATGTAGATGGTACTTTTTAAATACTTATTCTTCCATAGGGGCCAAATTATATTTGTAATGGGACCTATTTTGGGCCCTTGAGAGCTGTTAAGAAGTACATTGCCATATGATTCTCAGCAAATGATTACCAGATTGTGGGCCTATTGACTCAAATCTGCTAGCATTCAGGGCCCTGTTGGTTAATGTTGTGACTACAATTATTATTTTTAGCTTTCCAGAAGAGATTATGAGATGGTCTGTTGTCTGTCATCGGTCCATTCATTAGCACAAGTTTGTTATTGCTACTCTGCCTAAACTACTTGAAGGATTGAAACTTGACACATTTATCCCATGGTCTAGTTGGTCCGAAATGAAAATGATACTGCTTGGACATCCAATATGGCCACAACAGCAGCCATCTTGAAAATCTTATTACTACGTCTCCTGAATGAATGGTCATATCAGCATGGAGCTTTCACTAAAAGACTTCGTATGATTTCTAGTTGGTCCTAAATGAAAATGGTGCTGATCTGATGTCCAATATGGCCACCATGGGAGTCATCTTGAATTTTTTTTTATTGCTACTCAAATGGAAAGTCATATTGAAATGAGATCTTCATCAGAAGACTTCTTGTTATACATGTACCTCGTTAGCCCTAAATAAAAATGATGCCAATCTGATGTCCATTATGGCTGCCACAGCAGTCATCTTATAAATCTTGTTATCACTTCTCCTGAATGGATATTCATATCAACATGGGGTTTTCACTTAAAGACTTCTTATGATGCCTGGTTGGTGCTAAATGAAAGTGGTGCCAATCTGATGTCCAATATGGTCACTATAGGTGCCATCTTGAAAATCTTGTTATCGCTACTTCTTCTGAACAAAAGTAATATGGCCATGGGATTTTCACCAGAAGACTTCTTATAATGTCTAGTTGCCTAAATGTAATGGGGCTGCTTGCACATCCAATATGGCTGCCACAGTGGCCATCTTGAAAATCTTATTGCTACTCCTCATTGGATGCTGGTATCTACATGGGGTTTTTACTAAATGACTTTTTATGATGTCTAGTTGGTCCTCAATGAAAATGGTGCTGCTCTGTCATCCAATATGGCCACCACAGGCCATCTTGAAACTCTTCTTATGATTACTCCTGATTGAATGGCTGGTCATATCGATATTGTGATTCCAAAGACTTCTTATGATGTCTAGTTTGTCCTAAATGAAAATGGTGCCAATCTCATATCCAATATGGCCACCATGGCAGCCATTTTGAAAATCTTGTTAGTGTGATTTCTCTAAAATAGAAAGTCATATCAACTTGAAGACTTCTTATTATGCCTTGTTGGTCCTAAATGATGTCTTGTTGGTCCCAAATGAAAATGGTGCCAATCTGACATCCACAGCAGCTAATTTGAAAATGTTATTATTGCTGATGAATATCAGAGATGGTTTCAACACTCAGCTGTTAAAAGGAAGAAATGGTCTTATCTTGAATTCATGGAAAATCTTTTTGACCAATTGAGCATCAGTCCCTTTGAGGGACTCTTTTTCTATCTGGGATCATTATAATGCTAGATTCTTGATAAAAATAAGTTGGAAAACATGTGGAACTGGAACAATCCCATATAAATGATAAAACTTGAATATACTAGTATTTGATTTCATCAAAGAAAGAAATCACGTTATTGTTTAGTAGTAATTAGAAAATATGTGATTGAAATTATTGAATTTTCTGCTTGTAGTATGTAACAAGATTATTCATTTTTGTGTTTTTGTGTTACACTTCAGTTGTAAAACCTCATTAATAGGTAACTTGAAGTAGATAGTCATTCAAGATTGTAATGAGAAAGAAGTCAAGAAATGTAATGGCTCAACTAAAGGGCAAAAAGCGCAGTTGCGGAGCAACTTTCATTTAAGCCACTATGGTCATACAGTAAAACCTGCCAGAATGATGATTGTTTTTGGAAGACCACCTGTCATTTAAGACAAGATTTGTTATGTATCGATCAACTGTGTTATATGTGATGACCTCTGTTAAGAGACAACCTGTCTTTATAAACCACTTTTTGCTGGCAGAAGGGGTGGTCTCACTCTCTCTCTCTCAAGACAGGTAGTTTCACTGCAGTGTTGCACCTTGGTTGAGCTGTCGGGGGGAAATTTTATAAACTGTACCTCTAGTAATGTGCAGGATATGAGGATTTGTTTAATCTGTGGTGATACTTGCAGTTTGGAGGGGGTGAATGTTACCCAGGCACACTTAGGGTGCTTCAGTGTCACTGTAATTTCGTAATGATATGAAGAAAAAGACTATTCTAAAAGTCACTTGAATAAGGAAGCTAGTAAGTGGTTTTCAGAAGAAAAGTGAAGTTGTCATAATTTTGTAATACATGGCTACTATTCTTTCTCCTGCATAGTGCTATGTTGTATTCATAAAACCTTGAGAGGCATCATTTACGTTATGCATGGGAGGGATCACACATGCAGATGATGCAGTGGGTTGTCAAATTAAAACATATTTCTCTTTTTAAGCTCATTAGAATTCACTATAAAATAATAGCACCAAATCCTTTAATTTACAGTTTAATATTTAGTTTATAGATAACAAACGAAGGACCACTGCAGGAGCATCTTCGCTTGCCAAGGGTTGTCAATACACTTTGTTCCACATGGATCAGTGACCCGTGACTAGCAAAGATGTTGCTGGATATGCTTAAATACTTATTTTTGATCTATCAGTTGATTTGTAATTTATTTCATCATTAATGCAAATAAAGGGGTTAGGGAAAATATGTGAAAAATATGCAGGTGTTTATTTAGTTTTATAACATGTTGCTGATACAGATATTTCTTAAAGAATCAGTGTTGAATCACTCCATCCTGGAGAATTTGTGCTCATTTATCTATATCACTAAACATTTGCTAATGACTAGTCTGATATGTACAAATAATTCCATCTACAAGTTTACTCATTGACTGGATGGCCACACAACAGCTAGGCATAATGGGGTGAAATGTTTCCTGGATATTGAAGATGCAGCAGTTTTGTGGTATTACATGTATTTGCTATTTAGGTCTGCTTGAGTTCCCTAAAGTTCATCTCAACTGCTCAACTTTATGATTCAGCAGTTTGCTTTTCTAGTGTCATGTAGTGAAAAAAGAAATAGAAGTGCTTGCTAATACAGGGTTTGGAAAATTTTCAATTGGCTACTTGTCCTGCATGGCAAATGCCTTGGAACTTTCACTTCTCCATTCATGCTACACTGTACATGTTACTGAAACTGCTTAAAATGCCACAGGTCCAGTGGAATGAGCATCATGAAAAAGTGACTTGTCCTTTGTCAGCCACCACTCATAAATATGTGAATGCATGGAATTTTCAAGCCCTGTAAAAAGCTTGTGCAGGATGCAGTAGTAGATACCGTATTAAGGCAACTTCAAAATTCATGAACATGTGTTTATGGATTGCTAGAAAGAATAATTTTCTGTATGATAATCTGTAATGACTTCTACTGAAGAATTTGAACCTTAATCAACATGCACTGACTAGCACGTAATGAGATATTCTTTGGGGAAAAAATGGCTAACAGTTTATATAAAATATAGTACTATCATTATTATGAAAATGATTGTTTTGTAAATGTACCTTTTGCTATTCATTTTCAGAAATTGCTATCCGAGCCTATTTTAAATGAAGTTTTTATTATTAAATTTTGCACTTGTATTGTGTATAATTTATACTCGCTTATAAGTCTAGTACAACTGCAAACTGCACAACCAAGATCTGTCGGTGCATAATGCGCTGGCAGATCTGGGTCTGTGCAGCTTGTTGGGAGTAATTGGTAGAACAAACAACATAGATCCTGATATGCCAGTGCATTATGCGATGTCATATCAGGGTATGTGTTGTTTGAAGTTGGACTCGACTTTTAAACGAGTATATATGGTAAGTGAGGATCAGAGATCCCAAACGGCGATATTTGCCAAGCATGACTGACAGGTGAGCTCAAATGGGAGCTCAAATGACCATTTGCTAACTCCACATCGACATTGGACATAAGGTGCCCATAATTATCACATGCAGTTGTTTGGTCATTTTGTTCTTCCAATTGTTTAGACACTCTTTACTTACGGAGCACAAGACAAAGCAGGTGTGAAAACCTATGTTCTGGTCTTAAAATTGAATGATTCCACAAGGGGCTGTACTCTATACACAAGATACACAAGGGGCTGTACTCTGTACACAGTCCCTTACTGTGTGATTTTGAGATTTTGACTTGTATTGTGTGGCAGTGTGTCAGCATATATCAGACCTTAAGAACAAAATAGGTGTAGCCTAGGCAGTAATAAAAAAAACATAGCAATAAGAACTAACCTTTATTATTATTCTCTAACACATGTTTGAGGATCGGATCAAAGGAAACTTTACCATCAGACTTGGTATGAAATGTTCATCAGTTAAATGTCATGCATTTGCAAGGTAGTACAGTCTACTTGTTGATAATTTTTTTAAAATTTTTTTTATAAGAAATTTCATTTGTAAATATAAATAGTTTGGGAGAAAACTAGTGAAGCATGGAAAGATAATCCTAAAACTGAAGCAAAAGCAAATCCAGAACTAAAAATGACACATTTTCTGGTACATTAATAATTGATTATATCAATATTTGCTTATTTGTTACAACTTTGCATGCCTCCTTTGAATGTTTTATATTAAATTTCACAAATATTTGGCTGTTACATTAATTTTCAGGAAAAAATGCATAGTAGAATATAAGTTTATGATGCTTTTTGCTCTTTATATATTTTACAGTTTATAAATAAATTTTCTATTTCAGAGAGATTCAACACCTATGTGACCCTAAAGCTACAAAATGTGAAGTCAACGACCATCCAAGTAAAGGGAAATAACCCTTGTTGGGAGCAGGATTTCATGTTGTAAGTTGTATATTAAAATGGCTCGTTCACATGACCTGTGATACTGCAACTAGAGTATTTTTTTGCATAATCTGCACAGTTTTTATACAGTCCCCATATTCTGTAGAGGGGATGATAATTATGTATGCTGCACAGTTATCATCCTTACCTTTGTAAAAATGTCATTACCTAATGTGTGACTGTCATCACTTATTCAGGGAACTTGACAAGCACACCATTTTGGTTATGAATGCTTGTCATCTTTAGATCCGAAACTTTCATTGTTGTATGGGCTACACATAATGTGCAAAAAAAGTAGTGGAAATCTCAGAATTACAAGTCAGTTTGATAAGGTGAACTATTTAGTTACTTATTGCTGATGCAGTAAACATGACCAGTCCGTCGCTTGTGCAAATAATATTTTCTGTCATGGCTGTTGATATGAAAGCAATATGGATCTTTAGTGTGTCCTCAGCTTTGGTTAAGATCATTCTCATTCTACCCATTTTTGTCTTGTGCTTAAATATGCATAATCATTTCTCAGAAAAGTGTCGTGACCAACAATACAACAGTTTGATCATATTGATAAAACTGTTTCTTATGGTATGGTCCTGCATCTGGCATGCATCATGTGTTGTCCGCAGTCCATGTTTCTAATCCAATTTCAATCAAACTTGGAATGTGGGCATGCATCATGTGTTGTCCGCAGTTCATGTTTCTGATCCAATTTCAATCAAACTTGGAATGTGGGCATGCATCATGTGTTGTCCGCAGTCCATGTTTCTGATCCAATTTCAATCAAACTTGGAATATGGGCTTGCATCATCAAAATTTCAGATGAGTTTGATAACGAGTGAGGTCCATCCATATTGATGAGGTGATCTTGAATCCGATTAGCTGAGATTGTTACCACTCTGGAGGCAATATTTGCGATCTGATTTTGATCAAACTTGGCATTTATGCTAATATAATGAAGATCTCGGACAGGTTTGATAATGTGCGAATACATGCATATTAGTGATGTAATCTTGCATCTGATTGGCTGAGCTTAACACTCAAGAAACCATTTTTCTGATCTGATTGTTCCGAGAAAAAAAGTAATATTGATACTTGTTTTTATTAGGTCTTCATGCAGGTACCTGAATATTTATCTTTAGAACAAAATCTTTGTTTTCTGTATATTCATTTTCTAGTCATGCGTTGTATTTCTTGCTAAAATACATTTTTTTTTAGAAACCTTAGATTATCGAAGAATTTTTTCGACACCATTGTTTGCTTTGCTTGTAATTTAAATGGCGAACCATAGATACAGTACTTCTGAGGCATTGATGGCAGGGGCTATGACACCATGGTCAGTAATGGTAAGGGCCTCTTATAAAGTGTGTTGGAAGTTATATTTAGAATCTAGATCTTTTGCTGTATTCAACTGGAACTTTGATATAGCCTGAAGTTTTGTACCCTGATAAGCCAAGATTCCAGGTGTCTCCCACCTGCATCATGCCATTTGAAGGCAAGATACAGATTCTATGTTGTGCATAATACATGATTGAGCTTGTTTTTTAAGCACAAAGCTGGACCACTGGGATTGATCGATACCGTATATACTCGTATATAGGCCGGGTCTAAATGCAAACAACATTGACCCTGATCTGCCATCGCATGCGCCAGCAGATCAGGGTCTGTGTTGTTTGTTCCACTGGTTAGTCCTTACAAACTGCAGAGACCCAGATCTGCCGGCGCATTATGCGACGGCAGAGCTGGGTCTGTGCAGTTTGCAGTTGGTATTAGATTATACACGAGTGTACACGGTATAACTAGAGTTTTGTCAATATCGAATTCATTACTATTGACTGCCTGTGATAGCCTGTAGCACTCACTAGACTTTGTAGTATTCCTAAGGGATAAATTCAAGCAAGAGACACACCAGTCTGAGTGTAGCATAGGACAAGAGCAAGCTTTCATTTGTGCTATTATCAGTGCTGTAAACCCATGAGACTTGATGTTTCTATCATCAGTTGTTCTGTTGAGTTAGAAACCACAGCTTCAGAAGCATAATCCTTCATGTGTCTATAAAAAATACTCCCAAGGAAAACATATGTATACACATGTATCAATTATTCATTTTAAAAATACAGAATGTTAAATTGGTTCTTGTCATCAAAACATATTGTGGATTCATTAGGGCCCAGCACTGAGATGCAGAGGCTATTGTAATCACCTTTTCTGTCTATCCGTCCGAACCATTCAACATATTCTGATGCAACTTGGTGTGAACATTGTCTGATAGACCTGTATATAGACGTGCCTTATATGGGTTTTGTCTTGTCAACTCCTTTTTGGACAGAGTAATGGCCCATGACAATTAACTTTATATCTTCACATTGGATGTTGCTTTTAACCAGCATAGCTCAAGAATCATTCAACATATTGTGATACAGTTTGGTATGAATATTGTTTCATAGACTTGCATATAATTTTTATGGGTTTAGTTGCATCAACTTCATTTTGGATTGAGTTATGCCACTTGTCAAGCAAATTCTTGTCTTTACATGGAAACTTGGGATGTTGTTGGCAGTCAGCATAGCTCAAGAACCATTCAGCCATTTTGTTTAGAATGTTGGTCCTTGTCAGTCAACTTCATATGTTTACATGGAATGTTGTGTTGCTTGTATTGATGAGTCCTTGAAGGAGTTGGATTTTAACCATTTCACATCATCATTTGGAGGAGTCGTGGCATAGCTTAATAACCATTCAACATATTCTGATGGAATTCAGTAAGAACTGAACATATTCTCTTACACCTAAATGTGCCTTTTATGAGTTTTGTCTTGTGTGTATCATTTTGGACATAGTTATAGCCCGTGTCAATCAACTTCATATCTTTACTTGGGGTGTTGCTTGTAATCAACATAACTCAAGAACTGTTGAACATATGTGTCTTTTATGGGTTTTGTCTCCTCTGCTCCATTTTGGACAGAGTTATGACCCTTGTGGATCTACTTCATATTTTTACATGGGATGTTGCTTGTATTGATGAGTCCTTGAAGGAGATGGATTTCAAGTTCATCTGTTTAAGGCCCTATTGAGCAAATTGTAGTGAGCGGGGCTTTTTGCTATGCACCCATCGGTAATAGCTCAAACTAATTTATTTTTGTGGGTATCAATTTTTTCGCTTTTTCAAAAAGTGTCATTGTCCTTGGCACTGAAATTAGTTGATTTGGGAAGAGGTTCCTATTGTCTTCACAAATGGATCATTGTTCATTGGGTCTCTGCCAGGGTGGATAGTTGCTTCAGTGTATCCTTGGGAAAGGCACTTAGTTCCCATTTTCTCTGCATGACATTTCCAATAATGTGTTGATAGTGCTGTTTAAAAACCAACAACCAACCAACCATTCATTGGGTCTTTAGATTCATGGTTTGAGGCAATGACAAAATGCACAAAACTGATACCTCATGAATTTGCAGTACAGAGGACGTGTTAATAACTTGAAAGGTCAAATATTAAGGTTTGTGTTTAAACTTATTTTTGATTCTTCCATACCAGAAAACCCCATGTTCATTGTTCTTATAAAAATGTATTCCATAGTTTACAAATTATTGTGTGTAAATGCGTGACCCTCACAAAAGTTGGTTCAAGTATTACCTGCCCTTGATATGTATGCAGAAGTGACATATCGTTAGAACATAGAACTGGATAAGGTAGTGATTATTATGTGAGGAATTTGAAATTGGTTATGAAATGAACAGTGCTTTGGTGGAAATTTAAGAAATTGAAATGAAGAATAGTATATGTACACTCTGTGATCAGCACTAGATAGAGAAACGAAAAAAAATAATGACATTAGTTCGGAAGAATTATGAAAGTATTGTATTGATTGTAATTTAGGAACCTTTTTCAGCCTATTTTAAATCCGGGAGCAACTGTATTACCATATACACTCGCTAATAAACCAGGTCCAAATGCAAACAACTTAGACCCTGATCTGCCGTCACATAATGCGTCGGCAGATCAGGGTCTGTGTTGTTTGTTTTACTGATTAGTCCTTACAAACTGCATAGACCCAGATCTAATGTTGCGTTATTCAACAGCAGATCTGGGTCTATGCAGTTTTCAGTTGGTATCAGATTATACGCGAGTATATACGGTAAGTACATTTTATAAGGTTTCAATTTTGGGCATGCCTACTTTACAGGTTTCAATTTCAGAGATCCATGAGTACCTTTATTGAGGTGCTAAAAATGTTGGTAACTACATGACTACATGTATGTTATTTTGTTCTTAATAGCATGAAAAATGAGTTACTGACTGAAATTCTTTGTGGTTTTTGTTCATCCATCAGCTTCCTCCTGATGTTCACTGTACTCAAAACAATGCCTCCCAAGTTTACTGTCACCACACTATATGGACAATGCCTATTCCACTATTTGTGGAATAATTCTGCAAAGGATTATTTCAGCTTTATTTGAAGGATAATTAACATCCATCTGTTCTTAACTGAAGCCTTACAGGTGGTTACTGTGAACCACTCCAAGGTGTTAACTTTCTGTGTACAAAGTACCTTGAAAGAAACCACATTTCAGATTTCTGATCAGTCTAAATGAATGTCAGACAATGGAGATGATTTCATGCTAAAATGCCCGATATGAAAATAAGGCATCAAACATATCACTTTCCTATTCATATTTCTGTACTTTGAAATATAAGATAAAATGAAATGAACATGAACTCGCTATGTAGTTCGTGTTTTGTGAATTTAAGAATAAAATATAATTCTCATTTACCTGGTTTTATTTATCTACAACTACCGTATATACACGCGTATAATCTGATACCAACTGCAAACTGCATAGACCCAGATCTGCCGTCGCATAATGCGCTGGCAGATCTGGGTCTATGCAGTTTGTAGGGACTAATCAGTAGAACAAACAACGTAGACCCTGATCTGCACGTGCACTATGCAATGGCAGATCAGGATCTATGTTGTTTGCATTTGGACTTGGCTTATATGCGAGTATATATGGTAGGTTGTGATCTAGTTCATTCTCATTGGATCTACAATGATAAGAAATTAAGCATTCACTTACAAACTTGAAATGAGGTTTCTTTGAAATATAATATTACTCATTGAATGTTCTTTTGTTGAACATTGTTTGTCAGAGGTATATTACATGGTTCAAAGAAGTTTTTCTCAGCATTTTTGGTAAATCAGCCTGGTGCATTGTGTAATGTGTGGTACACCCAATTCATGTCAATTTTGGCCTTTGCCACATTTTGATATGAAAATCATCCATTCTTCAAGAAAAGAATTTACAAGAAAAAAGCCTTCTAAACATTTCTCTTAAGCAGAGATTTAAAAATAGATCACTTGGTACATTTTTTACACTTTGTTTTTATTTCACTTAAAAAAAAATTTAATTTGGGAGTGTCTGTATTAAAGGAAATTTTAATATGTTCAAAAGGAAAGGTACCAAATTTGAAGCAGTATCATATATGCTAACTAATAAGTCAAGTCCAACTCCAAACAACATAGACCCAGATCTGCCATCACATAATGCATAGCAGATCAGGGTCTGTGTTGTTTGTTATATTGATTACTCCTAACAAACTGCATAGACCCAGATCTGCTGGCGCATTATGTGATGGCAGATCTGGGTCTGTGCAGTTTGCAGTTGGACTCGACTTATAAGCATTCATAGACGGTACTTAAATTAGAATAAATATGATCCTGTGTATTCCAATGCAGTAGTGCATTTTAGTTTTTTGTGGTGTATTTTCTAACCTCTGTATAAGTCACAAAGAAAAAATACATCCGATCTCTGTATTTACTAAAAATAATTGACAAGAACTTTTTAAAAATAAACTGCAGTTCGTTGAGATGATAAAAGATGGACGTCCCATTAAAATGTTATCCTTTTTCTCATAACATAATGCTTCATCATGTTCATCTTGATATTTGATGTTCTTCTCCTTTGTCAGTTGATGAACAAAGGTTGAAATAAAGATATGCTTTCAGTGTACCTAATGATTGGTAAATGACTTAATTTCTTATATTCTTCTTTTTAATTTCTCCCTTTCTCTCCATTTTTTCCAATGAATGCTTACATATAAATTACATGTTAAAATCCATTTTCAGCATTTAGAAGGATTTGTGATGATTTTATTTAAAATGCTTGACAGAAAATTAAACTGAGCAGTACTCGCATAGCCTAATGCAATACTTTCCATTGGACACAGTATTATCTGTAGAGTTGTAACATTTTCTGCACATCTTTTTCCTTAGAAATAAGAAAAAGGTAACAATTGTCCTTTCTACTGTGTTTGGTCACAAGTTGTGATCATTTGCTGCACAAAAGCAAATGTTAAGTCCACTTGAAATGACTGTTGAATCAATACACTTCTGCAGTAATGGATGGGTGGTTCATTCTGGAATGACATCACACATCACAGCAAACCGAACCTAAGTCAACAGAGGGACTGGGTTGGTAATTTTTTATACAGTCTAACTCTTGGTTAATTTTAGTGGTAAATTTTGGGAATTCAGTAAGAGGAAATTTACAGGAAATGTGGAATTTTTTTAATTTACTCGTATTGTTCCACAAAAAGCATGAAATATTAACTTATTGAAGATTTTTTTAACTTTTCTAAAGCCCCTGTTGCCTCTGTTACTGTCATTGTTGTTGCTTTTCTTGAAGGAATCCGTGTTTATTTTTTGCAGTTTGCTCCATTTCTCTATAAGCAATATTGCAAGAAGGTTTTGTAGTGATGTGCATGTATTTTCTGAGGATCTAATAATTATGTTTACAATTTCTCTCACTGTTGCTGGTAGAGTCAAGAAATGTTAAGTAGTGCATTCATGTTTGGGATTAATACTTGCTAATAAAAAGTTGGATTCCATAACCTATTTGATTTAGTAACTACATGTGTATTAGGTACCAGTATTTGAATCATGCAGTAGCAAATCAGGTCAGACAATGTTGAATTCTTTCGTTGAAAGAATGAATACTTTGCCATATTAATTGTCATTATCCTTTTTGCTGTTTACTGAATTCAGGTAATCCAGGCAGTTCAGTGCTATCAAGAAATAGTTGTTGGATACAGAATTAATGGGGAAATAATCCTGCCAGTTGTGAAGTGCATAGATATTAAATTGGCCTTTATTATTCATTTGTTCACAGCTATGAACAAGGTTTTCATTTCCTGAAGATCCTTTTGAGTTCAGCGTCTGTTGCATATATACACCTGCTCAAGTTGCAGTGAAAAACTGCTAATGCATTGTAGTGCTTTTTTGCAGGTTCTGTATAAAGGAAATGGTGTTTATAATTACTAGAACACTTTATTTTGAGAGAGAGAAAGATGCTGTTTGTCATTATTTTTATAATCTCTTTAATTCAGAGCTGAGCAAAAATGTTCTTGATACACAAAACAAAATCACTCGTCCTGCAGAATTTATTAAATGTTCATAAGCTAACATG
This sequence comes from Margaritifera margaritifera, assembly GCA_029931535.1. Lineage (NCBI taxonomy): Eukaryota > Metazoa > Mollusca > Bivalvia > Unionida > Margaritiferidae > Margaritifera > Margaritifera margaritifera. The sequence goes on from JAQPZY010001695.1 coordinate 585,058, forward strand.
GAAAATACAGTTGCTGCGGTTGAATGAGTTATTTGTTCTAATTTAATATTCAGATGTTTTAATTGTACAAGCAGACTTTGCATATTCACAGAATTATTGGACTATTGTATGTACTTGCTTATAAGTGAAGTCTAACTGCAAACAACATAGGCCCTGATCTGCCATTGCATAATGCTTCAGCAGATCAGGGTCCATGTTTGCTCTACTGATTGCTCCTAACAAATTGCAGATCTAGATCTGCCAGCACATTATGTTAAGGCAGATCTGGGTCTGTGGAGTTTAAAGTTGGACTTGATGTATAAGTGAGTATATATGGTATTTTTTTTAAGAATATTTAAAAGCCATGTTTTGAAGATAGATAATCAGTTGATATCATTACTTTTTTAATGGTTCCTGATTATAAATCCCCTCACTATACTGCTGTCCATTCTATAATGCAAGTATGGTCGTGGATCCCAGTAAATCGGTCAGATTCTGTGTTATTATTGCTAATTAATTTCTTTCACTATACCGGGTAGTTTAGTTTTTGTCTCATGAGAAGTAATTATAGTTTGATTTAACATCATGAAATACTTTTTTTTGCATGCTTGAAAGGGCTTGTATAATGAAAAATGTTATTTCTGTGTTTAAATCCTTATGATAAAATAACATCCTTCTGAAAATTAGAGGTTGGCTTCATGGTTACAGAAATATTATGTGCATGCAGATCAGGGGCTATGTTGTTTGTTCTACAGATTACTCCCAACAAAATGCAGACTCAGATCTGCAGTGCATTATGTGATGGCAGATCTGGGTCTGTGGAGTTTTGCAGTTGGGGTCGACTTATAAGTGATTATATATGGTACATAGTTTTTAAAGCAGCAATGACTGTATTTTTCATATGTTTAGAACTGAGTGAAATCTTCATATTGTATTTGACTCCCATGATTTAGACTTTTCACAGATTTTCAGTGACATTGGTTAACAAGCAAATGAGTATCCAGCTGCTTTATTCTCATGGAATTTTAAGATTTCTCAAAGATAATAGTATGTTTGTGGATTTCTGAATATGCAAATAATCTTAACAGATTAGTGGAAAACAAATGAACTGGCAACAATTATGGGCTATTTATGTTAACAATGACATGATTTCACCTCAAAATAATCGTTTTAAGGAAAAAATATATTCGTCATGATAAATTACTTCTCAGAAACTGCTAAGAAGAACTTCACCAAATTTTACAGAAAGCATTTTGGCATTAGGGGCTTTCACATTTATACAAATAATGTGGATTTGTCGTCAAGTATGGCAGCCATTACTAAAAATATAAAATCCTTTAAATGATGACTTCTCAAAAACCACTGAACGGAATTTGACCAAAGTTGTGAATTAGCACCCTGGCATGAAGGGCTTCCAAGTTTGTGCAAATGATACTGATCTAAAATCAAATATGGCCACCATTACTAAAAATATAAAAACCTTTAAATGATTTCTTCTCCAAAAGCACTGAATAAAATTTGACCAAACTTGACAGAAAACATTCTGGCTTGAAGACCTTTGGAACTTGTGCAAATGATGCCAATCTGCTATCAAGTGTGGCAACTGTTGCTAAAAATTGAATTATTTTTAAATGGCTTCTCAAAAACTGCTGAACAGAATTTGACCAAGTTTAACAGAAAGCATCCTGACATAGATGGCTTTCAATGGGAAACAAACAAAAATTAACCAAAACCTCTAAATACCTTAAAATAGTATTGCCATATTAAAATATTTGAAATATTTGTTTTTATGTTATTAGTTTGTATGTGCATTATTTTATAGCATTTCATATATTAAATGCCAATAATACATAAATTATTTTAAATTTATATTTTGTATTTTTAGCTTCTTGTTAAAAAACAAAAACAATAACCCAATATGTTTATGCATATGTAACTATCATACAACATTGCGTTGTTGAGTACCGTAATCACGGTAAGTCTTGGGACACGAAAAAATAATAATTTTTTTTCGTGTCCCAAGACTTATATGCCTTTAAAATATATAACATTTTCGGTGTCCCAAAACTTGTAGACACAAAAAAAAAATGTAAAGACAAAATTGGGAAGATCGCCATACGTCACACAGCAGTGACCAGATCGTTCAATTACCACGTCTTTCGTCAATAAACTGTTATATACTACTATGATTGTTTATGTTATTATTTTGCATGTGCATATTTTCCGATTTCTCCAACATGATTTAAAATAAAGGTAAATAAAGACTTCATAATTCACGGGCCGCTTACATTTACGGGAAGACCTGTACAGTACTTACACAGTGCAAATCGTAATTGGCGTCACTTATATCATTGTTTATACCAAAAAATATTCGATGCAGATTTTGCTTTATTCATCATTTTTACCAAATCGCATTCTTCCAGATTACATTTCAGCTACACGTTCATTGCTGTTTAATTTATTTGTATTCACGCGCTCAACAGTTACTTTTTTTCAGTGGTATAAGCGATCCTACAAACTGATGTAATCTATATGAAAAGGCACGCGTGTTTCATTTTATAAAGCACATAACCAGCATAAATTCAAATAACTTGTCATATATAATATATGTTAAAATTCTGAATATAGATCGATTAAGAGCATCATTGATCCATTTTAGTTTAGTGTTTCGGCTTCACAAAATGATAGTTTTCCAAGCATTATTCATTCAACTTTTGATTTTGGCAAGCTGGTTGTTTTGGCGTCTCCTTTGTTTATAATTGGCGGATTTGTCTTTTGTTTTCTGACAGCCATCCAGGCCAGCTAATTGTTAAAACCCTGAAATTGGCTTGGGTAAAGAGGAATTTTGTCCGGCGGCAATGCCGTTACTTTGATGTGTGATTGGCTTCTACTGCGTAATATTAGCACGATTACCGTAACTGAGTAACCATGACTTATTTAAGGTCGCTTACATCAAAGCAAACTACCACAGATTAGTTCTTAAACTTCTTTATCGTATTTTAAAGATATTATTTAACTTTAGTGCAGTGGTGCCTATGATTCGAATCAAATGTATGTACTTCATTCATCACAAGTAAAATCTTCAATGTGCACCTGGTGACGCCATGATGTAAACATGCGTACAATAAATGCTAGAGTTTAAATAAACACCATTTTCATTGTTCTCATCCTGGTATCACATTGTAATGATTTAGGTATTTCCATTTTCAGGGAAAAAAACTCCCCAATAATTACAGGTGACTTTCGACAATTTTAATGCAATAATGGATAAACTGACAATAGTAAACTAGGGCACAATAGGGAGAAGTTATTGTTGAATGGCTGTAACATACCGCTAATGTTCAGTTCTTGTCATCGTCTGATTAAATTATACATATTTTAATTTATTAGAAATAATAAGAAAGCAGAGAAAATTCAATATATTTATTGACTCTTCAAACAAATTGTAATAATTTATAATATATCCATGTAATAATGAGAGTCCCTTAACAACCACGAAGTCCTGATTATTTTACACGAGGTTACGATCGATAAAATACGCCGATCGATCAGTAGAAAAAAAAAAAATGTTTTAGGTGCCCCAAGACTTATAGTACATGAAAAAATTGCTTTAACTTCTTGTCCCAACTTTTATAGGTCATAAAAAAATTACTTTTGAAAATAATTAAGGGTGTCCCAAGACTTATGGTGTCCCAAGACTTACCGTGATTACGGTAGTAATGACAAGGTGTTTTCTCAAAGGAATAAAATAAAGTCATGTCATTGGAGGAGAAAAAGTTAGTAAAGGAAAAATCTTATTCTGACGGACAACCCACCTGAGTTTTCTCTACCAATGTCCTTTGAGTCCTCCATCCTATGATATCACTGGCATCACATGAGGGAATATTATCTGATTTATTGTATGACTGCAGCTTTCTTTCTGAATTTTGTATGATCAGCTCTTTCTGAATTTTATATGATCAACTCTTTCTGAATTTTATATGATCAACTCTTTTGTTTCCACCCAGATCTCAAACGTTTTCCGTATGTGCCTCTTTCCCAGCATCCTGTTAAGATATATGTTGCCAATCATTTTCAACTGCTTACATGATCATACTTGTGTCTCTTTCAAATTGCCAACATTTATTATGTATATATGTTTGTCAATGCTGTGATGTTGAAAAAGACTATTCGACATCGTTTTGTTATGTTTTGGACTAGAAATATTACATCGCTTTATTTTCTGGAACATATTCATATTGTATTAGAATGAGTTTTGTGGAATTTATATACAAAATATTGCCAACATATATCAAACTGAAAATAAGGACCATACTATTGCGTATTTTTAGTCCTAATTAGTGGAGCAATAATCAAGAATTTCAATGTTTTTTTGTTGTTTTTTTTCCCTTGATTTGTTTTGTTTTTGTCTTTTTGCAGTTTGAAGTTCCTTTCATTGTTCATTTACAGGATGGCACAATAAATACAATCAATTTTAAATGTCCATCATTTCATTTTATTCTCTGTGTTGATTTAGAAAATCTGTTTACTCACTGTCTCTCTCTTCCTGAATTGTAATGTAGATTTCTCCTCATGTTGATTCATTTTTTTAGCTCTACTGGTCATAGAAAGCTTAGCAAAGCTGCAAATGATGGACAGCCAGTACATGAATAAACCTTTATCATATGTCAATCATCATTTTCTTAGGGTGTACTTAACTACTTACCTATGGCCAATAGGAGGACTATCAGTTTAAGCATGTTATGAGTAGTTGCATCCGTTACATAATATGGTTCAATACATGGGACATGTTACTATAACCCAGACTAAAATATAAGAAATAACCTTGAGACAAAATATTGAAGAAACAACAGCTTTGAATCACTCCGATTTTGAACTTTGTCTTTCTTTTAGTTCATGTAAAAAGTATGTACAATTTCATATTATTTGATGCATTTTAAAAGATTTTCATATGCAAAATAGCGTGGGCAGAACTTCAGACAGATCCATTGACTGTAATGCATACTTATGCATGTACCCAATGAACTCGAATGTTTTGACAAAAATCAAGCTCTGTTAGGAGAGAGAGAGTGGGAGAGAGAATATATATGTACATTGTATATAAATTATTTCAGATTCTAACAAGAACAAGATTCTTCTTCCATTACAATACATGGAGGAAAAAGAGGTATTTATCTTGTACAATAGATACTAAACGCAGCCGACTTGAGGGTGTAGAATAGGCCCAATGCGCTATTCTGAATGTCATAAGAGGCAACTAATGGAACAGTAGGTGCAGTGTTTAGTTTGCTGGACTTGTGACCAAAAGATTGCACATTTGAATCCCACCATTAGATCAGCTCAGATTGGCCATTGTGGTATGTCCTTTGGCGGGTCGCGGGTGGCCGAGTGGTCTAAGGCTCTCACCTTTACAGATCACTGACATCTCATCTCTGTCTGCGTGGGTTCGAGTCTCGGCTCAGTCAATGTGGGTATGTGAGAAAGCTTGCTTGTAGCTTCCTGTGAGTCGGTGGTTCTTCCTGTGGTTTTCCTGGGTTTTTCCTCCACCAGATATATTGGCTGCTATGTAAAGCCTATCGTGTGCTGAAAAGTGGCGTTAAACCCACAAAACCACAAAACATGTCCTTGGGCAAAACACTTTTCTCCAATTAACTCAGTACTAAATAACCTACTTGTGTTGCTTTGCTGTAAAACACCAGATCAAGCAATAGATACTTTTGTTGGCATGTGTCACAAACAGCGAGGCTCAGTATGATATAGCTTTACAGCACATCACAGGATTGTGCAGCCGGTGGTTGAGTGAGATGCTTGTGTGCTGTAGTACTAGGTCAGCAGAGCGCAAGCTAATTTTATGCCTTTTTAGTGTTAGAATCAAAATGACTTGAAAATAGGTATCTGTTTCAAGAGATAAATACCTGTTTTCAATTTTATAGCTTTAACTAATCCCTCTGCACTGGTGTGCTCATGATTATTTAAAATTGCAATATCAAAAGCAAGTATCTATCTATTGAAATAGAAAATCCTTTTCTGATATCATTTCATAAATAATGTATGGTAGCCTGGCAGCATTGTAATAAGGACAATCAGTCAGCAGGGCTTGTTTAAGCCAGCAACAGCTATAAAAAATGACAGCTCTTGGTCAAGGTAAATCAAATATACTGTATCATTAATCTGGGCACATTGCTTTTGAGTGGAACATTGTTTATTGGGCATTTTAAAATAATTTATCAGTTCTCATGCAATAATATAATTAATTTGCAGTGCTCAAAAGAGGCAACAACCAGACAGAACAAGATTAATTCATGATGTTATTGAAACATTTGTTGAAAGGGAAATTAAATAATATATGAAAACTATTCTTGTGCAATATTGTTGCAAGAAATTTTATTTACGTGTTATGTTTCTTGTTTACCCATTCTTTAACTGTCTTAACTAAGATTGCTTGTGTTCTTAGGAATGAGAGCTTAACTCATTAACCCCTGGAGATTTTGTTCATTTTCGCGTGAAATGGGGGTAGGCAACGCATTTTTGGGGTTACATCTGAATGCAGCAAAACACATCTGCTTAAGAAAGTTTCTTGTTTAGCCAGATGCTTAGGTGTATCAGAAACATTATTTTTGATTGGCTATTATGCTCGCACATGTGCAGACGGGTAAAAGTTGGAATTCTTTTTTTTTTTTTCATATTGGACCCACGATTTTTGTGTCCTGGCCTCTTTTTACTCCAAATCTCAAACTTATCCTACTTTTTGCAAAGGTTCATCTGTCTGTGCGCAGTTTAGACCAGTCTGCTTTAGATCTAAGGCCAAAAAATCTAAAATCCGGACACAAACTCCAGTTCCGAAACAGGCAATTTTCGACCCAAAAAAAATGGGGTCTCAAAAAATGCATTTATTTTGCTGTACTTTTTAATGCTAGTAGAAAGTCGACATTATTTGGTATCATTGTAGAGCTACATCTGTCTACTTTCCTGCAAATCCATCCACTTTAGTGTATCTTAAATGTTGTTGATGTTACAGAGCTTGGAAGTAGGGTACAACCTCATGACGCGTAAACGTGGTGCTAGGGGTTAATGAGTTAAACAGGTTTGGGAAATTTTTTAGAAATTGTCCAGAAAGGGCTATTTTTGTAATTTCTGTGCAATGGTAATGCACAAATGATCAAATAAGCAAGGCCATTGGTCCCAATCCTAGATTGAATCCTGGTCAAGATTGTAGTGACAGAAAGAAGAACAATGGTTTCCATATAATATTAGTTTTACATCACATACTTTGACCAAACTTTGTGAATTGCTTGCACTTGGGATAAGGAAGAAACTTACATATTTTGGGGTCAAAAAGTCAAAGAGCAAGGTCACTGACTGAAAGAAGAACAATGGTTTTTGCATAATAACTTGAGTTCTAGACAATGAACCTTCACCAAAGTTTGTCAGTGACTTACAATTTGGGTAAGCCTATTGATTTTGGGGTCAAAAGTCAAGGTCACTAATTGAAATAATTTTAGTGTTAGACTATGTACCTTTTCCAAATTTTATTGAGGGCTTGCAGTTAAGATATGGAAGAGACTTATTGATTTTGGGATCAAAAGTTCAAAGGTCAGCATCATTGTGGTTCAATGAAAAAAGGATTTTGCAGAATGATATTTGTTCTAGAGCAAGTTCCTTGACCAAACTTTGTGGATGGCTTGCACTTAGGACAATAAAGAAACCCAGGGTCAGAAGGTCAGAGGTCATGATCATGGTAAGTCTCATACGAAAATAATGGATTCTGCACAGTAAATTTAGTTCAAGATCACATACTGTGACCAGAAGTTGAAGTTATTGAGAACCATAGGTCAGTAATCTCCAGAGTCTACCATGCCCTACTAGTATCTACATAGAGGATTATTACCGTATATACTCGCGTATAATCTCTGTCTAAATGCAAACAACCTAGACCCTGATCTGCCGTCACATAATGTGCCGGCAGATCAGGGTCTGTGTTGTTTGTCCTACTGATTAGTCCGTACAGACTGCATAGACCCAGATCTGCTGGTGCATTATGCGACGGCAGATCTGGGTCTATGCAGTTTGCAGTTGGTATGGGCTTATACGCGAGCATAGACGGTAAGCATGGGGCAGGCATATAATGTGCCATTTTCACTGTGCTCTTGAATCCTGGCCTTGCTTATTTGATCATTTGTGCATTACCATTATTATCTTTATTTTATATACCTTTTAACAAGTTTTAACATCTTTACCTTTCACATTTTTTATTGTAGGATTATATGTTAACATTTGTTTGGAAGTTGTTTTTTTTAATCTTCACAGTTTTAGAACTTTTTATTTTGCACTATATGGTCAGTATTGTGTTGTCAGGATGTTAAATTCTATACATACATACCAGTACAAACATACACATGCTGGTACTTTAAGTTTGAAAAAGGATGAAATGTTTCGGATTATTCAACTGATATTTAGAAAAAGTGTAGAACTATATGTAACATTTCAAAATAAATGGAGCCTCTGTAGGCTCTGGGATGTAAAATAGGCTGATGCACCCTTCTGCATGTTCTAGGAGGTGACTACCATATATACTCATGTATAAGCCAGGTCCAAATGCAAACAACATAGACCCTGATCTGCTGTGGCATAATCCGCCAGCAGATCAGGGTCTGTGTTGTTTGTCATACTGATTAGTCCTTGCAAACTGCATATACCCAGATCTGCCGGCGCATTATGCAACAGCAGATCTGGGTCTATGCAGTTTGCAGTTGGTATCGGTTTATGCTCAAGGATATATGGTAATAGAGGCAGGAGCCTTGGTGGCTTAGTGTTTAGTGTACTAGACTTGCAACTGAAAAGGGTATGGGTTCGAATCCTTCCATTAGATCAACCTGGGTCAGCAATCGTGGTGTGTCCATAGGCAAGGCACTTTACTCCAATTGCCTTGGCACTAAACAGCCTGCTTGTGTTATTATGCAGTAAAACACCAAACACCAGTAGGTAAATGGAAAAGTCAACTGCAATCCCATATTTGTCAACACAGTCACTTTGTTTAAGTTGAAATCTGGCCAGATAGAAAGTTATCTTGTTGCACTTGGGATCTTTGCCTTGGATTAGATAGTTGCAAAATGAAATTATTAAGTGCTCTGTTAAATATTACAACTTGTGATTTTTTACAATTGGTTTTTAGCTTCCCTGGCCGTAAGGTCAATTGAGCTCATGGCATGTCTTTTTGTCCATCATGTGTTGTTGAGCATCCATCAACAGTTGCTATTGTCAACTTCTCAAAAACTGCCTGACCAATTTCAACCAAACTTGGCACAGAGCATCATGTATAAAGACCTTTCAGTTTCGTACAAATGATGCTTATCTGCCATAAAATACAGCTGCCATTACTAAAAATAAAAAGCCTTGAAATGACTCCACCCAAACTGCTGAGAACAGAATTTGATCAAATTTGACAAAAAACATCCTGGTATGAGACATTTCAAATTTATAAAATTATGCTGATCTGCCTCAAATATGATCATTATAAAAAAAATAAAAAAATACAAAAACCTGTCCTTTGTCCATCAACAGATGCTTTTTTCAACTTCTTGACCAATTTGAACCAGTACTGGCACAGAATATCTTGGCATAGAAGATCTTTCAAATTTATGCAAATGATGTCGATCTGCTATCAAATATAGCCACAATTACTAAAATAAAGTGTCCCAGTGACACAGATTTCTTGGTCAGCTGCTTTTGAATTGGGTATTAGGCAGATGTCAGCTAGGTGAGCAATCTCGGGACCACTTGATCCTCTTGATTTGTTCTCGGCATGATATGTGCAACTTTGCATGGGTAATTCCGTGGTCACTGATAGTCAAGCAGCATACATGTAGCTTGGAGTGTAGACCATTATGTATAGTGGAGTTGCTGGTTACTTTAAACACTTATACAAATTTCATATACATTGTATGGTACTCTATTTGTATATGAGTACATATATGTACATTTACTGTCAATATGTCCGGGGTGAATTGGGTCTATAAACACTGTCCCTGATGTGACCTGATCTCACATTTAAAAAAAAGCAACATAAGAGTGGCATTACCATTAGTATCAGCATCATTAAGTAGCAGGTGGACTTATTAAGCCCTGGATCATTTCCCTCTTTATACAATGTAGTGGCAATCAATCAGGTTATTGATCTCTCTCTGGCTCACTCCCCCTGCCCTCAATTCCAGCCACCAGGCTCCTTATTAATGAGTGATATCACATAGGAAGGATGAGACTTCATTGATTTGAGTCCACTCTTTACATAAATATACATGTAGCAGGCCATTATAGCTTAGCACTCTATAGGATGGTCACATCAAAGGCATTAATTTGTGTGGGTATTAGGCTATAAATTTAGATATGCCAGAACTGGTTTGTTTTAGGATTGGATTACTTCCACATACTATGATATTTTCAGAAACAATGATTTTCAGTTTCGATTTTGTAGTGTCATTGCAACAATTTTACTGGTGGATATTTTGGCATAAATGTTAGTGCCTGTGATCAATTTAGACTCACATACCATTAATCTGTTAAAACATTGTTATTCTTAACCACCCGAGTGTGTACTGCATGGTTATTTATCTGTAATAAACAACTTTGATGCATACACTTGTATGCATTAAAACTAAGTTTTTGTGATATTGAACATCATTTAGAAACTAAATCGAGCACTGAATCATGCAAAGTCATGATTCTGAGAGAGGTCATGATATATTCTTTGATCAAGATAGACTATGCATTATAACTAGGTCACTCTAGCCTATTCCATGCTAGTATAAATATACAAAAGCCACCTCATTTTGTGTGGTAGATATTTTAATTTGTGTTCTGTTATGCCATTGCATGTAACTTGATCAATCAATTTGATCATGAACACATATGGTACCATAAAACACATTTACCCAGTTTTCAATCACACCAGTTTACTACAATTTAAACCTGTTTACTACATGATTTGTTTACTACATGATTTAAACCTGTTTACTATATGATTTAAACCTGTTTACTACATGATTTAAACCTGTTTACTATATGATTTAAACCTGTTTACTATATGATTTAAACCTGTTTACTATATGATTTAAACCTGTTTACTACATGATTTAAACCTGTTTACTACATGATTTAAACCTGTTTACTACATGATTTAAACCTGTTTACTATATGATTTAAACCTGTTTACTACATGATTTAAACCTGTTTACTACATGATTTAAACCTGTTTACTACATGATTTAAACCTGTTTACTACATGATTTAAACCTGTTTACTATATGATTTAAACCTGTTTACTATATGATTTAAACCTGTTTACTATATGATTTAAACCTGTTTACTATATGATTTAAACCTGTTTACTACATGATTTAAACCTGGCGGAGTCCTTACTACATGATTTAAACCTGGCAGAGTCCTTACTACATGATTTAAACCTGGCAGAGTCCATTTACTACATGATTTAAACCTGGCAGAGTCCATTTTTAGCTCTAGGGATGGTTTGTTGTCCATTGTCTGTCTCACTGCCCATTAGCACAAATTCGTTATCATTACTCAGCCTAAACAACTTGAAGGAATGCCATACAATTTTGCACACATTCATCCCAAGGTCTACATGATCTTAAATGAAAATAATGCAGTTTGAGCATCCAGTATTGCTGCCATCTTGAAAATCTAGTTATTGCTACTCCTTCTGAACAGATGGTCATGTCAGCATGGGGTTTTGACTAGAACACTTCTTATAATCTTTAGTTGGTCCTAAATGAAAACTGTGTTGATCTTTCATCCAATATGGCTACCTTGGCAGACATGTTTAAAATCTTATCGTTACTTCTTCTGGATGGATGGTCATATTGACGTTGGGTTTTTACCACAAGACTTCTCAAGGTGCCAAGTTGGTCCTAAATGAAAATGGTCCTGATCTGAATCGAATATGGTCACTATAGCAGTCAACTTGAAAATCTTGTTGTAGCTACCCCTCCTGAATGGAAAGTCATATTGACACGGGCTTTTCAACAAAATACTTGTTCTGATGTGTGGTTGGTCCCCAATGAAAGTGGTGCCAATCTGATTAATATGGAATGTCAAATTGACAGCTACTCATATAGGTCAGTATTTAGAGAACCATTGTCTTAAGTTCACACACACATACACACACACACATATTTCACCTCAGTGTAAGTGTGTGGTCCCATGAATATCTATAGAAGTTTTGTGATCAGACATGTATACTGTACACCCTCACTACTAGCTGTTCATGAGCGGTAATTGGACTGAAATACCATCTTCACAACCCATATGTACTGTATGTGAGAAGTCACAATGATCAATCAATATGACCTGGGTACTGTCGATTTAAATCCGTTTGCTAAAGACTCTGGCTGTAGAAAAAAAGTATCTCCTTGGTAAATGTTTTAAATGTTTACAATGAAATCAGGATGTTACAAGACTTTATTTTATATTGAATAGTGTGCAATGAATCCATTGCAATTCCTGAAAGAAAGACAATACTGGGAAAAATAACAACAAAGATTGAAATTTGAATCCAATCAAATATTTTGTTAAAGTTATGATACTTTAAGGTGTTGTTCTATAGAATGTTTAGTCTTTGGAGGCTGCATGACAATGTAATTCAGAATTTTTTTGTCATCATTCATAGATATCACATACTCTTAAGTTTTGATATACATGGCTTTTAACCTGCCAAATATTAATCAGCATGACGTGATTTGGGAATCTGAAAGTTTTTTTTCTTTTCAAAACATGAAATTTGATTTATTTAAATTTAAATATACATGGCTTGAAAATGAGACATTCTGAAAGTAGACTGAGTGAGTGAACTAAGAGAATTAGTTTAAATTACTCTTGTAGATAAATAATGCAGTGTATGAACAGTAACTGCAATCTTATTTTTTTATAAAGAAACTAATACCTTTGCTCCAAGTTAAATACATACTTTAAGCACTATTGCATAAGAGAACATTTATTAACAGGAACAATATTGTATTCCCAAAGACTCAACAGCAAATAAGTAAGGCTCATACCATAATTACCTTTCTATCTTACGTTTTAATCAAATAGATTATAAAAATATTACCATCTTCATCATCTTGATCTGCAAAGTCACACTTTACCACTTTTAACTTTGTTGTGTATAGTGTAATCATTTACCGTCTATACTCGCGTATAAGCCGATACCAACTACAAACTGCATAGACCCAGATCTGCCGTTGCATAATGTGCCAGCAGATCTGGGTCTATGCAGTTTGTAAGGACTAATCAATAGAACAAACAACATAGACCCTGATCTGCCGGTGCATTATGCGATGGCAGATCAGGGTCTATGTTGTTTGCATTTGGACCTGGATTATACGACAGTATATATGGTACCTCTCCATTCTTAATATCCTATAGTGTAACATCTACATATTTGAAACGTTCCTTAACTCTATCTCCCTTTCTTCCGAAACTTCCATTCTGAGTGTGTGATGACTCTTTCTTCTTCCATGCCTGTGTCTCTACCTGTATAATTGTAATATGATTACTACTGTATTTACTCACGTATAACTCGGGTCCAAATGCAAACAACATAGACCCTGATCTGCCGTCACATAATGCGCCAGCAGATCAGGGTCTGTGTTGTTTGTTCTACTGATTAGTCATTACAAACTGCATAGACCCAGATCTGTCAGCACATTATGCGATGGCAGATCTGGGTCTATGCAGTTTTCAGTTGGTATGGACTTATATGCGAGTATATATGGTACTAGTTGATCTGTGCTTCTTACAAACACATTCTACCTGTACTCCAGCTCTTTCTCCAACTGTACACTGACAGCTAATGGCCTTCACAGATCTCATGACATGTAATTTTCCATTAAATCTTATTGCTTGCAGAAATCTTAATATCGGAGTTATTCCCCTAACAACTATACATTTACCAAGTCCAAAGCTCCTTTATGCATGTGGTTCTATTATAATAGAGTTTAAAATTACACCTAACATTTCTGTAAAAATCGGACGAAGTCCAAAATCCGTCTTGCAGTAGGAAAATGAACTGGACAATCAGAGCTTTTCTGTCTAATATTTATCCTTTAGGAGGAATATGAGAAATAGTATGATTAACTCTTAGATGGATTCAGTCGATCACCTAATCCGTGTTCTGAGTCTGCCTTAAGTCCATCTGAAATTTTTGGTTTTTAAGAAGAATACACAATTCAGCTAAAGTCCAGGCAGAATCTGCCTAAAAATTGTGTATGGGTCAGCCATTAAAGTGGACTGCCTAATGAGCAAGGTTGCCAAATATTGAGGTATTTTATTCATAATATTACTATTATAAAATGAAATATGATTCATGACCATAAACACCTTGTAAAAGGGACTGTCTTATATTAAAGTATTTTATTCATAATATTACTATTATAAAATGAAATATGATTCATGACCATAAACACCTTATACTTAGGTATTTTATTCATAATATTACTGTTATCAAATGAATTATGATTCATGACCATAAACACCTTATACTGAGGTATTTTATTCATAATATTACTATTATAAAATGAATTATGATTCATGACCATAAACACCTTATACTGAGGTATTTTATTCATAATATTACTGTTATAAAATGAAATATGATTCATGACCATAAACACCTTATACTGAGGTATTTTATTCATAATATTACTATTATAAAATGAATTATGATTCATGACCATAAACACCTTATACTGAGGTATTTTATTCATAATATTACTGTTATAAAATGAAATATGATTCATGACCATAAACACCTTATAAAAAGGACTGCCTTATATTGAGGTTCCTTACAGTAAGGGTTTGATTTGGTTTGGTCTGATGTTTTATGGTATGGCAACACAAGTAGGTTATTTAGTGCCAAGCAATTGGAGCAAAGTGCCTTGCCCAAGAACACAATATGATGGCCGACTTGGATTGATCTAATTGTAGGATTAAAATCCACACCCTTTTGGTCACTAGTCCAGCATACTTACCACTAATTCACCACAGCTTCTGTCCCCATTGCTTGTCTTTTACAATATATTGGGGGGGGGGGGGGGAGGAGCATTAGTCCTATTTTTTTGCTGCATTTCATATCTGAAATGGCTATCCACTGCAACATTGAATATTCAATTGGGCTACTTTGTCTGTTTCATAATTTGAAACCCATGTTTCTTACAAAGTCGTCCAAAACATCAAGTTTAATCCGGAGTCAAAACCTCAAAATTAAATGAGATTACCACACTCCCTATGGTCTCTGAAGTAGTGACTTTGCCACACTCCCTATGGTCTCTGAAGTAGTGACTTTGCCACACTCCCTATGGTCTCTGAAGTAGTGACTTTGCCACATTCCCTATGGTCTCTGAAGTAGTGACTTTGCTTTTGTCAAAAAGTTCAAGACAGTTCGTGATGGAATTTTATTTTTATTCCAAACAGGGAACATTATGAATACAGTTTAAATCCATTTTATGATGGAAATTGAGCAGTACATTGTGCATAGCCATTCATTATACATACAATGTATATTTGTAGCACCCAAATATACAATCAGAACTAAGCAAACAAACATTTATTGAAATGCATTGGTGAGGGTGCTTGTTTTGGTTTTACACATTTATCTTATCCATTGGATCATAAATGGAGGGAAAAAGCTTGGAAATAAGTCACTCACTTTTATGATTATTGATTGCAGATATGTTATTGTCTCCAACAAAATCAATTAATGTTTACTTTAAAAGTTATCAATTCCATTTGAGATGGATTTTCATCAGTTAAAAGCTTTGCAGGCTTCAGTCCAAAATTATTATCGGGTAAAATCATGCCGGTTGAAAATCGGTGGAATTTGAATCATGTTCTGATGCTTTTCTATGTAAAAATGGCACTCAGTACATGAACTATTAAACTCTTTAGTGGCGTTTATGACTGAATCTTGTCATCTGGCTACACCCTCTTTGTTCTAATTCTTGTTAGCAGTGGATTTGGTTTAGTTTGGTTTGGTATTTATGACACAACAAAACAAGTAGGTTATTTGGTGCCAAGGCTGTTGGAGTAAAGTGCCTTGCCCAGTGACATGCCATGGTAGCCAACACAGGCTAGGTTAGGTGTTTTATGGTGCAGGAACACAAGTAGGTTATTTAGTGCTGAGGCATTTGGAGTAAAGTGACTTGCCCAAGGACACATCATGGTAGCTGACCTGGGCTGATCTGATGGTAGAATTCAAACCTTCACCCTTTTGGTGTCGAGTCTGGCATGCTAACCATTGTGCCACCCTGGTTTCTGCCTCTATTAAAAGTCACCTCTTACGTATGCAGGAGACTGCATTGGGCCTATCCTAGCAATGGAGCATAGAAGATGCTGCTGCAGTCTGATTGCCCATGCAATTGCAATAAATATACATGCAATAACAGCTGTTTTGTTTCAAAATACCAGATAAAAGACTTCGATTACATGTCATATCAATTTATTACCATCATTTTATGAAGATTTGCCTAATTGATACAAATGACATGTTTCAGATTTTAGAGATATCAGTGGCAAAATTTTCACATTGCTAACATTTTTTGAACAAGTAAATGATTGAAATCTCAAACCATTGTGCCATGTTGAAAGTCAAGTGTTCTATCAAATGTGACACCTCCTAAAGGTTCACACTAAACTAAATTTAGTCTTACATCACTGCTTGCTGCCACAGTCTTTGTGATCATACAGCTGTATGTGCTTCTTTGCCTAATGCTTTTGCAAGTGAGACAGCTGGCACTGATTGTCTAATATAGATATATATTATAGCAACTATCATTAAAAACTTTCTAAATTACTTACAATCATGACCAGATCTGTCAATTTTAATTTACATGGAGACAAGGGATTTAATTTAAATTTGACGAGAGCATTACCCAATATATCAGCCTGTATGTATGTCATCTGTGTTATGAATTTTGTGTCTGCTCAATAACTTTTGAAGGACTTAATACAGTGCTTGCCAAACTTTTTTGATTGCAACCCTAAATACCATCTTTTGCGACCCAAAATGCAGTACCAGTATAGGGTTGCGAGGGTCCTCGTAACCCTCATTTGGGTCACGACACGGGGTTTGGGAACCACTGACTTAATGGATTATAACCAAATTTAGTTTGGGGCTTAAGGTCAATAAGACCTAGGTGGAACTTAATTTTTACCTTTTTCATTGCGAGTTTGAGTTATGACCTCTGTTTGACTTGAAGGCTTGCCCATGCATTATGAATTTGGTTTCCACTCAGTAACTTTTGAAGAACTTCATGGATTGAAACTAGACTTGGTTTCAAGAAGACCAAGTTCAAAAGTTAATTTTTTCCCTTTTTCTGTCAAAATTTGTTTCAGTTTTGGCCACTGTTTGATTGGTAGGTTTGCGTTAAATTTGTATAATTGAGCTTTGAAGTAATTTGCATTGTAGAACATCTGAGTGATCAATCAGACTGCATACTACAGGGTCATCACAGGTTTTTTGACGAATATGGAATGATGCATTCATAACATCATGTTTCTTAAAAGGGTTTTTATCAAGGTTTTTACATTGTCGTGTATTAATATATAGCTAATGTAAATATGTGTTTAGAAATCCGTACAATGTCTACTTGCTCCTGAATCCACTGTAAGTGTGAAAAATAGCAACTTTACTTCACGTGATCAATTAACTTGTTGAACATTAATGAGTTGCCCGATCACATCATGCAGAGACATCAGAGAAGGGACTCCATACGAGATTACATTAGAACACTTCATATACATTTTTGTTAAAACATGTGAATTATAGAATTTATCACGATAATTTCATTGTCTATCAATCCAAACATCAGTGCAGATTTTATTTGAGATCATTGATACTGCTGTGTAGACTACAGTGTATTATGTAAAATTGATATGGTAAATATGGATATTATGCCACTTTAAGTGTAGTAATTCTTACTCGCTATCATTCAAATATTGTAATCATAATCAGTTTTAAACTTTATGATATAATTAACACAAATTTCCCATTTACATAGAATTTATTATTATATATTTATATTATGAATAATAATAATAATATAATAATAATAATAATAATAATAATAATAATAATAATAATGATGATGATAATGATAATAGCAATAACGACAATGATGGTGATGATAGTTATAGTTATATCATCATGGTTCTTCTTGATGATGATGATGATAATGATGATGATGATAGTTGCAATTATATCATGATTCTTCTTTTATAATGATAATAATAACAATAACATAGTTGTAAATGTCCATGAACATTTAGTTTTACTGTACTTTTCATATTATTAGTTGTTTTTACGTGAAACTTGCACTTAAGCTAACATTCAAAAATTGTTAAATGTTTTTCTTTCTTTTTTTATTTGTGGATTGTTTTAATTTTGACATCACCACTGAGTAATTTTCAAGCTGTAATATCAGAAAGCTCCTCTCTAATTATCTTAGAGTAAAAAGATTGCCTTTACTTTGTGTGTGTCTGTGTGTGGGTGGAAAATGTAGATCCCTGTGCACTAATGCCATCAGTACAGGAGATGGATGGATGGGTGGGTTTCAAATCAGAATAAATTAGTCATTAAAGATTCAACAACTGTCTTTATGAAATCAATACAGTATAGCTAAAGCTGTTATTGCAATCTATACAACAAGGTTTTAAAAGAAATACTAACAAATGTTAATTATGGGATTGGGAAATACTAAGGTATAATACAGACAGAGAACTACATATTTTTATGGGCATTTTTTTACATTGCATGAATATGAGCACTACTTTCTGCATACATACAGTTGTTAAACATATGAGAAAAACAAATGATGGTGCAGGAGTCCTGAGGTGTTGAATTGCCAAAATGTAGGTGTCTGATACAGTATTGTTATGTGAAATTATGTTTGTAAATATGGTAGCATTCAAGATTGGTAATGGATATTATACCAAGAGAAATTTATTATTAGATATGTTTGGTTTTAACATTGGGCAAATACATTATGCATTCGTAAATATTGAATCAAGTAAGGTCAATATGATGTGGATTCCCTACTCTGACATCACATGACTTTGATTTCCTTGTTATGGAAAATAGGCATACAGAGTAGGCCTGTTATTCTCACCCAATTTTCAGGATAATAAACAGGTTTTCGATAATTCGGCTTTTAGTACCGTATATACTCGTGTATAAGCTCGGTCCAAATGCAAACAACATAGACCCTGATCTGCCGTTGCATAATGCACCGGCAGATCAGGGTCTATGTTGTTTGTTCTACTGATTAGTCCTTACAAACTGCATAGAGCCAGATCTGCTGGCGTATTATGTGACGGCAGATCTGGATCTGTGCAGTTTGCTGTTGGTATCGGCTTATACACGAGTACATACAGTAAAAAAGTAGAAACCTTGAAAAAAAAACTTTAACACAAATACTAATTGATGTTTTTTTCTTAGGTACATATCTTTAGTCTTGCATATGAATAGCAAAGAAAGATGACTATTTTTGAATATGAATTCCAATGATAGATTATATTATAACTATTCTAGAATTTGAATAGCAAAGGGAAATATCGCTATTTTAGAATATGAATAACAAAGGGAGATATCATCACTATTCTAGCATATGAATAATAAATGGAGATATAATCATTATTCTAGAATATGAATAACAATGGGAGATAATCATTGCTATTTTAGAACATGATTGGTTTAGTTTTGTGGGGTTTAATGCCATTTTTCAGCACATGATAGGCTATGCATGGCGGCCAGTATATTTAGTGGAGGAAGAACCTGGGAAAAGCCCGGGAAGAACAACTGACCCACGGGAAGTTACTGGCAAGCTTTCTTACATAAGCTTGATGGTTGAGCCGAGACTTGAACTCACATGGACGGAGGTGAGATGTGTGAGTGATCTGTAAAGGCAAATGCCTTAGACCGCTCTGCCACCCGTGCCCCTCTAGAATATAAATAACAACGGAAGATATCATCACTATTCTAGAATATGAACAATATCTTTGTATTTAAAAAAAATTCATTTCCATTAAAATACAGTGTACAGACAAATGTTGTAGATTGGGTTGCAACTGTTTTAAAATATGTGATTGTAGTCCCATTGAAATGTGTAGAGCTCTCAATCATATTGCCAAATTTGTCATTCAAAAAACATTTTTATTCATAAATTTTCAGAAAGCAATGATTACAATCAGTGACATGCATAATGTACATGTAGGGGAAGTTATCACATCTTTGACATGAGCACTTTCGCTCCCTTGGCCAACAGCATGATAACAGAATAGAAAAACTACAAGACTCCTGTTACAGTAATTTAGTCGAGTCTGACATATATATCACTTAAGCACAGATGGTATTCCTAATCAAAATTGCATGAAATGTGTAGGCTAATTGACTAAAAGTCAATAATTTTGCATGATGACTTAGGCTAATACGTGACTTCTTACACTACTGTTTCCTTCTGATCATGAAAGCAAGATAAACCAACATGCAATAAGCAAAGTGGATTTCCATGTGCTGATTAAAATGAAGAATATGTTATGTGAAAGAAAGTACTTGTAGGGGATATAGGCATTGCCATATACAGGGGAACCCTGATATAAGGCGCTTTGTTATAACATGAATTCGGATATGGTTGTGTCATGGCTACTGATTTTTGTCATTGATGTCCTTTATTAACTGACACTATTCAGAATATCAGCTAAGCTGAAAAACATAAAAATAATGTAAAGTTTCAGAAACCTTTTGCTTACAGATCACAGTGTTTCTACACAGCAGTGGTTAGTTTTCATTGAGTATATAGGGCTATCTTAATCCTGATTGTTATATAAATTGGCAGATAGTACAATTATTACTATATGCTTGACTGGCATAATAGTGCTGGTCCAAGGCCTGTGACCAGGTAATTTCTGATGTGAAACTGCTGATTTTTGCAGTCAGTAGTGCATTGGAGGAGCCAATTTATGACGATTGTTTGTTTGTAGTGCATTGGAGGAGCCAATTTATGACAATTTTTTCAGTCTGTAGTGCATCGGAGCAGCCAATTTATGACAATTTTTCCAATCTGTAGTGCATCAGAGCAGCCAATTTATGACAATTTTTTCAGTCTGTAGTGCATCGGAGCAGCCAATTTATGACAATTTTTCCAGCCTGTAGTGCATCGGAGCACCATTTTTCTAGTCTAGTGCATCGGAGCAGCCAATTTATGACAATTTTTCCAGTCTGTAGTGCATCGGAGCAGCCATTTTTCCAGTCTGTCGTGCATCGGAGCAGCCATTTTTCCAATCTGTAGGCATCGGAGCAGCCAATCTATGACCATTTTTTCAGTCTGTAGTGCATCGGAGCAGCCAATTTATAACAATTTCTGGCATAAAATCATCCAATGTATCTCTAATCCAAAATCTTATGGCTTAGACTTTCAGAGTTCAGATAAATTGATCACTATTTGACAGCATGTAAATGATCACAAGTTGAATGAATGCATGGTAGTATGGTTTCCAAATAGAGCACGTAAGTCTACTTGCTGTCAATTAATAATTAATTTTTAAAAACAGTAGAGTGGAATAAAATGATTTTGGATGTACATGTAATTCTGTAGTATAATTTTTCGAAAGAAAAAAAGAATTTCTATAAATAATTAGTTTGAGAGGAAGCCAGTGAATCCTGGAAGGATAATACTAATAATAAAGCAACAGCGAATCCAGAACAGAAAATGGCATAGTTTCCAGTACATTTATGAATTGGGTACATGTATATCAATGTTTTCTTTATGTTATAACTTCTTGTACCTCCTTTGAATGTTTTTAGATTAAATTTTCATATATATATGGCCTCCACGTTAATTTTCTGGAAAAAATGTCCAGCAAGAGCCACTAGAATTATGGGATTCGTGAACAGTAGTGTGGTAAACTTCCAAGATTGGCTTCTTAGTAAAGATATTTGTTTGCTGCTCACCACCAGTCTTGCAAATTTGTTAGAAATTTAAGGGGGGGAGGGGACAAAACCACATAATTGAATGATTGCCCCAGGGTTTATAATATGGACATTACAATAATCAGTCTCTCACACTGTGCTTTTTTAACAATGTGGCGGTGTGTCTGTGTAGATCAGACCTTAAGAACAAAATATATGTAGCTTAGACCCTAATTAAAGAGAAAACAGATACCAGTAACAACAACTAACCTTTATTATTATCCTCCAACACATGTTTGAGGACCTGAGCAAATAAAACTTTACCATCAGACTTGACCAGAAATGTCAATCAATTAAATATTTGGTATTTTCAATGTAGTATAAATTAGTCTACTTGTTGTTAAAAATATGTATCATTTTTAAAGGGGGCGTGAAAGTAGAGTGGCATAAAATACTGTTGTTGGGTAAAATTCTGTAGTATAGTTTTCTGAAAGAAAAAATATAAATCATTTTTATAAATAAATAATTTGATTGAAAACTAGTTTAGTGCGGAAGTATGGTGTAAAAACTAAAGCAACAGCTCATCCAGAACCGAAAATGACAGATTTTCCAGTACATTCAGTAATTAAGTACGTAAATGTTTTCATATTTGTTGCAACTTTTTATACCTCCTTTAAATGTTTTATAATGTTTACAAATATCTGGCCACCATGTTAATTTTTCAGGAAAAATATTTGACAAGAGCCGTCAGAATTTTGGGGTCCCTGATATCGATCTGTCTATATATACACATACATACATGCTCAGTAGTAGCCAAATCTAACACATTGTGATAATTTAATTTCATTATATAAAAAATAATACTGTAATTATCCCATAACAAGACCATGGTTGGTACTAAGCCCATGCCCAAATTGACAAAACGTTTTGAAAATAAATATATTTAAAGTGATTGCATGAACATAAAGAAAAGAAATGAAAGGATTTTGTCATCTTGTAGGCTGCGATATCCTGAGTTCATTGTGATGCATTAAGCTTATTATCTGGAGATGTTTTATCATGCAGGTGGAACACATCAGCTGTGCATTAGCAAACATCATTGTGCAAAATAAGTCATCTGAAGTG
The DNA here is from genome assembly GCA_029931535.1 of Margaritifera margaritifera. NCBI lineage: Eukaryota > Metazoa > Mollusca > Bivalvia > Unionida > Margaritiferidae > Margaritifera > Margaritifera margaritifera. The sequence goes on from JAQPZY010001695.1 coordinate 608,135, forward strand.
AAGAAAAGGCTTTCATCAGAGTCTAACTTATGTGCTTGGAAGACTTTGATGCTATATTACACAGTCATCAGTTACCATTATAAAAGCAGCAGTATGTTTCTATATTGAACAAATGCCTTCTATTATTATTCACTAAGACAAAGTAGCCTTTGATCCTTATTGATCATCCTTTTATGATCATATCCATTAAAGTAGTTTGATGTCATCTATTAATAATCTCATTTGAATTATAGTTGTTAATTTTCCCCAATTAAAGCTTAAAAATTATAGCTTAAGTATTTTTCAAGGACAAAAATGATATGGATAAATGGACAGGCAACTCTGAAAAATGACCAATGAGAATCAAGGTTGCATTAGGTCTTTAGCGTGTAAATGAATCCAAGGGCAATATTTTTACAATGTTATAAAACACCTACTAACACTCTGAACATCATCAGCCTTTCCTGTCACATGCTAGTAAAAGACCATAGAAGTAAATTGTGGCCATTTTGAACTGCCCTCTAGCCCATGGTTGTTATTATGTCATGACTTAATAACTTCATTGACGTTGTAATAACTTGATGACATGTCATCACTAATAGCAGAACATAAGCAACAGCTGGAGGCTACTGAAATCAAATGATTTCTTCATTTTTTTCATTACAAAGCTACAGGAATAACATCAAAATGAAAAGTGGAGGTATTTCATTGATGGTTGAAATGTTTTCCAGGGTTATTTTCAACACCTTTTATTTCATAAGGATCTATTCTTCACACAGCAATGTAATGTACATCAGCCAAAAAACAATATTTGGTAAGCCACTCACTCCACTCCACTTCATCTTTGGCAAAAATTATTTAAGAAAGCAATTTAAAATTAAATAGGGTTAACACAGGTCCTTAAAAACCTTGAAAGTGCTTGAATTTTAAATTGGCAAAAATCAAATCCATGAAAGTGATTAAAACTAATATTTTGGTTAAAAAGTGCTTGCATTCCTTAAATTTTGGTGGAGAAGGTCCAAATGTCACTGCATAATTTTCTGAAACAATTGCAGGCATGTTGATTATTTGCATTTATTGAAACAGAAATGCTCCAGATTCTAAACTAAATATGTTTCACTCAAGGAAAACAGGTACACCACTCCCTCAATAACTAGTGCCCAGATAACTTGCGAACCTGCTTATAATGCGGAGTCAGACGTTGATCCCATTTTTTAAAACTATAAAATAGCCCAACAATTGGCCCCCATTTTTTTAACGTGAAGAAAATTGTGATAAAAATTGGTAAATGAAATGTATCATTCGTTTTGTCGTCGAAATGGTGGTTAGTACCCAGAAATTTCAATCAACATCATGAAATTCTCAACTTTTAATAAGTCATATATTTTGTGTAATTTTTCTTTCCAAGCAATATTCTCAGTACACTATAATGAACAGTATTCAACACTTTAAAAAAGAAATATCAATTAAAGAAGTATTGTCAAGTGAAAGTCATGTTTTAGTTCTATCTTTTAATTCGGTTTCAGTGTAATCATCATAAATGGAATATGCCCTCTTGTATTCAAATGTGCTAAATGTCAATCTATTGTCACAGCTATATTCACAAGCGTTTCTGTGAGGACCTAATTAAGTGCCGACCGTGTTTTGATCTCTGACTGAGGGAGTATTTGCTGTATTGATACACTCAATTAAAAGCAGACCTGCTTGATTTTCACGTTAATTACTTCTTTTGTTTCAAATCGAATAAAGGGGTTGGAATAAAAGAAAAGTTAAGAGGAATGAAAATCCTACCTGCATGAGAGCTAGCAAAGCGAGGTGTACATGTACATAATTGATCCATAATTTTTTGTTGTTGAACAAAATATATGAAGTATTTTAAAAAACTGTCTTTAATGTATCATGATCTGTTAAGAATTGGGTCCTTAAAAATTACTACATTTGTCCTGGAAAGCCCATAAAAAGTCCTTAAATTTTATACTTCGAAAGCGTTATGAAACCGGTATAACCAGCCCCTTGTTTCCTAAAATTTAGAAAGCACGCCCCCAAGGGATTATCCTCCATAGGAGAAATAATACTGTAAATATTTCATAACAAAACCATGGTTGATGATAAGACTGTCCCACCTTAAAAACTTTTTTGAACACAATTCTTTTAGCAAAAAAATTAGGGAGGGAGTTGGGTGGCAGCTTTTCATACCATAGGTGAAATTCTGTATGTAACAATGTAGTTTTGAAGTCAAGAGCTGGCTTGATATGATTTACAGTTCTCTGGAATTTTATACCCCCCACTATATTTATGGAGGGGGCATATTGTGTTACCAGTGTCCATCCATCACATCCCATCCTATCCCATCATGTTAGGTCCATTGTATACCATATATACTCATGTATAAGCCAATACCAACTGCAGACTGCATAGATCCAGATCGGCCTGCAGATCTGGGTCTATGAAGTTTGTAAGGACTAATCAGTAGAACAAACAACATAGATCCTGATCTGCCAGATCAATATGTGATGGCAGATCAGGGTCTATGTTGTTTGTATTTGGAACTGGATTATACACGAGTATATACGGTATTTTGTTTCTGGTCAGTAACTTTAGAAGGACTGCATAGATTGAAACCAGATATGGTATAGGGATTTACATAAAGTTGACCTACATCAAGTTAGATTTTCACAATTTGCCAATAAAATTTCATGGAGTTATGGCTGCAGTTTGACTTTGAACTTTGCCCTTTAGTGCTTGAAACTGACCATAATGGAAAAACCTAAATAAGGTTTGGTGGAGGGACAGTTGGATGTACATATGGATGGAGAGATATTGTACAGATCGATGGACAAGGGAAACAGCTGTGTTGTATCTAGACTGAGAAAGGTTGGAGTTGCAGTCAGAAATTACCAGTTATTTGAGTGATAATTGGACCATAATGGCTGCAGTTATAAATTCCAAACCATAATGTATGTTGCAATGCACATACTAAGACCCCCCCCCCCTCCACAACTCTGTGTGTGTGTGTGTGTGTGGCAAAATTCCCATCAAACATTCTTTTTCTATTGGGAGGGGGCCCCAGACTTAGGTTTTGTGGGGGGTGAGGTGTGTGCAGAATTTCTTGCTGTGCCACTGGCACTAGGATAAAGTCATCCTGTGTCAGCCTGTAGGTTTATTTTTACATCAGACTTTTGTGGTAAACAGTACACTCATGCATCCTGTGTCAGCCTGTAGGTTTATTTTTACATCAGACTTTTGTAGTAAACAGTACACTCGTGTCAGCCTGTAGGTTTATTTTTACATCAGACTTTTGTAGTAAACAGTACACTCATGCATCCTGTGTCAGCCTGTAGGTTTATTTTTACATCAGACTTTTGTAGTAAACAGTACACTCATGCATCCTGTGTCAGCCTGTAGGTTTATTTTTACATCAGACTTTTGTAGTAAACAGTACACTCATGCAGAACATCATTTAGATCTAAGATATGACACATTTAGGAAAAAGAGAAGGAAAATTTAAATATGTGTGATACTAGCATATAGCAGTTCCTAGGCAACACATATCAATAATGCTTGCTACAATGAGTAATTGCTTGAAATATGACACTATTTCTATTCCAGCGGATTGATCCCCATCCCGGGGGCATAGATGAGTAACACTGTGTGTATGTATAAATGTGTATGTATATGCGTATGTGTGTGTATATATATGCAAATATTCCGCAAATGGAAAACACTCCAGCCCAGTTGATCTATGTTTTGGTGTTCTTGGACCTGTTCTCTTCATTCTATACACTCAGCCGCTCTCAAGTGTCATAGATCGTCATCCAGTGTCTCACCAATTGTACGCTGATTACACCCAAATATACAAATCGAGCCACCCAACTGAAGTTGATGCTACCATCCAAGGTGTAGAGAGGTGCATTTCAGATGTGAAATCATGGATGACATGTAACAAGCTGCAGATGAATGATGATAAAACTGAAGCCATTCTGATTACAACACAAAGACTTTCTCATTCACATCCTTTACCTCAAACAATAAATATCAGCAACACCAACATTAAATTCACGCAGTCAGTACGAAACCTAGGTGTTACTCTAGACAGTACTCTCTCATTGCACCAACATGTCATGAACATATGCAAGGCTGCATATCTTGAGCTGAGACGCATCAGCTCCATTTGCAATTATCTTTCAGTTGATGCCACTAAAACACTTGTGTGTTCCTTAGTACTTTCAAGACTGGACTATTGTAACTCAATTCTATCTGGTTCATCTCAGTATCTACTCCAGAAACTTCAAAAAGTTCAAAACACAGCTGCTCGGATCATTCTTAGAGTACCACGAACAGAGCACACCTCCCACCTGCTCTGTACCCTACACTGGATACCCATTCGATCCAGAATCAAACACAAAATTTGTTCTCTATGCTACGTTTCATTGACTGGCTCCAGTCCAACATACCTATCTCACCTCACCCATGTGTACACACCAGCAAGATACTTACGCTCCTCTTCCAACACTCGTATTCTCATTATTCCCACTATCAAAATGAAGTCATACGGACAACGTTCTTTTGCATACCAGGGCCCAGCAACATGGAACGAATTGCCCACTGAACTTAGACACAAAGACACAGTGATCTCATTCAAGAGTGCTCTTAAAACGCACCTATTTCGACTGCAAGAATAGACCTAAAGACTTAATAATGTTTCCTTACCTTAACTATTTTCAGCATGTTTTTGTTTTCTAATTTCATGGTGTTTGTTTTTCGTAATCATATCATTATATATGTTTTTTAGGTGTTATCTAATGTTGTAAAGCGCTTAGAGCCTCTAAAGATTAGGCGCTATACAAAGTCCTCATTATTATTATTATATTTATTATATATCTATATATACATGTATATATATATATATCACCAGTACTCAGTAACATGTCATTCATGTCATTTTAGGGATTAATTGGATGTGTAAGTGCTATAATTATGTTGGCTTGTGCAGAAAATAAAAAATATTTAAGTGTAGGTAACACAGCTCAAGTCATTTACACAGTGTGGAAAATAATACGAGTCACCACATAATGTACACAATAAAACACACAGGTACATTGTAAATTACCTTTATTGCAGTCACAAATTGTGTCAGACAAATGGAACACAGCATTATTCCCCTATCAAGGCATGAAATAGAGCAATCATATGTAAAGTCAAGGGGTCATATAGGTTGTCTTTTTTCCAGTTTCTGCAACTCTTGTAGACCACACAGAATCAAAATAACTATGCTCAAATAGAAATGATAAAGTTTTTGAAATCTGTCAGATAAGGTCAAAAATGAATTTTACTTATTTAGTTCATTGGTGCTGTTATATTATGGCATGTTTCTTGGAGCCAGACTTTGATCAATTTTCTGTTTGTTTCCATGTAGTCTCCTCACTTCTTTCTTGTATGGTAGCAGTCCTATTAAGGTACCTACAATGTAAACTTGAAATGTGTTCATGGAACATGGATACCCCACCACAATGCTTGAAACTGACCTTAATGAAAAAACCCTAAATAAGGTGTGGTGGACGGACAGTTGGACATGTACATATGGAGGGACAGATGTACAGATGGATGGATGGACAAGGGAAACACTATATGCCCCCTACCCACTGTGGTGGCCAGGCATAACAAAATGAATGGAGTTGACTCCATATTATTAAAGTTCTGAATTTAGCTGTATGCAGCTTAGTGGGTTTTTAGCTCAACATGCTGTATAGCCAAGTGACCAGTGGCCATTGGGACTAAAAATAGAAGAATCTATAAATGACTTCTCAAAAACTGCCAGCCAGACTTTGACCAAATTTGATAGAAATCATCCTGGCATTGTTGGCTTTCAATTTTGTGCAGTTTGTCTTAATGAAAGCGTACTTGTGCTTGCAAATTTCAGTTCAGTTGATGGTGACCAAGATCATTCAATGTGAAATGAAGATGTACCATATATACTCGCTTAGAAATCAGATCTTACTGCAAACTTCATTGACTCATATCTGCTGTTGCATAATGCTTTGGCAGATTTGGGTCAATGCAGTTTGTTAGGAATAATCAGTAGAACAAACAACATAGACCCAGATCTGCCGGTTCATTATGCAATGGCAGATCTGGATATTTGAAGTTTGCAGTTGGAGCCAACATATAAGCAAGTTCATATCGTATTTAAACTAGACTTATTGCATTTGACCTTTATGCTAATGTTGAATCTTAATAAAGTGTTCACCATTATAGATTGAGTCACTGATTGGTGTTTAACAGCATTGCAGTTGATCAGGACTGGACAGTGCAGGGCAGGAATGAAACCTGCAACCCACATAATTGCAAGTGCAGCCAACTGAGCTACCATCATTATACAGTATTGTGCCTAGACTTGGCTGTCTGGGGGATCTTTTTAGTACCTTTGTCCCCTTGAATTGATTTAGGTTTAAAGATTTGGCAAATATTGAGGGATACAGGCAGTGACAGGTGGCAGATTTCCCCTGGGTGTGCGTAGGACGCAACACTGATTGTAGAATATAAACTTGATTGTATATGTGTGTTTCTTATTTCAGTGAGACTATGCGGCTGGACACTGGCCTGATCATTGAGGTATGGAGCAAGGGCATGTTGTGGGACAAGCTTCTGGGACTTCACTGGCTGCCTCTCAGGAAGATCCCGCACTCCAACCAGGTAACACACCATAATATAATTACATCCTTACCACTGTATGTCATGTTTTGGACAGTTTTTCCATTATTTCACTTTCTATGACTTGACTTTGTACCTACTACAACCTACTAACTATAACTACAATCGTAGTTTTCTTAGTGTAGTTGACCTTCTTTGTTTGATAATCTTGTGCACATGTGCTAACATGTGACTGGAAATTTTACCATCAGTGACACAACAACTTCCTCTTCCTTTCTATGAGTCATGGTAGCTCATTTGGTAGGACATCAGATTTGTAATCCAATCGTTCCAGGTTTGATACCTGCCCAGGCCAGCCCAGGTTTGGCAGCCTTGTTGTGTCCTTGGGAAAGGTTTACTCTGCTTGATATAGCCAATAATATGTTAAATGTGCCATTAAAACAAAAACAAAAAATTTCCTTTTCCTTTCCATCAAAGTTGCACTGGAAATTGCACTAGAATTTGTCATTTTTTAAGTGAAAAATAGTTGAGAATTCTGATGCATAGTGCGAGTGTGTAGGTGCTGTAGTGGAGCCAAGTGTTGCTGCCAGTGATGGTAGCTTTATTGAGGTGGAAAATGGAGATTTTATGACATGTTGGATGAAAACCAAGCAGCAAATGATAGATAAGTGCAAGTTGTTCAGGATCAAGACGACTGGGTTTGGAATATTTTAAAATCAGACAGTGAGAATGAAGACTTTGTCAGATCCCATAGGGGATGGACATAATGTTAAACATCCACCTGAAGATGGCATAGAACACTAATTTGAGCTATTTTGGAATCTGATAGCTCAGGAGCGTGTCTGATCATACAAAAATACAATAGCCCAAAACTGGAAGTTATCATTTAGTTCCCTAATGAAAAAAACATATGGTTTGTAAGTCACATACTGTGGATAAATATATTAAATTAATGTTTAATAACACAATATTTAAAAAAAATGGGAAATATAAAATATGTAAGTTTAATTTATTTTAATAATCAAATATAAATGAGAGATGAAAGACAAAAAAGGAGAAGAAAATTGTCCATGATTTTTGTTTTGGGAACCAAGGTGGTTAAGTTCAGCAGTATTATAATTTTTTTTTTTTAATTGTTTGTTTAAAGTTAAGATGAACAAGAAACCCCTACTCCCATTTGCACCATTCAAATAATGCACAAGGGAATGCTGGTGGAAGATTATTCAAAGTTTCGACCATTCATAGACTTCTTGTATGCTAAGTTCATGACATTACTTCTATACTGTTCATGACTGCAAGGTAAATTTCAAGGGCAGACTCCAATTTTGTATGGGTAAGACAACCAATCAAATGAGGTGTTAAGGTTTGGACATTGGCTGAGAGTACAACTGGATACATGTCTTGGTTTCAGATCTGGTGGGGAACAAGGTGTTAGACGGAAAGAGGGTTTGGCTCATGGAGTTGTGATGTGTCTGGTGTATGGTCTAAGGGGATCAATATACAAGAGTGTTTGTGTACCTGGTGTATCATCTGAGGGGATCATATGCAAGAGTGTTTATGTATCTGGTGTATCATCTAAGGGGATCATATGCAAGAGTGTTTATGTATCTGGTGTATCATCCAAGGGGATCATATGCAGGAGTGTTTATGTACCTGGTGTATCATCTGAGGGGATCATATGCAAGAGTGTTTATGTATCTGGTGTATCATCTAAGGGGATCATATGCAAGAGTGTTTATGTATCTGGTGTATCATCTAATGGGATCATATGATAGAATGTTTATGTATCTGGTGGTTCATCTAAGGGGATCATATGCAAGAGTGTTTATGTATCAGGTGTATCATCTGAGGGGATCATATGTGAGAGTGTTTATGTATCTGGTGTATCATATGAAGGGATCATATGCAAGAGTGTTTATGGATAATTCCTACACCTTAGCAGAGCTGCTGTAAGCCCAACTAGTGAGAAATATATATATGCATAGAACTGCTTGAGTAAATAGGAAGTTTTTTTTCACAAACCCTGCTTCCCAAAAATCTATAGCTTTAAAGTTAGGAGCATGCCCCAATGCAGTGATCTTATGGCATTAGGATGGATACAAAGTCAGTGAGTCTCTGTCCAATTACCATGATCCAAAGAACTATGGGCATGATCCATATGGAATGGATTAAAGTGTTCCAGTGACACTAGTAGATTATCTAGAGAATATGAAGGGTGTTGATATAATGGGTCAGATGGTTGGATATTATATATTGAATCATCACTCAAAGAAGTGGTGGAGGAGGATATTTTTTTAACCAGCTAAATGCATCAGTTCACAAAAGTTATGTTGTGGCCAAGGAAACCATTCCTGATGAAGTTCTGGAAAAGTGAGTAAACTTCCAGAGCTTACCGTATCTACTCGCGTATAACATGGGTCCAAATGCAAACAACATAGACCCTGATCTGCCGTCGCATACTGCACCGGCAGATCAGGGTCTGTTTTGTTGGTTCTATTGATTACTTCTTACAAACTGCATAGACCCAGATCTGCTGGTACATTATGCGATATCAGATCTGGGTCTATGCAGTTGCAGTTGGTATCTGCTTATACACGAGTACATAAGGTATTTTTGAAGATGTAGTAACAAATTTGTTTGACAAAACAAAGTTTGCAAAGAAAGTAGCATTAGTGCTGAACCTGATGAATGACTGGAGTTGCACCATATGCAACCTGGGTAGGATATCGGTGCATTGCAGATATTAGACTGCACATCAGCAACACATGAATTCCACATGGTGTTGAACGAAATACTGTTATTCTTTGTAAAAAGATGTAGAGAGTCAACATGTTTACAATCATGTAAATGAAGAGACTTTATTTATTTATTTGGAACAAGAAGAAAGCTTAAATGAGAGGTGAGAAGTAATGTTTTATTTTAATAGCAATACATTGTCATATCACTATTAAGAAGAAAGCTTAAATTAGAGGTGAGAAGTAATGTTTTATTTTAATAGCAATACATTGTCATATCACTATTAAGAAGAAAGCTTAAATGAGAGGTGAGAAGTAATGTTTTATTTTAATAGCAATACATTGTCATATCACTATTAAGAAGAAAGCTTAAATGAGAGGTGAGAAGTAATGTTTTATTTTAATAGCAATACATTATCGTATCACTATTAAGCAGCTATTACTTTTTTGTGTTAAAAAATCTCGTCCGTTCGATGTGAATACATCCTCCCACAGAGTGGAGAATTGCAAATAAGACACAGCACACTTGTGCACCTCTCCGCGCCTGCGTGGAACAGTCACCATTTTCAAGGCCGCCATGTTAATGGTTGTGTCGTTCATAAGAGAAAAATTGTTTGTTGCGAGTTTAAACCACGTTTGGTTCTCCTTTCAGCTTTATTTCATCTGGTGTTACATTCATCTGTCTTGTCTTCTGTTTTTATGCTGGTAGCGCCTGCCCTGTTCAGTATTGTGTTCTGGAAAGGTCTTCTTGAGTTACCATGTTGTATCCCGCCTTTAGGGGTTAGGGTACACCATCTCTTATTTCTCAAAATACAATTGGTTCACGAGTAAGTCTTGTGTGTAAGTTATAATGCAACATAGGCCTGACCACAATTAGCAGGAATTCATAATTTCCTTAATTAAATAATTGATCCAACATCAATTCGGTGTTTTTTCTAAGTCACCATTGTATTTAAATATCACGCGTGATGTGTCACATTGTTATTGTGTGCATCTGAATTACTGCAAGAGAGCAAAAAAGTTTTAAACAACTGAACGTCTAATTCTTATTAAACAGGTGAGATGAACTGGTGTGTAATGTATATAACATTGTTTACCTTTGTACATTCACTGGGGTGCATATAGCACGCATTGTATGCAAACAGGTGAGATGAACTGGTGTGTATATAGCATGCGGTATATACAAACAGTTGAGTTTTCACAAGTGGAAATAATACAATATTGTTATTATTATTATTATTGTTCTCCTTCATATAACTTCTTAATTCAGGGACCTAATGCAAATACACTGGGGTGTACATAGCACCCATTACATACAAACAGGTGAGTTTTATGTATGAAAATAATACAATATTATTATTATTATTATTATTCTCTTTCAGGTAACATTTATTTCAGAGAACAATGTCGGGACAGTCTGTTGGAAAGTGTGGCCACAAGAAGGGCCCTCAGGACACTCACCCAGACTGCCTCACATGTTCAAGTGTACACGTAAGAATCATTGTACCTTTTGCACAAAATGGACTAATGAAATCTGGAATCTAACCAATTCCAGACATACATATAGAGGGCGGAAGAAATATCAATCCCCCTCATTGTCTGAATTTTCAGATTTTTCTCTTACAGAGCTTCAGGCAGGAATACACTGTAAGAAGACTAGTTCTACAGCTAAGAATAACACTTCAGGGTCCCACTAGTCTATGGGACCAATCTCTCCGGAGACAGGTAAGGCCCCTCCTGTAGGAGGGAGTGAATGTTCGAGGAGTAGATCGCCTCTCCCCTGAAAGGGAAGAAAAGTCGAACACCCCTCTTGTTCACAGTAGCATGATGCTGCCTTCCTTGAGGAAGAAAATGCACCGCTTGTCAGGTAGTGTGTTGCTGCCTTCCGTGAGGAAGGAAGTGCACCGCTTATCTTAGGGTAGCATGTCGCATTCGTCTCCCAAACGTCCTTGTAGGTGCTCATCTAGGCCTCTTTTTAGAAGTTTGGTCAAGTATCACTGATGATGGATAGGTCCTTTCTATTGTAAGTGAGGGTTACTGACTTCATTTTTGGGAACAACTTCCTCTCTCAAGGACCCCCATGTTCTTTCACCGGTCCAATCCTGTGAAATTAAGGGAATAGGTGCACACCCTTTTACAGAAAGGGGTCTTGAACGATCAGTCTCCCACATTCTACTTCTGAATCTTCCTGATCACCAAGAAAAGCAGGAAATTTTGTATCATTATTGATCTCTCCCCATTAAACTGGTTTCTTCTGGAGGAAAATTTCAAGATGGATACCACCTCTTCAATCTGGAATGTGATGCGTCGATCAGATTGGGTGGTCTCAATCAACCTTCAGGATGCCTATTTGCACATCCTGATTTTTCCTCCACATCAGAAATAACTCCAGTTTTGCTTGGACCAGGAAGTCTTTCAATTCTGGGTTCTGCCATTCGGAATCACTTCCGCACCCAGAGTCTTCACCCAGTTATGGGAGTAGTAGTGTCCTATCTCCAGTTATTGGGATTCTCCAGTACTTCAACGACTGGCTGATCCACAATGTTCAGGTTCAGTCCCTCCATCAGGATCTGTTCCATTGGTTGGGTCTTTTACCCAGCCTTGAGAAGTCAGAACTCATTCTATCAAAGGACTTCATTTACATAGGGATGATCTTCCTCACGAAACCAGAACTTAATTCGGGTTCCACTGGATTGCATAGATCGAATCCTGGTACTTCTAGAGGTGCTATGATAAAAACATTATTGTCTGCTTGCCTTTACCTATCCCTATTGGGAACCTTGAATGCCGCTACAGATCTGGTTCCCTTAAAATGTCTCAATATGCGCTCTCTACCATTTCTCCTTCTCTCAAGGTTGAAACCACACAGGGATTCTCTATCAGCTCTGATTCCTCTAGGACCAGACTTTCATCACCATTTGCACTGGTGGATGAATCGGGACTGATTCCTGACTGGTGTCCCCATGCATGCAACTGAGCCCCATTCTGGAACCTCCTCTGCACGGATACTTCGGAAAACATTACCCCCTGAGTTTGCCACAATCCAGGGAAGAAGAACGTTTTAAAGGACAGTTTGTCGAGGTCAGACAAAACAGTCCTCACAGAATGGACTCTTCACCGCTTCATAACAGAATCCCATTTCTTACTATGGGGAAAGCCCCTTGTGGACTTGTTTGCGACCAGGCTCAACAACAGACTTCCCTTTTGTGTCTCTCCAGTCCCGGACTTGAGAGCTTGGGCAGTGGACACATTCAGCTTCCAGTGGGATTGTCTGTTCGTGTACGCCTTCCCACTGTTCTGACTGCTACCTCAAGTTCTGCAAAATGTCAGAACTTCCACTGCTCGTAGCATTCTCATAGCCCCATTATGGCCCCAACGATCAGGGTTCAGCGATCTTCTAGACCTTTTGATAGATCAACCCATGTCTCTACCTCACAGGAGGGATCTTTTATCGCAACACAGGGGCTCTCTCCTACACAACAAGCCACACATTCCCCATCTTCACACTTGGCTCATCTCAGGCAATCTATCCGCTAGAACAAGTTTTCAGGCCAGGTTGCCAGTTGCATCATTCAGGCTAGGAGAGCTTCAGCATCCAAGGTCTATGATCCCAGTGGAGAATCTTCTGTGATTGGTGAAGTAGCTGCACCTCTGTAACTTCCATTGCCGATTTCCTTTTGTTCCTTTTTGAGAACAAAAGATGTTCAGTATCAGCTATCAAGGGCTATAGAGCTGCCATTTCCAACACACTTAAATTCTCTCCCGGCTCAGCAATTGGTTCAGACTTGCACCTTGCTGATCTCATTAAGTATTTTAAGCTGCAGAGACCAGTCTCCTGCTCTCTTATGCTGAGATGGAATCTATCTTGTGTTTTATGGTCCTTAACCAAAACCCCATGTGAACTATTGAGTGAGTGAGGCTTCCTTTCAGGACCTCACACTCAAGACTGTGTTTTTGCTCGCTTTGGATTCTGTGAGAAGATGCAGTGAGATTCATGCACTGGCTGTCTCCGGTTTAATGGCAATTACGATTCTGGTTACCTCCTTTGTCAGCTGGGATTTTTTGCCAAAAATCAGTTACCTTTGGTACTTCATCACCTATAGATATTCCCAGTCTCAGTTGAATCTGTGCTGGAGATGATCAAGATAGGCTTTTATGCCCAGTTAGGGCACTGCCTTTCTGTCTCAATGCTTCAAGAGGGAAAAGAAAGGGTAGGAAACGTCGTTTACTTCCTCTTAAGGGCCATGTTGATATTTTGGCCTCCACTATCTCACGGTGGATTGTCACCACAAACAGAAGAGCTTATCAGTCCCTTACCGATAGAGACCTCTTTTGATGAAACTAAAAGCCCATGAGGTTCAAGCTGTCACTGCCTCGGCAGCCTTTCTAAATCACTCTTCCTTGGAGGACGTCATGAAGGCAGCATTTTTGTGATCCCATACTACCTTCTCCTTCTTCTACCTCTGCTCATTAGCACAACAAAGTGCAGGCATTTTTTTTCTGGGACCCATAGTTGTGGCACAACATGTGGCTCAGAGGGACTCCAACAAATTGTAAAGTGGATCTCTCCCTCAAATGGTGAGTACTTTCCATTTTTCTCTGTTTTTGATCAGTTTAACACAGCAACCTACCCACCTAACTGACAAATTCAGCTGCATAATAGTGATGGGTATTGTATTGCAGCTTTTAAAATGTATTTTTTTGGGGGGGGGGTTTAAAATTAATATTATGCAATACTTACCCATCTCTATTACCAAATGAACTCCAACAACTCCGTTCGTATGTTCTGGCGTAATGTCATCTGTGATAAAAATGACTGTTCCATGCAGGCATGGAGAGTGCACCATGTCTTATTGGCAATTCTCCACTCTGAGAGAGGATGTATTCACATTGAATGGACGAGATTTTTTGACACAAAAATGTAATAAGCTGCATAATAGGGATGGGTAAGTATTGCATAATTAAAATTAGTTGTATCCCCCCCCCACAAAAAACTACGTTTTTACACAAAAACTCAAGTTGTCCACCATCTACAGTTACCAAACTTAGTGGATGGCTTGCTGCTGGGGTAAGGAAGAAACTATTGATTTTGGGCTCAAGAGCTTAAAGGTCAAGGTCAGTGTGATTGAAAGATGAAAAATGGTTTCTGCACAATGACTCAAGTTTCCACCATATACAGTTACCAAAGTTTGTTGATGGCTTTCAGTTGGTAAGCAATAACCCTATTGATTCCTGGCTCAAAAAGGTGAAAGGTCAAGGTCACTGTGACTGAAAGAAAAATGGCTTCTGCACAATAATTTGAGTTCTCCATCATATGTAGTCACCAAACTTTGAGGATGGTTTGCACTTAGGGTAAGGAAAAACCCTGTTGATTTTGGAGTCAGCAAGCCAAAGGTCAAGGTAACTGTGACTGAAAGAATAAAAATGGTACCCATTCAGTAACATTAGTTCTACATCACATACCTCAACCAAACTTTTGTGGATGGCTTGCACTTGGGGTAAGGAAGAAACCCTGCTCTGCTGGTGCATTATGCGATGGCAGATCAGGGTCTATGTTGTTTGCATTTGGACCCGGATTATACGTGAGTATATACGGTAAATGACCATACTAGCATTATAAGACGAGCAGCAGTAATGTACTGAGGAGCTTTATTGTGAGGGACCACTGTACTCTCGTCTAGAGTAGACACCATACAGGACTCTATTATATAAAAGCAATACCATTAATAATAATAATAATAATAATAATAATAATAATAATAATAATAATAGAGATAGGAAGGGGATAATAGCAAGTAATGCACTGCATACTACATATTGTATTTTTCAGGAGGGTGTAGGGAAATGGTTGTCCATGGACAGTGAGCTGATTATGCAAAATGGGGAGGTGATGGGGACTCGTGGGCCAACAGGTCACAGCGTGCTGATTGATGCCCGTTTTGAGCTGCCATATGGTATGTATGACAGGACACCCATCAACACTGCTCAGGCTACAGCAAATTGCCACAAACTTGGTATATGTATTTTTGTCTTGCTGGTGAAGTGAGAAATAGGAATCACTTTTCTGATGATGCTGTTGTCACAGTCATTGTTGTCAAGTTGATTTCAAACAGGTAAGAAGGGAACATTCTTCCAATTTTATGAAAAAAAAATACCATACAAAATTAAAATTAACAATTACTGACCTTTACAGCCAAAGATCTAAATTAATTTGGGGATGTTAAATCATTTCCAATATTGGTTGCAAGTTGAAATTGAAGCAGATCACATACAATGCAACAGAAGTACTGTACAAATCGGTACAATTTTTGCAAGTCATTTATTGTAATTTTCATGAAGACATTATGGGTATGACAGGTACAATCTTACACTTTGACTAGCTCACCATTAACCCACTTTTCTTGCATAAGTGACTATTATGGGTCTTTGAATCATGCAGTAATAGAGTAGGTCGGCATAGTATGGATTTCATGTATCATTTGTTTAAAAGACGCTACCTTATATACTCATATATAGGCTGGGTCCAATTGCAAATAACATAGACCCTGATCTGCCAGTGCATTAAGCAATGGCAGAGCTGGATCTGTGCCACTGGATTCGACTTATATGCAAATATATATGGTACATTAAATTACCATAATCTAACATGTGACTTGTCAGCAGTGTAGTAATTTAAATACATCAAATTTATGGCCCAGACATCAGGGCAAATTAATATATATTGACTTTGTAATTATAATATTTCATAGCTTCAGATTGAACAACTTCCTCCTGTGTATCAGTTAATCCTAACATCAGCTTGTCATGAACTAGTGTATTGGCAGGAATTTTTTTGCCCCAGCATATTTAAGGTGTGTGTGTGTTTGGGCATACAATATATACATATGAACATCTGTACTTTCCATTTTTCATTTTTAGCTCTACTGGTCATAGACCAGAAGAGCTTATGGGATGGTTCTTCGTCCATTGTCCATAGTTACCACAAGTTTGTTATCATTATTTCTCCAAAATAACTTGGAGGATTGCCATGAAACTTTACACACACATTCATCCCATGGTTTAGTTGGACCTAAATGAAAATGGTCCACTTGGACATCCAGTATGGCCACCACAGCAGCCATCTTGAAAATCTTGTTATTGTTACTCCACCTGAATGGATGGTCATGTCAACATGGGGTTTTCACTAAAAGATTTCTTATGATGTCTAGTCGGTCCTAAATGACAATAGTGCTCATCTGATGTCCAATATGGCAATCACAGCAGCCATCTTGTTATTGTTACTCCTCCAGAACAAAAAGTCATATTGACATGGGGTTTTCACCAGAAGATTTCTTATCTAGTTGGTCCTGAGTGAAAATGGTGCCCCTCGCACATCCAATATGGCTGCCACTGCTGCTATCTTGAGAATCTTGTTATCACTACTCCTGAATGGATGGTCATAGCAAAATGGGCTTTTTACTGCAAGACTTCTTATAATGTCTTGTTGGTCCTAATGAAAATGGTTCTGTTCAGACATCCATATCATGAAATCTTGTTATCACTGTTTCTCCTGAATGAATGATCATATCAGCATGGGTTTTTACTGAAGGAGTTCTTATGATGTCTAGTTGGTTGTAAATGAAAATAGTGCCAGTCTAACCTCCAGTATGGCCAACACAATCGTCATCTGGAAAATCTTGTTATCTCTACATCTCCTAGATCGCTGGCCATATTGACATTGTGCTTTCACCAGAAGATTTCTTATGATATCTTGTTGGGTCTAAATGGAAATGGTGTGCATCTGATATCCGGTATAGCCACCATGGCAGCCATCTTGAAAATCTTGTTGTTGTTACTCCTCCAAAATGAAAAGTCATATCAACATGGCTTTCACCAGAAGACTTTATATAATGTCTTGTTGGTCCTCAATTAAAATGGTGCTGATCTGACAACCAATATGTCCACCATGGTGGCCATCTTGAAAATCTTGTTATGGCTACTCTTAAATGGAAAGTTATTTTGACATGGGGTTTTCATCAGAAGAGTTATTAAAGTGTCTAGTTGGTCCTAAATGAAAATGACTAACCCTCAATGTAAAAATATGGTTATCTCTACTCCTCCCAAAATCGATGGTTATATCAGCATGGGGTTTCACCAATAAACTTCTTATGATATCTAGTTGGTCTTAGATGAAAATGGTGCCAGCCATACATCCAATATCGCTGTCATGATGGCTGTCTTGAAAATCTTGCTGTCACTACTCCCCTCTGAATGGATGGTTATATTGACATGGGGTTTTCACCAAAAAACTTGGAATGATGTTCACTTGGTCCTAAATGAAAATGATGCCAATCTGACATTCAGTATGTTCACCATTGCAGTTAATTTCAAAATCTTGTTATCACTAAAGAATATTAGAGATGGTTTCAACACTCAGCAGTTAAAAGGAAGAAATGGTCTTATCTTGAATTTCTGGAAATTCTTCTTAACCACTAGAGCATCAGTCCCTTAAAGGGACTATTTGCTACTTAATAATCTGTTAAAGACTATAATTTATTGACTTGCAGATGTAGAGACATATTTTGCATATCCCATACATTTTTCCAGAATTACTAGATCTTTTAAACATGAGATTTTTTAAAAGTTAAGTTATTTTAAGGCAGTAGTTTTTGAGCACCTAAATGATTTAGATTTCTTTCTTCAACATTGTGGAACAAATCTTTATAAAACATAGTTCTGCAGGCTGGAAAAAGGGGTTTAACAAATTCTGTTTTATTACTGGTGTTATTAACTTTACATATGCCGGCTATCAGCATTTCAGTGATTTGACTTTTAATTTTTGAAGTAAATGACAGATAGTTTAGAGGCATGTAATGCATATAAAAAAGTTAGCTTCAAGTTGTTTCCATCTGTGTGTATGTGCAGTTGTTAGGATGTTGGAAGTCAGAAAGGTATAGATTCATGATGAAAGTTCTAAGAGATTCTTTGAACATGCCTAAAGTTCACTTTGATTGATGCTGCAATTACATCTTCATTGCTCCATCACAAATTTTAAAGTTTCTATCACACCACAAGACTGACTTTTTAAGATCACTTGGACCATTTTTAAGGAGCAGTTTACCATGAATTCACTATCACCATCTATACTTGCATATAAGTCAAGTTTAACTGCAAACTACACAGACCCAGATCTGCCATCACTTAATGCACAAGCAGATCTGGGTCTTTGCAATTTGTTAAGAGTAATCAGTTGAATAAGCAACATAGACCTGATCTGCTGGTACATTATGCAATGTCAGATTAAGGTCAATGTTGTTTGCAGTCGACTTATAAATGAATATAGACGGTACACATGGGGTATCAGTTTTGTGGATTTTGTGGTTGTAATAAACCAATAATTTAAAGACCCAGTGTACAATGATCTCTTTGTGGAAACAGTGGGACTTTTCCAGTCCATGAATTTAAGTTCCAATGAAAATATATTTCTTCACAAAAGCCATGAAACTTGATACCCACTAAAATAACTAAATTCACAGTATGTCATATCAATACTTATTCCTCATTTGTAAAAACATATAGTTCTTGGAAGTGAAAAACTGTTTAAAAATGGAATATATTTGTGAATTCAGGTGATTCATCTGTCCCTGTGGTACTGTTTATACTCACTTATAAGTCAAGTCCAACTGCAAATTGCACAGACCCAGATCTGCTGCTGCATAATGTGATGGCAGATCTGGGTCTATGTAGTTTGTTAGGAGTAATCAGTAGAACAAACAACATAGACCCTGATCTGCCGATGCATTATGTGATGGCAGATCAGAGTTGATGATGTTTGCATTTGGACTTTACTTATACGCATGTATATACGGTACATTGAACTTTGTTTTCCTTAAAGAGGCATTACTTGCAATTCTTTGCCTAATGAAAAGAAAAGTTTGTTTTGTACTTTTTTGGTTGCTCTCTAAAAGTTAAAAAGTTTGCTCCTTTTTAGAATCATTAAAAGTGTGAGGTTAAGAAAAAGTTTGTTCCTTTTTAGAATCATTAAAAGTGTGAGGTTAAGAAGTGAAAAAGTATTTAAAAAATTGTAGACTTTTTAAAAAATATTTTTGTTCTACCTGGAGAAAATACCTGATTTTCAGCTCAACTTGTCCTAGCTACATACTACGATGAAAGCTCCTGCTTTGTACCTAGAGTTGCTGTTGTTTGATGTTGCAGGCTTTCTTCGCTTCCTTGTTGAGGAAAGAGAATTTTCTGTTTCTACTATTAAGGGTTATAGGGCACCTCTTTCTAACACTCAAGTTCTCTAGGGATTGCGCCATTGTGTCGGACCCACATCTTTCTGGTGATATCGGGTATTTTGAGCTTCAGAGACCAGTATCTTGCTCACTTATGCCTTGAAGGAACCTTTCATGTGTTCTTTGGGCGTTATCAAAACCCAATATGAACCTTTGATTGAAGCTTCTGTCAAGAACCTTACCCTTAAGACGGTCTTCTTCCTTTCCTTGGCATCAGCTTGGAGAAAGAGTGAACTTCATGCCTTGTCCATGGAAAAGGCTTGTTTACAGTTCAGTGGTAACTATGATTTGGTTATTCTTCTTAGGCAATCAGCTACCTTCATTAGCTCCAGTTCCTATTGAAAATCCCAGTCTCAGTTGTATCTGTACTTGGGATGATCAAGATAGGCTCCTTTGTGCAGTTAGGGCCTTAAGGTTTTCTTTGGCTTCCCCTTAAGAGAGAAGGAGGTGTTAGAATTGTCTCTTACTACCTCTCAAGGGTTCCTCTGATATTTTGGTGGCCACCATTTCCAAGTGGGTTGTCTTTGCTATCAAGAAAGCTTATCAGTCCCTCACTGGGAGGAACTATTTTTTTATGAGAATTAAAGCTGATGAGGTTAGGGCTATTGCTGCATCTTGGGCCTACTTGAATCATTCATCTTTTTATGCTGTTATGAGAGCAGCCTTCTGGCAGCCTCACACTACCTTTTCCTCCTTTTACCTTCGATCTTTGGCACACCAGAGTGAGGGCATTTACTTGTTTGGTCCAGTTATGACAGCGCAGCATGTGACCAAGTCATCTAACAGTTTAAAGTAGTGAACTCTCCTATCGTAAGGGTAAGTGCATTGTTTTTTTTACACCAGTTTTTGTTTGGGGCCATCAGCCTCCTTCCTAACTGGTAAATTTAGCAATGAAGTAGTAGCAGGTTTTGTATTACTGCTAATAAAATGTAGTTTTTTGGTGGGGTAAACTAATTTTTTATGATGTACATGTAATACTTACCTGCTACTATTGCAAAAATTCTCTCCTCCAACCTCACTCTGATGTCCTGTAGTCTTGGTTCAAGTCAAAAGTGGAAGGTATGCCATATGTTGGCTGTGACTAAGAAATCAGACTGGGTTCATGTTCTTTTAAATTTTGGGCCTCCAATTTAATTAGAGGAGTGAATATTTAGCTTGGACTGGGGACTTGGCATCCCAGAAAAGGTAAGCAATGCAATAGTAGCAGGTAAGTATTACATAATTAAAATTAGTTCCTCCTCCTCCTCCCCCCCTCCCCCAAACCTACATCATTTCATTTTTGCACTGTTTTTAGAAACTGCTTGCATTCTTTAAGCCATACTGTGATTGAGAGAAATATGCTTTTGAAAAAAATATTTATGTGATGTATGGACAACAAGAGGTGTGTGTACTTGTTAAGGCATGTACAGGTATTACATTGAATGCATTACATTAATTTTTGGAATATAATCAATTAGATCTAGTTACTTTTGATTATATTTCTTTATAAAATCTCGTATATTTCTGTTTATTGTGCATTTTAAGAGTGACAGAATAATATCTACAGTATGTGTTAATAGCTAAAAGTCACAATTTGAAGACAAATATGTCTAGATAGTCCAGTTTACAAATTCTTTTAATTCCTATTCCATTTGAACTGCTTGATAGTGCTTGTTACTTTAAAACATTCTTTGGACTTTTTTGGTCATATGAGAGGTGAAAGCAACGAGTAATGGGTGCTAAATACCATTTTAATTCCACTTTCATTTCATTTGCTCAGAACTTTGAACATACAGCTCTCCCCCATTATAATGCACCTCATTGGAACGTGATTTTGGATATAACGTGGTACTGCTATGGACCCCATGACCAAAATCATACCAGTGTATAACAATATGGGTTGAAAGAAAACAAGGTGAAAATTAGTCTTATATCTTCATTTCCTTTTCAAAACACCATTATTTAAAAATGTTGATAGTTCCCGCTATACCACAGTTATGTATATCGTGCTATTCTCACTATATTGCAGTTCCATAAATATTGTGGTTCTCGATATAATGTGGTTTGGTACATAACGCGGTTGGCAGTTATGTACCCAGACTACTGCATTATAATGGGGGAGAGCTGCACCAAATTGTATTGATCATCCAAGCCATTGTGAGATCATATTATGCAACTGAAATTAACAGTTTCAGTTTTCTTTTTGTAAGTGTAAATATATGCACTTTTACTTTACTATCATGAGCATACAATATATCATTAAGAATTACACTATACTGATATGCTGAAATAAAACAAGGCTACTGAGGTCAATTGTAAAATTGTTGTCATAAAATATTTCTATACATTTCCAAAATCCTACCAATTAATTATCTGCATATCTATGTTTCATTTCATTTTCAAGAATTTAAAATCAAGTTGTAAGCATATCATAATGAAATGTAATCATCTTGTAATCAAAAAGTAATTTTGGTTAATGGGAATTATTGACTGTAATTGATTCAATTACGATTGCATGTAGTAAAATAATGTCTGAACACAATTACATGTGATTACTTAGACAATTAGTAATGTATTACAATTACAATTACTGATTACTTTTACTCCAGGTCTGCAGTTTGAACATTTCAGGGTCATGATTGAATGATATATCAGTTGAGCATTGTTTATTGAAGAATGTATATCTTTACCATACTGTGTTCAATGACCTTGCCATGTGCTAAAAGTGGTCACACAGACCATGTGACTTTTTTTTTAGCTGTTTTTCCCTGGTGAATAATAAAGTGTGATGTCATATTTCCATACAATTATGCTGAAGAAAAACATCCACAGCCTCCTGTATGGAACTTTCTAATTTGTTGGTAAAAGATCTTCATTTAAATAGTTAAAGAATTGGAATATTATCTGGAATATTATCATCAGATTCACTTTCTTAACATTCAAAATAATGCTTGTAGTGCCTCTTTAAGTGTCAAATATTTGTATTTGAATTTATAGGTCATCACACTGTTTATTGAATACAAAGACAGAAAATGAATTACTAGGTTACTCTGATACACGCATTGATTTCTTTACTATGTTGTGCTCATACATTGCTAGGAAAAGGTAAGTTTGGTTAGGTCTTTTTTAAATAAAAAAAATTACTGGTTATCAGAGCTGCATTTGTTTGAAGAGACACATATAGTTTTGTCTCATTCATTTCAACACATAATTTTTGCTTGGGTTGTTGGATTAATCCTTTTACCAGATAAACTGACAAGGGTTTTCCCCTAGATTAAGAATAGCTTTATGGTGCTTTTTAAGAAATACTGTAAAACCTGCATAATAAAAATATATATGCTTCTTTTTGGCTTGGAGAGTTTTCATTGCCTCCATGCTTATGGCATAGTGTCCACTGTCTCTTGCCAAATATAGTTTGTATTATTAATAATAGTTACAAACTGTATTATCTCACTTTAATTAGTCACAGTGTAATCCTTTTCCAGAAAATGAGTTAACTTCTCTTGTTCAGCAATGCCTAAGTAGCAAATTGCACATCAGTGGACATGATCATCTGCTTCTGGAAGTACCCTTGTGATGTCACTCTAGCGAGGAAATTGACAGTAAAATCGCAAAAGAATTCTGCTGTAATTTGCCTTGCCAACTAAGATATTGCTGCATAATAATAATAATAATAATAATAATAATAATAATAATAATAATAAAATGAAATAAATAAATTCAAAATTAAATTACCCAGTTGGTTTATGTCTCTTCTAAACTTATCAGGCAATGTGTTTAAAGCTGTATAGATGCTTTCTTGTGTATCTTGATGAGTTGTATAATAAACATAGGTGACAGACATATGTATCAATACTTTGAAAACAAGGCCATATCCAAGCAAAACGCATATATATCCATTTATCTATCGGTAGTTCAGTATGAATAAATATAAATATACATGCGAACATCTCTGCAATAAAAACTTATATAATTTTCTCCTTTAGTGTGCATGTGTGTGTATGGGAGAGAGAGAGAGAGAGAGAGAGAGAGAGAGAGAGAGAGAGAGAGAGAGAGATAGAGAGAGTGTGTCTGGGACATGGCACAAGGTATATATTACAAAAATGTGTAATTTTAATCTCTCTCTCTCTCTGTATAATATGTATGTGTGTTGATGGTTATAAGCTTAATCCTCTTTTATCCAAACCTGGGGTGCATCCAGATTATTGGTTTATCTGAACCACAAATATATATCTTCCATGCTGGAATATTTTATATAAAACAACTTATTCAGCTATGGATCTGTACCTAAATTTAAATTTATTATGAGGAACTTGAATTTTTGGTACTTAATTTATAAGAATTTATTTTTTCACTACAAAAATTTTTACAGTTTATTTGAAGTGTTTATCTTAAATAACAAATTCATGGTAAACTTTTTTCCAATTTTTGACAGTTGGCCATTTTAATTTTCCTTTTCTTTATAAAACTTTGGTATCAGAGAAAAAGCCAGTTACTTTCAAATTCTTTTAAACTTTGCATTAATAATTTATACCTGATTGTTTTGTCACAGATAAAAGCATTTTCTATTCCAATAAAAATGTCTTCCCTGATAGGACTCAGCTCACAATTGTTACAAATGTAATCCATATTTATTTTTGAGAACATGTATTTTTAGCATACTATTTTTGGGGGATTTGGACACTGGAAAGTTCATTACTGGGAAATGTGTAGAGAATGGGGGAAAGGGCTATAAATCCACTGGCCTTTCAGCATCGTTTTATATGTCAAGGGAAGCAACTCAAAGTAGGTAAATGATTAGCCTTTATAGTAGTTACTTCCCTTTGATATTCCACTGATGGTAATACTATCACTTGAAACAATGGTAGAAAATGCTTTTTAAAGCAAGTTTCTCAGATAATGTGCCAGATGTTAATATGAATTTTCTAGTGACATATAAAGAAAAGCAAACTTAGAATATAATGATTGTTCACAGCAGTCTGTTTACAATAGTAAAAAGAACTGGATAGCAATATCTGTGTAGTTATGTTCTTCCAGCTGATCAATTTAAATTAGTATCACTTCAGCCCTCCAAGTCATTAGTATTTTCAGTAGTTATTTAAATTAATGAAATTCTTCTGCGTTTATGTTTGATATGTATTGATTAATAGTGATTCATCTTGATATGAGTAATTGTTAAGTTCTGATGTTTATGCTTATCAACAAAAATCAACATCATATTACATGAAGATGATTGATTAAAGTTTGCTAAAAGAAAAACAAGCGGAATCAGAGCAAAAGTTATTATATGACTAATTGAACTAAGCACTTTGTTAGGATCAGAACAATCATCAGAACAAATGTTATGTCTTGTGTTTTCGTGGACATGTATATGTGCCATGGTATACTCGCTTATAAGCCAAGTATAACAAAACTGCACAAACCCAGAACTGCTGGCACATTATGCACTGACATATCTGGGTCTATGCAGTTTGTTAGGCATAATCTGTTGAACAAACAACATGGGCTCTGATCTGCCAGTGCATCATGCAACAGCAAATCAGAGTCTGTGTTGTTTGCAGTTGGACTCGTAAGCAAGTATATACGGTATATGCCTTTCTTCGAACTACATATTTACTTGAAGGCCCATGTGTGCTTACATGTATTATTTTGTAAATACTTCTTTTGGCCTATATACCTACTATCTAGATTTTACAGTGAAAGTACACATGAAAGTTGGATTAACCAAATTACACTATACTGGCAATATTTGGATGGTAGTCCCCCCCCCCCCCCCCTTCATTTCCTTAGCAGCACTTGTTATATTGGTGAGTATAAAGGTTGTTGTGTAATACTCTTAACAAAGTTTAAAAGTGGCTCACTTGCTTGATACACATTGTGTAATAGGCTCCTACCTCCTTCCACTGTCATCCGCCCTCAGTAGCGTAATGGAATGACGTGCTTACAGATTTTGATATAGTTCAGGTCTGTTGATATGTTTTGATTTCATGCTAACCTTTGTTTTGGCTGCTTAAAAAAAGTAAAAAAGAACAAACAATATACAGTGAAACTCCTCAAAATCGAAACCTCAGTATACTGGACCCCTCAAGACCGAATTGTTTTTAGTCCTGAATTTTTCCTTAATTTTTTCCCCAGTAAACTGAAACCCCTCAACTCCGAATACCAAAACAAATTTCTATCCCAAATTTAAATTTTATGCTTACCCCCTTCCCATAAAACTGAAACTGAATTAAAACTTGAAAATATATTTTAGCTGCTAAATTCCTGACACATGCTGGAACAGATTAATTCCAGTTAGCAAGTACTGTAGTGTGCTGATCTGTGAGACAAAGACCCAGAAAATGTTCCAAGGGCATGCGAAGTTAAAACAATACATGCACAGAGATGCTGCCAGGACGCGCGAGTGCATGAATCGCTCAAAATTTGTACGAATTCGCGCACTTGGAAAGCAGTGATGCGCGAGAACTCCCACAAATTAGTTTCAAGTCGTGCAAATAAAAATGTAGTCTGTGCAGTATACAATTTTTATTTAAATGTTAACCCTTAAAGTGCTTCTCGCGGCTTAAGTCACGCCGCCAGTAGGGGTCTTGTAGCTTGTCTCGTTATCTGTCTTTTCTGGTAGGCAACCGTTTACACATCTGAGTACTTCTGCTTGACAAGAACGGTTGTTAAACTAAATTTGATTGGCACATTTGGGCCCTGGAATGACATTATCAAGGTTGGACAATTGCATTCATGAAGGAAGATTTACAAATGCTTGTTTAAAGTAAGGGCTCCTAGAAAATCCAAAATGGCTGACTCCCAACATGGTTCATCTTCAGATGACGATTTCATTCGGCAAATACTGGCCGATGATAGTGAGGATGACAATGATTTTTAAAGTTTTGAAGTAAACAAGATTATTGGAGTCTGGAAATTGTTACTGGAAATACCAGTGAGTAATTTTGAACCCGAAAATGATGTTGAATACGAGTCCGATGTACATGTTGGATGGATAAAAACAGACAGCATGCCAGTCAACCCCCTATTAAGCGGTATTTCGAAATCAAATGTAAAAAAGGCAGAAATCTAAACCTAATTAAAATACAGGCAGTTTAAAAGTAGACTTCAATTTTCATTTCTTTTCTCAAACAATTCTTCCTTGAGGGATCTTGTGCTATAAAACTCTATACCACTCTAAGGGTTAGGATAAATTGAATAAATAAGAATATTTATTTTTGATCAAAATACCTCTGTCTGAACAAGCTGACTGTGGATTGATGGACTTAAAACCCTAATACAACATTGTGGAACAGATAAGAAATCTGGCAGAGTAGTCCGAAAAACAATGATTAAAAAACGTGAAACTTTGGCAAAGCTCTTGTTAGTGAAAAAATTAAAATATTTTTTTGGAGCAGAGATATCCAAGAGATAATAACTATGAGCTGTTGAAAATTGTACATAACCATAAAGAACAGTTTTCCAACTTGTTCAAGCTGGCTTAGCTAGCTATGCGTATGTGAAAGGAGTTCTCAGCACAGAACAATATTCATACACAGATAAGGAACAAATTAAGCTCCAAAATTATCACCAGACATCTTTTGAGGATTTTGATTTAAATAGAGCAGGAAGAAGGAAAGATCTCATTTTTTTTCTACTCCCCCCTTATTTTGGTGGCAAGGGGGGGAGCTTCCTCCATCAGATAAAATCCTGGCAGCATCTCTGCATGCGTGCCAACACAGATTAGGGCAGACAATAGGCTAATCTCAAGTCTTTGCACAATACAAAAGAGCCAGCTTTTAAGGTAAATTATTAATAACTAAATGTTTGTAGATAAGCCATTTAAGAAAGACTGTTTATCTGCTTATTATCTAAATGTGATTGATGCTATTCATTTGTATACATGATCAATAGAACATTGTTTGCTTGTTTTTTGAAAATTAAATATCAGGGCTTTATTAACCATGCATGTGACCTTGCTTTTGATGCTTTGCCAATGGAGACTGACAAAGCAGTGTTCTAAAAGCCAGATTCACTCATTGACATACCCAGAAGTTTTAAATCTTATACAAATGTTAAAAAATTTGCGATTGCATTATTTGGCAATAACACAAGAAATGGATTCATTAACATGAGCCACATTAGTTAAAGAAAGATATAAGAAAAAACAGACAATACTCCATGCCTTCCTCAAGCCAGGCTATTGAAAACTTTGAAAATTATGAATTATATGGTTTATTTAAATATTGTGGAGTATCATTCATAATTCTAATCGACTTATAGTAAAGTTATAAAAGTATCTCATTTCTATGACGTCTCTTGTGACGTGACTGTATTTCTATGTGGAACAACTGTATTTATTTATGTGACATGGTGTGATTTTCGGAAGGAACATATATTGTTCAGCTAATTCTTCATGAAATACATGTATTTAAAAAAAAAAAAAAGCTTTCTTTGTTTTGTGCACTCGTACACATAGGCACTGATGCTCTCATAATTACATTCTCTCTCTCTCATCACATAAGCGCTTCAAAAAAGACTTTTTTTGTTCACATCTGCAAAAACCTCAGTAAACCAAAAACTTCTCAAAACTGAAAAAAAATGTGGGTCCCAAGGTTTTCCAGTTTTGAGGGGTTTCACTGTATAATCTTTTTAAATTTTAAATTTTGAAACTGACTGAGTTTTGGAGTCATACATCAAGATCAAAGATATCTTTGTACAGAATGGGAGAGAGAAATCAATATTAAATACAGTCAAACCTGTCAATAGCAGCCACCCATGAGAAAAGGCAAAACTGGCCTTTATACAGAGGTGACCTCTGTACACAGATTAACCTTTCAAAATTGGTTTTTGAACAAATACAATGCACCAAATACCATTATTATTATTATTATTATTATTATTATTATTATTATTATTATTATTATCGCCAAGATTGTTTATGTGCACTATCCAACAAAATCATAAAATTCTTGTATATGTTGTTCTCTCCCAAATTTATGTTCTACACTAGATTACTGTATCCTGCTCACTTTAATCCATCCATTAAATTAAATCATCACTGCTGTAAAACAATCACTGATCTTAGTTTGATTTGTGCACCATGACAAAACACTAATTTCACTACTGATTGACAGCTTACATATGACTGTAAAATAGAGGTCTGACAACTTGTATAAATTAGGCCTGGAAACAGTCATTCACGCTTCAGAAGCAATATCTGGATTAGCCAGCTGCTCAACTTGCTGAGATCAAATGACATTTGGCTTATGTGAGAGGCCTGTGATGAATAGGGAATGAAAAGAAGCTGTATATGGCTATTCTTTGTGACCCATGAACCAAAACTTCATCTCTTTTTACAGTCTAATTTTAAATATTGAATGACCTCTGATCCCTGACCAGTATGAAAAGGATGTAACTCATTTCTCTTCTCAAAGATGAAATCAGCCATAATATCTCACTTACTCTGAATAATCCCTTGGGTTAGAGTTCGCCTTAACCCTCTCCTGTAAGGATAAAAACCACCTTGCTTTCAAACCTGACATAATGACACTTTTGAGTTAGACTGACAGTGTGACTGGAGTACAGTGAGTACAAGCAAAATATGAAATTGCTACACATCAATTCGCATGATATGCCTTTATTAAAACAATGCCTTGTTCATCAAGCAAAAGTTGAATTTGCTTAGAGTGGTCTCTGTTGAAATGCTCCAATGACCACTTAAGGCAGGGAGAAACCACTGTTGGTTAGGAAATACCTTCCTGCTGACTGCAGAAGGCAGGTGACCATTACACTTAGGACATTTATAAGGAAATTTGCCGGGGGGGGGGGGGGGGGGGGCATTAGAATGGCTTTTGTCACCAGGTGCCTGCTATGTATGGGTGACTGTTATGACAGGTTTGACTGTAATTCTTTTTCTTGGAGTCATTTTCATTGTAGCTTCAGAACCATAGTTACTGGTATGGCTGAGTTTGGAGAAACTTAAGTTTCTTTTTTTCCTTCTAAATTACTTGCTAAATATTACTGATTTCAGGTTTCCAGTACTTTAATAATTGTGCTTATGATATTTTGTAAAGCTAAGATTTCCACCCACCTAATCAATTATATTTTCTTTATGGTCAGGTTTGGCATTTCTGTAGTTTTTTTTATAGGCAGATATGGAAAATGCTCAAATCTCAAGTAACATTTATTAGTGCTTTAGTTTCATGTATTTTAGAATCCCATATGGATTTTTGCAAAATGCCTTACCTGTTTTCTCCATGTAGAGAAAATTCTTTTGAAGTCTTTTTCAGGTTAAAAGATATAGTGTATTTGAGAGTTATTTTCTTTTACCTGTGTTGTGTATATATTACAGTCTTGTCTCACTGATCAGTTTTTAATCCATTTTTCACAATCTTGTGACATCATAATGGGAACAGTTTATTGAGGGTGACATTTAAATTTGTGCACCCAGTGACCTTTAGTATAGACTTAGATATATCATTGCACAATGTACTGGCAGCTAAATCAAGGTCTTTGTTGGTCATTCTGCTTATGATTTTAACTGTCTGCTACAGCAGGTATGGAACTGCCGTATATACTCATGTACAAGCTGATACCAACTGCAAACTGCATAGACCCAGATCTGCCGTCTCATAATGCGACAGCAGATCTGGGTCTATGCAGTTTGTAAAGACTAATCATTAGAACAAACAACATAGACCCTGATCTGCCGGCGCATTTTGTGATGGCAGATCATGGTCTATGTAGTTTGCATTTGGACGTAGCTTATATGCGAGTATAGACGGTAGGCAGTTCACAGTTGGCTATGCACTGTACACAGTTCTGTCCACCATACCAATTTTTGCAGAATCATTTCTATTTTCAACCTGAAATTAATCCATTATAATTATTCACTTCCATCAGATTCTGACTTTCAGGTCAGACAAAATTATATATGCCTATAAACATGCCTAATTAGCGCTTGTATCACAAAAGCAACTGAATATTGACCAATGGGAAATCTCGTCAGCTTAGCACTCTCATTCACTTGAGAAAGTTTGAGAAAGATGTCAGAATGAATGGCAGTTAATGAGGATTATTGACAAAAGAAAAAGTTTAAAAAATGAAAAACAAAAATTCAAATAGAATCAGCAAGGCATCAAACACTGGACAAATACATTCATGAGTATTTATTTCTTGATAGACTCCAGCATGTCACAATGCTTGACAGAAGACCAGGAATTAAGTGTCGACCAAAAAGCGCTTTAAATCAGTAAGGTCTTGTGCTTAAAAATAAATTGTTGGATAAAAATTTGAAGTCTTTCTATTTTTACTTTCATATTCTGATTTTTTCAAAGTAAATGATCATATTTCACATTGGTAGGGGTTGACATCTCTGTATACACATTTACATGTAGTAGTCCAGTTGCTTTGATGATTTCAGTGTGCATATCATATAAATCATGCAAGACTGTTTATTGTGTCATACATTGTAATATTTTTGGAGCAGCCTTCTGACAGATTTGTTCTTCATTTCAGGAGGATTTTTCCAAAATATAGGAATTATATAAGGAAATTCTAGATTAGTTTCAGGGAGTAATCAAGTGTTTACCTCTACTAGTCATTGATCAGAAGAGCTTATGTGATGGCCTTTTGTTCAGCATCCA
Source organism: Margaritifera margaritifera (assembly GCA_029931535.1). Lineage (NCBI taxonomy): Eukaryota > Metazoa > Mollusca > Bivalvia > Unionida > Margaritiferidae > Margaritifera > Margaritifera margaritifera. Next base: position 639,380 of record JAQPZY010001695.1, read on the forward strand.
GATGTCTATCCAGTATGGCCACCATGGCAGCTATCTTAAAAATGTTATTGCAATTACTCCTGAATGGATAGTCATATTAGCATGGGATTTTGACTGAAAGACTTCTTATGATGTCTAGGTGGTTGCTTGTTACTCCTAAGGAAGCCATATTTCTGATTCAGTTTTGATTAGACTTGGTATATATGCTTATATCTTCAAGATTTTGGACAAATTCGATAATGAGCAAGATCCATGCACATTAATGACTTGATATTGCATCTGATATGATGAACTTGTTATCACCATACCATAGTGCTGAGTCAGTTTTGATAAAACTTGAAATATATACTGGTACTTGTACGATCAAGATCTGAACTTGTTACCACTCTGGAAGCCATGTTTTTAATCAGATTTTTGATGAGACTTCAAATATAGGCTTATATGATGAAGAGCTTGCATGAGTTCAATAATGTGTTGGACCCATGTATATTAATGAGGGGATCTTGAATGTGATTGGCAAGCTTGTTATCACTCTAGAAAAACTTTATTTCTGATTTAGTTCGGTGCAAAACATGGGTAGGAAGATCTGCCATATTAATGAGGTAAATGTTGTGTATGATTGGCTGAGCTTCTTACCACTTGAGAGACTGACTCAATTTTAATCAAGCTTGGTAAATGGGTTAATATCATCAAGATGTTGGGTGATTTTTATTATGAGCAAGACCTATGCATATTTATGATGTGTTCTTGCATTGCATCTGATTGGCTGAGTTTTTTTTCCACTCCAGAGACTATTTTTGATTAAATTTTGATCAAACTTGGTAAATAGGCCTATGTCAGAGATTTTGAGCAAGGATGATTATGAGTGAAATTATGTGACTTTGCATCAAATTGGTTGAATTTGTCGACAATATAGAAACTATATTTCTGATCAGATTCTGATCAAACTTGTTAAATAGTCTTATATTATTGAGATGTTGAATGAGTTTGATTATGAGCGAGATCTACACATATTAATGAGGTAGTTTTCTATCTGATTGGCTAACTCTTGAGACTGAATTCCAATTGGAGTTTGCTCAACCTGAAGCTTTTTTTGTCACTGTTGTATACAGGCTCTACAATAAATGGATCTGTGTATATTAATGATACCTTGTATCTGATTCACTGACGGCTAAAACACGGTATTGGTGCTGAGAGTAGTCTCACTCACTTAAAAAATTGAAATGTTTGATAGAACATTTCAATGAAGCTCATTATATACCCTAGGGTGTCCCCTAGTCAGATCAAGTTAGATTTAGCTTGAACATGCATGCGATTTTGTTTAACCATTATTTCAATTCATTGGTATAACAACAGTTACAGACACTACACTTGGTGTATAACATGCAAGAAAAACAGCATGAAAACTTTAAAACTTTATTTTTTTTCACAGTAACATCAGTAACAGGATATCAACATTTAAAGTAAACAACATAACTGGAAGTGGTAAACAACTTAATAACAAAATCAAAACATCTATGACAAAGGTATCACTAAGAAAAAAAACCTAACCATGAAACTTTTGCATAACAAACATAAAAGACATAGAATAATCTTATTTAGGCATTTATCTAACACCAAGAAGAATATTTAAACAAACAAAATCATTAATACTGGCCAAAAGTATTGCAAACTTCCATAAGAGTCAGAAGTACATTGTCCATAAAATTGGTTACAGACACTACAAAACTATAGCATTTCAATACAGCTGCAGAACCATACATATCTCCATAAAATTCACTTCAAAAATAATTCAACATGAACACATTGACTAGAATTATTCATTAAATGAATGTTGATTAGTTAATAAAATGATAAAACCACATTGTAACAGGTATATGTCCAATACTTGTGTTAAAATTATGAACTGGTAAATAGCACTTGAAAGTTTAATACTAAATAGTGTTTGTAAGAGTAAAATATTGAAGTATAATGAATGTTCAATAAATCATAGTCACTAAAGTATTGTTCAACCCAAGGTGCTGACTCAAACACAGACCCATATGTGATTGATCTTAAGGTTACAGACACTACACATTAAACCTTGACTTTATATTGTCATTTCAAATAGAAGTGCTTATGATTTTTTTCCAGATTTGACTTGAGCTTAGACAATTCAGCTGCATTAAACTTGAAATGACCCCTTTCATTGACTATTTGTGGAGCTTTTACCCTGTACAAGATAGCATCTAGAGCCTCTTGTGAATAATCATCTTTTTCAGGCCAAACATACATGTTGCCAGACTTTCTCATGTATTTAAGTCTAACTTCGTTATGAAGAATGTCTATTACTTCTGCTAAGTATACATCTAGAGGTCCCTTCTTTGGCTTAAGTCCTACAGCAACAAATTCTCCAGGGTGGTATTTCTCTATTGGTTTCTCTGTGTTGGTTGGTGCTTTTTTGTCAACTTTGATCTTCTTTGTCACAATGTTTTGTCTTTCTGTTGACTTCCGTTTCTTATTAGGCTTTTCGCTTGTTGCTGAGTTATGATCTTTCTGGTTACTTCCTTGTTTTCTTTTCTTGTCATTATTTTCTATTGTTGATGGATTCTTGTCTTTAAGTTGTTTTCCTTTCTGACTTAAATTATCTTTATTGAGTACTAACTTTCTCATTTCCCAGGCATTAACATTTTCGCTGAAGTTGCATCTCCCGTCAACCTTCATGCATTGCTCACAATAACAGCTCAGATTTCTTATGCTCAGTTCATAATCATTGCTTCCTGACTTTACAGCATGTAATTTTCTTGTACCTTGCAGTGTTTGCACATCAGTTTCTTCTCTATTTCTCTCAACATCTTTAACAAGGATGAACTCCCTTCTCGAAACTGTTTTAGCTTCATTATCTGTATTTTCCATTTTCAGTTTCTCTGTACAGAAATGATATACATCTTCTGCACAACCTATCACCTTTCTATTGCTGATTACAGCTCTGTAGCAAGCATTCTTGACTGTCGCACCGAGACCATCGCAAACACTCTTTCCATGTGATGTTTCGAAATAATTTCGTGTTACAGATGGCTTTTTCCTCAGACTTATGTCAGCAAAGTCTTTCTTCCCCTTATACTGGGCAGCACAGCCATCTGTCCACTCATGGATCTCCTCTACTTTCAAACCTTTCTTCTTCAGAATTTCTATAGCTTTGTTCTCAAAAGTGATAGCTAAGTCTGCATCATGTTTGGTTTCTTCACTGATGCCAATAATGGCATGCTTTATCTTGAATTTTTTTCTCTATCAACCCTTTTTAGCTCCTCATGTTTCGCCTTATTTTCCCTCTGTTTTTTTCTCCAGGCTTGTACCTTTAGCCTCGTCTTCTCCCTTCTAGCTTTAATCTTCTGTTCATCTTCTTCTGGCTTATCTTTGCTTCCTAAAAGCAAACAACTTCATTCTCATTTTTGTTCCTCTATGTATACGGATGAAATTTAGACTTTACAAAACATACTTGTAATGAGTACGCAATATGCTTTCATACATAAGCAAACTGGAATAACCTGTAGATTCTTAAAGAAAAGTATCTGATTGAAAAAGAAATAGCATAAAACCTGATGATTATTCAATGTTCTAGCATTTACAATGATTGCACACTTTCCTTAATAATGTAAACACCAGTCGGGTCAATTCACATGTCTAGTAGTGTCTGTAACCATTTGACAATATCAGCAATGTATCCAATACTAAGTCTGAGCTCATTGAATTCTCATAATATTTCTGTTTGAATTTACTAGTCTAATGATATGGAATGCAAAAATACTCAGTTTCAATTGCATATTGTAAGAAATCACTGAAAATGTTGCCTGTTATCAGAAATCTAGATGAAAGAAACTATAAATATACCAAAATATTACAAATTGCAGACAGACAATATGTCAAAATTTAGCCTTACACATCAATACTGTAATAGGAAACATAATTTGGCTTCATTTTTTTAAAAAAAAACAGGGATAAAGTCATAGACAGTATAAAAAGGGGATATTGGTTACAGACACTACAATTTAAGAGTGTGGTTTACCATTCAATACAAACTTACCAGAGTTGTTCCCAGAGGTTTGCTTTTGTCGTCTTCCCATGTCTTAGGGATGTACCATGGTAAAGAACAGAAAAAGTAATTAGGCAGCTTCTTCTAGGATAAGAAATTCAGGTTACATTGTCTTGTAGTAAATTACTCAAACAGACAGTGCTGCAAGAATGATGCAATATTCAATCAAGAGAGTTATTGCATCACTTTTTTGCTCTTGGCTGCAGAGGTAAATAGATGATGCAACATTACATCACATAAGATGGAACTTTCTATTGAGAAAAACAATGTTTTAATGACAAGTAGAACAATACTTTTATCTTTCATTTTTATACCTGTTTGTGTAGTGTCTGTAACTTTTTTTATTGAGTTGCTGTTTTTTAATGGTACAATACAGCACCACCAATTTTGGCCAACTTGGACATCACATGGATACACATGAGCCTTTGTAGGATTTATACTTTTCCATAATGAAACAACAAAATTATTGCCATATAAACTTGTAAAGGTTACAGACACTACAAAATTTAGAACTGGAAAGTTTGACAAAGAACAAGCTCTCAATCGAATATCTTGGCTAGCCATGTGATTTAAATGGTTTTACTACTTATTATAATATAAAGTCGAGTTCTAGATGTCAATAAAAGTTATAATGAATGTTATTTTGTACAAAATGTTGGCATATAACAACAGATTAGTGTTTGAATTTCAGTGTTGAAACAAAACTTCTACTGACGGTATTTTGCTTATAAAATCCATAATATTTTACCGATTTCTTTAATTCAAGAAGCAATATTTGCAGGATAGAATTCCGCATAAAACCAGACCAATAAATGCATAATTTCAGTATGATATTTAGAGAATTCTCTATTTTATATTCAAGCTTTTTTCGAGTGAGACTACATAACGCTCAAAAATGGCCATTTTTAGAGCTTGTTTCCATGCATATCTCAACAATGGGTTACACTAACCTCTTGAAATTTTCAGGAAAGTAAGAGAGGTATATGCCAGGCTTACCAATCTTTAAAATTGGTTCATATCTTGTTTAATTTTTCTATTTCATGCATATAACATGAAAATTCCTTTATCAGCACCAATACCGTGTTTTAGTCCTGAGCTTGTTATCTCCCTAGATCTTGAGACTATATTTCTCATTCAGTTTTTATAAAACTTGGTAAATGGGTTTTTATCATCAAGATGTTGAATGACTTTGATTATGAGCAAGAGACTGTTCATATTAATTAAGCATTTATCTTTAGAAATAATATTTGTCAGAAATATTATAACATGGGTAAAATCAAGATGGTATAAAGTTTGGGAGATAGTTTACATAGGTTGTGTTCTTACAGTACTACATACACCTGCTTGGTGAAAAGGGTGAAATGGTCAACTGTTATGTACTCATGTGGGTGATATCAGGCCCACTTGGACCTCTCGTTAGTTTTATTATTGTTGTTGCTCAATTATTTTAATGCATGATTTTGATATTTGACCTTTCTGATCTTCAGACGTTGTTGCAGATTTGCCTGAATCGGAGGTTGGTGAACTCCAGAATAAATTGGAGGTTCTGAACACCATCATGGATGCTGAGGTGAGGGATGCAACATTTAATTTTATAGCTGCACAGTTACCTCCTTATTGTGGCAGTAGTTATAGTTAGGGCAAGGATTAGAGTTTGAGATCATGAAGCAATTGAGCAGGGAAGGCATAGCATTCAGCAGAATTCATGTTGGGAATGCTGCATATCCTTACAGTTGTTCTCTGTACTCTTTGTTCAGCTGTCTCACGTTGCTGATAGCCATACAGTTAGTTGTATCTGGATCACATTTTAAATGACTTAACATTTTAATTTAAGGTTTTCATTGTGATGCATTAAATACCTTACTACTGCAGACATTTGATATGAAAATTAATGTTATCAATCATCACAGGATGATCAGAGTGAGACTAATTTCTCAGAAAAACAGACAGTTTCTGCAGCAGTTCTAATTACTGTTTTAATTATAGGGAAAAATTGGCAGATTAGAGAAATTTGGAAATTAGTATCTTATTCTTTCCTTTATGTATAATAAAAATATACCTCATAGAACCTTATAAAAGCTTGAAATATGGCTGGATCTTATTAACTTGCAGTCTATAATCCCTCAATATATGAGGTTTTGTTTTTTTTTCTTCAAATTTATAACTGTCTACTAGTGTGAATAACAGGAGAAAATTGCCAATGTTTTTGGAAACTCTGCCTAGTTTCACATTAATAAAAGGATTCTTGTGTACTGTACCATATATTGTCAAGTAAGGACACCTGTATGCCAAAAAAAAAGAAAGGTATCAAGAAAAAGTATTAGTATTTAACAGCATCTCAGCACAATATTGGCCATATGCTGCCATTGTCGCTGAGATAGATATTTACTCACCATGTTTCTTGTTTTTCCACTAGATCATGCAGATTAAAGAGCAGCAAAAAAGACAGACATATTCTCAATGTAAGTAATCAGGACCCTGTATTCATTAAGCTGATCAACTTGACTGCTCACTCAAACGCAAAATTACCTTTGTCATAGGTTTTATATTTTGTTAAATTATTACAAATAAACTATGCATATTTAACAGACATGTATCTAAATGTATTGCTACTTTTGAATCTCTTATATTTCAGTTAGTTTATTTATTGTAAACATTAAAAGTTTGAGTTTGAATGTGCACTCCAGTTGAGGAGTTTTGTAAATACAGGGCCAGAACAGTTAACTGAAATGTACATATTACAGTATTTACCTGTGCTAATTATTTCAATATACATATTCTTCTTTATGGTCTTCTTTTTGTACTGTTTCTTTATAAAGTCAATAAAAATTAATTTCAATTATATTTTTTCTTGCTTTAATGGTTGATATTATAATATTTTACAATCTTAAAAACATGGTGCAATAATTGTACAAGGGGGCATAACTTGAAAATTTCTCTGAAACTGGCAGCATGGGACAGTGATTTGATTGTTGAAGTTGTTTGTATCAGATCTATTATTGTTCATGTGCATGAACAGATATGGATTTGACATGGATAGCTTTGGCAATGCAACTTTTTTCATCCCAATTTCCAGTGTTATACATCATTTATAGATGTTATGATCCCTGATTGACCATCCTCCTCACCTTTGTTTTTGCAGCACAACTTTGCCAACTTGGTATTTTGGATTTCATCCAAATTTGTCATGTGGCCTTATATTGATAAGACCTTAAACAAGTTTCATTTCCAGTGTTCCACAGCATCATTTACAGGGGAAGTCATGGTAGCTTAGTTGGCAGAGTGTCAGACTCGTAGTTCAAGGGTTGTGGGTTCCATACCTGCCCAGGTTGGCTGCCTTTGTGTGTACTTGGGAAAAGCATTTGGCTCCCATTTCCATGGCATGATATAGCCAGTAATGTGTTAAAAGTGACATTAAAACCAACAAAAACAAAACAAAGCATTTGCAGGTGTTATGCTTTCTGATTTTCTATCTTTTTGACTTTGGTTTATGCAGCATTACTTTACCAATAATATTGATGAGACCTTGAATGAGTTCTATTTTCATCATTCTACGTTGTCATTTACAGTACTTGTGGACCCTGATTGTCTGTCCTCTTAACTTTGGTTTCCACACCATTACTTTACTAAAGATTGCAGGGCGTAAAGTTCCTAAAAATTCAAATAAATTCATGGATTCCTACATTTTTCTTATATTTTGTCAAAATTGCTATAAATTCCTATATTAAAAAAAAATTACTAGGTCTAAAATGTTTAAATTGGCAAACATACATGGTAATGATTATGAAAAGCAAATTTGTTTAAAAAAAAGTAATTCATTTCTTTAAAAGAAATTAATTGGTTTCCACTTGGTACGCTTTTGTAGCAGTATCTGAAAAAATAATGGCTCTTAATACCATCAAATTTAAATATTCTTCATAGTTTAGACAAGTCAGCTAAATCTGTGTTTCATGTCTTGTCTAGCAGCATGTCACCTACTCTCACCCTGGTTATTGATGTTGAATGGATTTGAAGTAAGAGGTAAAATTAAAAACATGGTCAAACTTGTGTGTATCATATATACTCATGTATAAACCGATACCAACTGCAAACTGCACAGACCCAGATCTGCCATCACATAATGCACCAGCAGATCTCGGTCTATGCAGTTTGTAATGACTAATCAGTAGAACAAACAACATAGACCCTGATTTGCCAGCACATTATGCGACGGTAGATCAGGGTCTATGTTGTTTGAATGTGGACCCAGATTATACACGAGTATATATGGTAAGTGTTTCTAACAGGGAGAAAGATGTACATGTAATTGAAATGTAGACTCCAAAGATTTTGTTGAACCCACATTAGTTGGAAGCAAGACATAGCAGTAAGCTTTTCTGATGCTTGTGGATCAATTCTCATCATACTTGGCATGAATCATTGTGAAGTTAAGATAATTAATTCTGTGATACACTTGCTAACCTCTCTGCCATTGAGGTCAAGGTTACAGTAATAGAAAATTTGCATTAAGGTTTTGGTTAAAGATTTTCATTTGCTTATATTTTCAAAACCGCCATGATGAGTTTTCTTCATACTTGGGACAAATTATTATGAAGGTAACTAAAGGCAATTTATTCTGTGACATGCTCATTTGCCCCTTTGACCTTGCAGTTAAGGTCACAGTCATAGAAAATTTGCTTTAATTGCAGTAACACATTACCTGTTATTATTACATTGCTTTCACTTTTCCTGGCTCTAGTCCCCAGTCCAAGGTGAATTCCCTCCTAATTAGTAATTGGAGGTCTAGAACAAATCATAACCCCATTCTGATGCCTTAGTCACTTACGTCATTAGGAATATTGTCCGTCTTTTCCATGGACTTCATTCAGAGTGACATTTGTCACTGGGTGCTCAAGAATTTTGCTAATTCAGGTGTCTTTTGCCATAATTTTCTTCAGTCATTTTCATTTCTGTGTTGCAATTGACCTTTTTTCACCAGTCCTTGTGTTTATTTTTATCAGTGTCCCTGTTTATCATTTTGTTGATTTTGGGGCATCCGCTGGTTAAGTGGTGTTTCCATGATTTTATCCTCCTCATTGGTACTGCTGTTAGGGTAATTATTACCCTCTACAATTTTGTTCCAGTTGTTAATTTGTTTTTGTAATTTTGTTTCACAATATCAGCATGCCACTAGAAGTTGGCTGATGTGGTCATACAAGGTTTATTGGGATACCAACCCCACCTGCATGGCATGTGCTAAGTGCACTTGAATCAATGGATGTCCTTTCTGCACCTTGTGGTCAGATGAGGTATTGAATCTAGTAGAGAGCTGCAACTTCTGTAGCAGCAAGAAGTTGGGAGGCACCTCCTTGTCTTCTTTGGTGGTTCACTTCTGATCGCAAGAGGGATCATTTGTACTTCCTGGTGTAAGGAGGTCATCAGCATGCTGAACCTGGGAGGGACAAGTGACACTTCCTGGTCTAAGGAAGTAGCCAGCATGTCGAACCTGGGAGGGATCAGTAGCACTTTCTGACTCAAGGAAGTCATAAGCACCAATGAGCAAGTCCTCCCTTTTCAGTGCAAGGAAAGTGCGGACATCTTCAACTTGTTCATCAAAGGGTTCTAGATCATCAGACATGTTGAGTTCCCTGGATAGGGATTTCTGAAGACATTCTTTGTTGCCTGACTGGTCATTGACCAGTTAACAGTCACCAGACACTAGTTTGTGGCACCAGTCATTGGGCACTGGTCACTGGGCTAGGCAACGGTTACTGGTCATTGAGTACCGGGCACCAGGTACCAATTATCAGTCACTGGGCAGGTCACAGGGCACTGGGGACTGAACTTTACTGGTCACTGGATATTGGACTTTGGTCCTTGCCAACCAGACTAAAAATTGGAAAGTTCGCCAGTGTGATTGAGACGTCAGGAACAAACTCCTCAGCAACATCATTGTTCCTTGACCGGGGCCAGATAGCAATCTGCCTCTTGTAGGTAAAGAAACTGGGTCAATGCCCCAACTTTCCCTTTATCTCAGTTCAAGCCCTATGGGACTTCAGTCACAATGGGGGTCTTGTGGACTCCCACCACCAGGTGGCAAGTCTGGGATGTCTCCTTTTCCCTTATGGCACAATGGATGTGTTTCCCATTGCTCCGTTGGTCTGTGGATGGGTCAGGCAGTAGACCCTCTCTGTTCTCTCCTCCAGTTTTGTTTTTGAAGAAAAAGGAGGGGGCTGCCACTCCTCTCCTCCTGCATTGAGAGATGATTGCCAATCCCCGTTTCCAAGGAGAGGGAAGGAAGCAGATATCTTGCCTCATCAGTGGGTACAGGACAATGCAAGTTCTTCATTATAGTGGGCTCAAATGAGTTTGAAGATTCTCCAGTTGTGTTGGTTCATTCTCCTTTTCTAGTGATTCCAGTTACTTCCCTCCCAACTGGTCATGTGATGGAAGATATGAAGTGTGGACATTGACAAGGATGTAAAAAAAAGTTTACCATCTTCTTTCTTCGGATCTGTGTCAGATGCCTTCCAGTTCTTCGGATGCTAGGATCCTGTCCAGAGTGGACACATTTTCAGGGTTCAGAAAATGTCTGACCTTCTGCTGCATCCTCACTTAGCTGTGGTAAGGGGCATAGTGCAGAAGTTGACACAAGGCCATGAAGCTACCAGACAGAAGAGTTGGTCAGTCCTCTCTTCTGTCAAGCAGCCCCTTGTTTCGATGTGGACCTACAAGGTGCATTCACTTGCTTGATCACTTAAGCCTCCCACCCAGGATTCAGGAGCCTCCCAGGGAGGGATATTGATAGGGACATGGACTTGTATCCCTGACAAGTCACTTGAAGCTGTGGAGCTTAAGGCACAAACCTTGGTTACCATAGCTTCACATGCCTCCTTCAGCCTTTTGAGTGATGAGTCTCTCAGCAGCCACCTTGCAGAGACTCCTGGAGGCTGTTGCCAACCAGCAAAACACTTGCTCTTGATGTCTTTGGCACTCTCAGTGGAGTTTCTCCGCCTCTGATGTGATGCGGCCTTGGATTCTGCAAAGAGTTTGCTGGAACACAGCAAGAACTTTGAGGCCATTTCTCAGGACGTGGAGTCCATATTTGGTGGCTTAATCCCTACATTGGCCTCTAAAGATCTCAGAGATCAACAACACTGGTTGTTCTTCATGGTTCCAGGCCAGCTAAACTATCCAAAAAGCGTCCCCAGCTTGAGAGTTCTATAGATCCACTGTGTTAACATTTTAAGCATGAGTCACAACAGAATCACAAGGCCCCTTTTAAAGCTCATCTCACCCTTGATTCGTAAAACAGGGTGACCATATCACAAGGGCAGGAAGTTTACAGATTCTTCTACTCTCCCTAAGGAGGGAAGCAGTCAACAGATGAGTCACACCCTCTCCTGCCATGTTCCCCTCTTCTTGACATACCAGTTGGTGCCATACTCTGTTGGACCTAATGGATGATGCATGGGTTCTCTCCACAATAAGAGAGGGTTACCAGCTTCACTTCCTGGACTCTCCACCTCTGTCAGGGACTCCCATTAGATTTCATCAGACCAAATTGGAATCCTGAAGGAAAGAGTTACACACCCTTTTAAATAAGGTGCCAGTAGAGGGGGTAATAAACACTCAGTCTGGGATTCTCTTCCTGGATCTTACTGGTTTTGAAGAAAGGGGCAAAAAGGTCACCTCATAATAAATCTGTCCCCATTAAACAAGTTTATTTGGGAAGAGCACTTAAAGAGGGAGAAATCAGCCTCAGTTAGGAATGCTGAAAGGGTGAATGACTGGGCAGTCACCATAGACCTCCAGGATGCTTACCTACATGTCCCCATCTTCCTGTCTCAGGAAATTCCTATGGTTTTGTCTGAGCAAGAAGGTCTTTCAATTCCAGGTTCTTCCCTTTGGCCTATCTTCCATGTCCAGAGTGTTTACTGGGTTGATGGGAGTAATAGCGGCTTATTTAAGATTGTTAGGGGTTCCTATCATTCAAGTATTTCAATGATTGGTTGATACACAATGTTCTCAGATGTTGATTACTTAGAGACGTGTCATTTGCTTGGAAGACAGTGACTCATCTGGGATTAACCCCAACCAGGAGATGTCAGATCTGATTCCTCCTAAAAATGTCGCTTATGTGGGGATGAATTTCTTTAAAAATCAAGGAACATTATTGTTCTCTCCCACAGTTACTGCCCCTCATGACAAGATTGTTTGAGAAGACTATGTTGTCTACTTGCCTCTACCTGTCTCTTCAGGGGGCCCTGAACATGGCCACAGATCTAATTCCCCATGGAAGATTTCATATGAGGCCTCTCCAGTTTCTGTTTCTAGCAAAATGGAGACCTCATAGGGACCCTCTTTCAGTTTGGATTCCACTGAAATCCAAATTTCATGACCACTGAGTTTGTGATTAAGTTATGACAAGTTTCTGGCCAGAGTTCTGATACAGGCCACAGAACCTCACTTTTTTCCTTTATTCTGATGCCTCAGATTTGGTCTGGGTTGCTCACCTAGAGCTAGAGTGGATAGTCTTTAAGGGCTTGTAGTCTCAGCAGAAACCTCCTCTTCATATCAACCACCTTGAAATGTGGGTTGTTTTATTACCATTACAGGTGGGTGTCAACCTCATTAAGACTCAGCTAAGATATGGTTGTCACAGACAACACATTGGTCATGGCATAATTCAGACATCAAGGAGGTACTCATGCTCAGTCTCTTTACTTGGAAGACTGGAACCTCCTCAGATGGAGAGCTTCGGAGTGGACCACTCTCAGAGTCTGCCACATTTCAGGCAAGAGAAATATCCTGGTGGAAATATCCACAGATTCACCACCTTCATGCCTGGCTCATCAAATGACCTATCTGCCAAGATCATTTTTCTTGCAGGGTTGCAGACTGCATTACTCAGACTTGAAGGCAGTCAACCTTCAAGGTTTACGATGCAAGAGTGGAGAGTATTCTATAATTGGTGCAGTAGGCAGCACATTGATCCAATATGCCCCTCTTTGACTGTAGTTGCAGACTTTCTTCTCTTGCTTTCAGAGAAAAAGATTGCTTAGTTTCCACCATTAAGGGCTATAGAGCAGTGTCTCCAGTACCTTAAGTTCTTTTATGGGCTCCACCATGGGGTCGACCCTCATCTTTTATAACTGATCAGGTAATTGGAGCTTCAGAGACCAGTCTCTCACTCATTAATGCCTTGGTGGAACTTTTCTTGTTTTCTTTGGACTTTTAACTACCTCATGAAACTCTGAGTGAGGCTTCTTTTGAGAACCTTAACTTAAAGACGGTCTTTCTTTTTTAGCATCAGTTGGGGAAGGAGCGAAATTCATGCATTATCGGTGGAAGATGGTTGCCTATTTTTCACTATGATTCAATTACTTTTTTTTACCAGCCCTGCTTTGTTTCTTTGTAGCTCCTGAACCAATTCAAATCCCTGGTCTCAGTCACATCTGTGCTAGAGATGATCAAGATAGTCTTCTTTATCTGGTACGAGCTTTACGTTTCTATATGGTTAATTGAAAAGGGAAAGAAATGGTCGGAAACATCTCATTCTCCCTTTCAGAGGTACCTCACATATTTCAGCAGCCACCATTTCTAGGTGGATTAGTTTGACTATTAAAAAGGCTTATCAGTTGGGAGAGCTTTTATTTTATGAGAATCAAAGCCTATGAGGTTCAGGCTATTAATGCATATTGGGCTATTATTAATCATTCCTCTTTGGATGATATCATAAAAGCCCCCTTTGTGGTGGTCTCACTCCACCTATTCTTCATTCTACCTTCATACACTGGCACTCAAGAGCAAGGGCATTTATGCATTTAGCCCAATTGTGTCCACTCAACAAGTTGTCAGCAAGTCATCTTCCAGTCTGCAGTAGCATTCTATTGGAAACAGATGGTAAGTTCTGTCTGACAGTTCGAAAAGTCAGCAGTGTAAGAATAGCAGGTAATCGATTACTGCTATTAAAATGTAGTTTTGGGGGGTAAAACTAATTGTAGTTATGTAATACTTATCTGCTATTATTACATAGTTCCTTCCTTCCTCCCCGCTCTGATGTCCTTTAGTCTTAGTCCAAGTCAAAGAAGGATATTTTGAATGATGGAAGTGATGAAGGTATTGGATTGGGACTGTGTTTGGTTTTCTTCTTGACCTCCTATTATTAATTGGTGGAGGGAATTTTCACCTTACTGGGACTAGTGCCATGAAAAGAGATAGCAATGTAAGTATTACATAACTAAAATTAGTTCTATCCCCCCAACTACATTTTTCTGATATAAAAATTATATTAGATGTTAACATGTTCATAAAAACTTACAGTCAGTAATTAACAAATGTGTCATGTGACTTTCATCATTTGGGAGCCTGAAATACCTGACAATAACAAAATATGTCTCTTTACAGCAGGGATGTCCGAAGATAGTGACTATACTAGTGATGTCAACTACCCTCTTCAGCATCAGCACAACAGCTCGGCACATCAGTTTCGAGGGGAACCCAACTACCCTCTCCATCACGATAACAATCATGATTGTCATGAACGAAGGCAGTATAAAGACGAGTACATGCGACAGTCTGATTCATTTGAGGGAGGTTATTATAATGAAAGAGAACATTCATTTGAGCAAATGGAGTCATTTGACCAAGAGGGAGGTGATTCGTTTGATCAAGAAATATCCTTTGAGCATGGTGGCTCATTTGATCAAGATGTGACTTCTGACAGAGATTATGATACAAGAGACTTTGAACCAAGAGATTATGAACCCAGAGATTATAATTCTCGTGTTTATGAGTCTCGGAATTACGAGTCTCGAGAAAGGGACTACTACCATAATGGGAGTCCATGTCACCTGGGTCGAAGTGATACAGATTCAGACCCCTTGTTCTACAATAGTCGTCCAAATACGAGTAGCAAACCTGCTCTCCCCCTCTACCCATATAGCGGTCCTGATGGGTAAGTTTATACCTTAAAAAATTCCCACTTGCTTGCATAGTTCATTGAAGCCTGTTTTAAAGGTTTTAAAGGTCAATTATGTTCATACTGGAGAAATACACAGGAGCCCTGCAAATGTGGGCCGTTATGAAAGATTCCTCCATATAAAGAATAACAGTTTATAAAGGACAGAGTTGTGATGTCCCTTGACTGTCATGTATTCTTTACTCTTATTGACCCATGTGTAAGGCATACCCAACTGTAGACAACATAGACTTGGATCTGCCATCAAAAAATGCACTGACAGATTTGTATCTAGAATGCTCGCTTGAAATCATTAATAAAACTGAACATAGTGAATATTTGGTATATAGTGTAATGATTTCAAGTATATTGTGTAATGATTTCAAGTATACGGTGTAATGATTTCAAATATATAGTGTAATGATTTCAAGTATATAGTGTAATGATTTCAAGTATACAGTGTAATGATTTCAAGTATATAGTGTCATGATTTCAAGTATATAGTGTCATGATTTCAAGTATACAGTGTAATGATTTCAAGCAAATGGTACAGACTCTGATCTGTCTGTGTGTTAATGACTGGTAAGAAAGGGAAAATCCCATTTACTCCTAATGCTGCATGCATTAACAATCAGAGGACTGTTAAGCAGGGGTCAAACTATGGTCAGAAAAATGGGAAAAGTGACTTGTCCCTGCATATAAAAAAGGAGGAATGAGGGAGATGAGAGAGAAGTGTGGAGAAATGGAATAAATCAAACCATTATTTTCAGTTTATAGCCTGCACACCTCCCCAGGGTTAAGCATATTGTTTATGTCATCAAATACAAATGAAACATTTACAGAATACAGAATATTTATTCGCTTGTAAGTCTAGTCCAACTGCAAACAACATAGATCCTGATCTGCCATCACATAATGCGCTGGCAGATCAGGGTCTAGGTTGTATGTTATACTAATTACTCCTAACACACTGCATTGACCCAGATAATGTGCCGGCAGATCTGAGTCTGTGCAGTTTGCAGTTGAAGTATAATGTATAAGCAAGTATATAGTGTATGTATATAGGTTCATTGAGGAAAAAAATCTCATCTGATAGCCTGTATTAATAATAGTGTGAACTGTCGGTTTGTTTGTTTGTTGGTTTCATGCCATTTTTCAGTTATACATGGCAGCCAGTATATTTGGTGGAGGAAGAACCTGGGAAAGCCCCGGGAAGAACCACTGAGCCATGGGAAGCTACTGGCAATCTTTTCTCACGTGAACTGTCAGCAGATGAAACTTCACAATACACACCATATATACTCGCTTATAATTCGAGTCCAACTGCAAACAACATAAACCAGCAGATCAGGGTCTATGTTGTTTGTTCTACTGATTACTCTGAACAAACTGCATAGATCCAGATCTGCTGCATTATGTGGCAGAAGATGTGGGTCTGTGCAGTTTGCAGTTGGATTTGACTTCTAAGTGAGTATATATGGTAATCAGCTACAAGAGAACTCAAAGTAAGGTTGTCTTAGAATCGATACAAAAATGATAATTTTATGTTTTCTACCGCAATCAACCAGATTTTTTTTTTTCAAGAAATGTTATAAACATACATTTTTAACATATATATCTTTAAGGAGTCATCTTTGCAGATCAAAACAGTCCATGAAAATGCATTTGATTTTTTCTTTTTGATTTGTGAGCTGGCATAAAAGCAGTTATATAAATGAACAGTAATCTACCTCATAATCATTTATTTCTAAAAACTTGAGTAAAGCACACATTTTGAATCTTTCATTTCATTTCATTAAAAGAATTTAATGCTACCCTTTACTTTTTTTATTTGAAAAGCAATCTAAGGTCCATTTATGTATATTGTTTTTCCAGTCATAGATGCATATGACCTTTTTTGTAAATGCAGCTGTGTTATTTTTAAACTGTCCAACAGCTTCAAAATAAGCTTGAATTCTTTCTTCAGCTGTTGTCTTTTGGTCAGATAATATGCTACTATCTGGTATCTGACATAAAATGATGGTTGCATAAAATTGCTAGCAAGAGATAAAGAATCCAACTATCAGAAAATAAAATAAGTACAGGAGTATATTTCTTTTCATTGGAAATGAAGATTAAGCTTTATTTTATGCTAGTCAGTGAATTACTGGAATTCCCGAGTAAAATAATTGTGATATTTCACTGCAGTGAAAAAATATGATATTTTTTCACTGGCCGTCAATAAACATTGATAACGTTATAACTTAGAAATTCCAAACTTTTTATAAGACGCTTGCGTGGTGTAAAGGTTAAGATGGCTGCTTCACATCAGAGCGAACCGGGTTCAAACCCAGCAACGGGCAAATATATTTTTTTTCCATTTCTTTTTATCTGCTGTTTTACCTAGAATTGGGAAGGAGCATTATGTAACTACTGATGAAACAGAGCAGAACATAAATGGTAAATTGCTGACATTATTGCGAGGGTTGCAGTAAGAAATCAGCTACTTGTGTTATACAAAATTGCTAGACAATAAGCTTGAGCATAAAATAAAAAGAATATTTATTTGAAACGAGTGAATAATGGATATATTTCATCTGGTGGGTGAAAAACTTTAGTATTTTCACCCACTCGATGAAATATATCCATTATTCACTCGTTTCAAGTAAATATCCTCTCTATCTGATGAAAACTATAATCATTCATAATTTGTTGATTGTGACACATTTGTTACATTTCCCATAACTTGAAGCATTTATCATAACAGGTTAAGTTATAAAATATGTAACATATAAGATTTTATTTCCATTTACTTTAGAGTGATGATAATCAACAATAAATGCTAGGCCAAATATATTGAACTGTTGACTTGCACTTAGCATGCTGTACATGATTTGTTGTTTTGGACAGAATTTTGTGACTATGAGAATAAGCTGGTTTGGATTGTTTAAAATTGTGCAGTGCCAGAGTGTAAAGTACAAGTCATACAGGTCATGTAGGCGTTCGGTACTGACTATTTTAGAATTGGGTGTAATTTTTTTGAATTTGATTACACCTTTAAATGGTGATTATTCAGTTTATTTAGTTCCTTTTATATCAATATTCCTTGGAAGAGCATTATATACATGCCCCAAGAAATGCAGGCAGCAGGATCAATGTTAAAGTTCGTGGACATTTTTAGATGAGGTCAACCAAGAAGTGTGATCCAGTACAAACAAGATTGAATGTCGCTCTGTGGTGTCAGAATGAAAGTGCTGCATGTTGGAATTTTTTCTTACCACCCTGCATTGGTAATGATTAGACTAGACACTCTCTTTTCTTGATCCAGTTTGATAAGTGGCCGCCATTGTAAAAGTCCATAGCGATTGATAATTTTCGTCTGGAGGTTTTGTGATGATATCTAAGGTGAAGAGCATTCAACAATCAGGAATGAATAGACTTTGCTTAAACTATATTAGTATTAAATTTTAGAACAACAATTAATATTTAATTTAAGATTGGTAAATGCACTTACATGACACGTTGATGTACACTTTAGATTCATTTTGCACATAACTATCAAATGAATCCAGATATAATCCTTTACATAATTTTTTCACTTTAGGAGATTGATTATCATCATTAGATCCAGATTTACGTTTATCAAAAGTATGTGATTGAGCTTTTGCATAGGTTTAGCAGGCCTTATTTAACCAACTGTAGTGTGTCATCATATATCAAATGAATATTTTAGAATGGAGTTTTATTTGTAAAAGATTCTAATCACAAATAATTTCATTAAGATGAGTTTAAAATGAATACAAATTTTTTGGTGAGAATTATATGATCAGTTCTAATTTCAAATTTATCACCTACATCATTAACAAAAAAACATAAACGTTCATTGGTGGCAAAATAAATGACCAATGAAGCTTACCGTATATACTTGTTTATAAGGTGAGTCTAACGGCAAACATCATAGACCCTGATCTGCTGTTGCATAATGCGCCGGCAGGTCAGGGTCTGTGTTCTACAGATTACTCCTAACAAACTACATAGACCCAGATCTGCAGGCGCATTATGCGATGGCAGATCTGGGTCTGTACAGTTTGCAGTTGAACTTGACTTCTAAGTGAGTATATCTGGTACCTTAAATTCCATAGTCTTTAAGATTGAATATTTACCACTTAATCCCAACATGAGTAATGAATAGAAAAACAGTTGAAATACCTGCCCATTGTTAATGAAATTCTTCATTGCCATTGGAAAATGATTCTCCCACATAAAAAATAAGGTGCTATGTGTTGACATGTTTGGGTCGTGTGTTATATTCGTGTTAGAGATGTTTTGATGCCAATAAGTCAACACTTTGTCAACATTTGAAAGGCAATCCCTTTCATTGTCTATGATCGTGTGAAGAAGCCCCTAATCTCCCAGCCAGTCTACCTTATAAACCTATCAATATATGTGTGACTAGCATACAAGTAGATAGAAAGGAAGACGGTATGACTTGGAGGCAATTTTTGACTCGGCATCATCTCCAAATAATAGAGTGAAATGGAAATCTCTGATATGCACAAAAATGGGGACTTCTCATAAAAAAATAGTGACTCCAGTCACTTTTTGTGCTCACTAGTTTTGATTCCTGGTTATGGTTGGTTTTCTTTGCAGTTGTAACTACTAGGCATCTTTAATAAAGCCTGTAATGTTATTTCTGATCCAGAAGATTTCGTTTTCTCTGGAGTTAGCGATATTCCCAGCATTTAGTTATTCTCTACACACTGGATTGCATTGCTGATTCTTTGATCTCCTGATTATCTTACCGTATTTACTGTATATCTCGGGACACCGTATTTGTTGGGATACCATAAATTAGATTTTAAAGTAATTTTTTTGTGCACTGTAAGTTCAGGGACATACCTTTTTTTTCGAGTCGTAAGTTTTGGGACACCTTTTGAATCATAATATCGATGCTTAGCTGGTAAAAAAAAATGCACTCAAACTTATATTTTATTAAATAAATAAAATAAAAACTGCTGTCAGTGTTGTTTGTTTACACTTTTCTTCTTAACTGCAACTTTTGAAGAACAAAATTTGATAAATCTATGGGCAATATAGTAGACTAGATGCTTGCACTACATACAAAATACATGCAAGTCGGAGCAACCCGTACTTGTATTATATTTTGTTTTGCTGTATAAACACTGTTGATGCAATAAAAGTTTTGAGTTGATTTATATTTCCCTTTTCATAAGCCAGATCTAATTCCCAAGTAATATTTCCTCAGTTATCTGCCAGTGCAAATCCCGTAGCTTGTAAAGGCAGCCTCACTTTGTTTTCCCAACCCTTTGATCGAGCTGCAAAGTTGATACTTGTTCAGTGCCAAGTAGAGTCCTATATTCAGCTGACAGAATTTATTTGAACTTCCTGTGATCATGCCGCACAATTGACACCTGTTCAGTTGTGGCAAATCCTTTAATAGCGGTACATTTCACAATGTATGCTCAAAGTGTCACTTACAGACCCCGACTGTTCCATTGTTCAATTTATTTTCAAAATTCTTGTGAATACTGCTAAAGAGAAACCAAAGCCGGCTTCCCTTGGTCGGCCGACTTTGTATATAAAAAACCTGCACACTTAAAAGAATCCACAGTCGGCTTCCAGGGTCTGCTTGCTTTGTAATAAAATAACTTTGTATTTGATATCCTACTGGTAAGTTGAAACAATGTGTTTATTGCTCGCTACCAGCTGTGTTTATTCACCACCCGATCTTCTATTCTTTGCCATCTGTAATCATAACTGATACAAACAGGCATTGATGTCTGCAGGGTAAATAGTATACATGGCATTAATTGTCTTTAAGAATACGTTCTGTATCCCATGCTAGCGAAAATATTGTCATTTGCTGTCACGGTGAATGTATTTCCTAATAATGATTTTTATTTGAGAAATATTGTTATATTGTTAACCAGGATATAATACACTCTTGGTTATTTTGCACCATACACTGGATCATGCGTGAATTGCTGGTGCCTTCAAGCAATCGGTTGTTATTTCTCTGTCTCTCTCTTTCTATAGTTTGTGATTTTGCTGAATCCAATTTTCAGTTTGATAATATTCCGGTGTTCAAACTTCTGAGGACAACCAAACATGATTCGTTTATCTATATTCACGTCAATAAAACAATGTGTCAATGTTGTTACCTGACATAAGCGATACACACGACTGGCACTCTACATTACCGGACTATCTGGTGTTAGTGGATACGTTAGTGATAGTGGATACGTGTGTGTCTTTTATACATAAATTGCTTATGAAGAACAAAAAAGAGGAATAAATGAGAACAGTACAAGGTTAGTTTCTTTCAGTTTATTATCAAATAAACGTTTAATTTACCTACCTTAACGTGAAGTGCGGGGGGTGGGGGGCGGCAAATTAAACACAATTTGTTTCGGTTCTTAAGTTTTGGGACATATGATCTAGTTGAAAAAAAGTTTAACCATAAGTTATGGGACAGGAAAAAAATCATTTATTATATCTTGTCCCAAGATATACGGTAAATACGGTAACCATTTTCATGCTTCCAGCTGACTTTGGATAACTGGGGCTTTACTGTATATTATATTGTACATCTTATTTGATACTTGTTCAAATTAGTACATTAGAGCCATGAATATCTGACCATGTTGGAGACCAGATAATAATTGTAATAATTGGAGTTCAGGTTAAAAGAGGTGCCATGGTGGCTTAGTGGTTAGCGTGCTGGACTCTAAACAAAATGGGTGACTTTCACATCCTACCGTCAGATCAGCCTGGGTCATTTCCCATAGTGTGTCCTTTTGCAAGGTACCTTACTCCAATTAAATTGGCACTAAATAACCTACTTTTGTTGCTGTGCCATTGAATTTTGAGCCAGTGCGTGTGATTTTCCTGTCATTGTAGATTATTTTTCTCACATTAACATTTGATAAAATACATGTTTCAAACAAAATGGTGTCCAAAAATTGTACAAGTTAAGGCATTGAAAAGAGAAAGTATCCATTGACAATTTTTTGATCTTTAGAAAGAGGATATAAGATTAGTTGTACATGAAGAATTCTGTGTAAACCAGGAAATGTTGGTTGAAATACAAAGAGATAACTTGAGTTCTGAGATTAATGTGGGAAAATTAAAGTGATAGAAAAGATGATGTCATGCATATGATAACCTGAAACCTAGTCAGTAGTAATGTGCCAATTGGAATGCAATTTTGACATGAAGTAGGATGACTGTCATGTGAAGCAGGATAAAAATTGTGCACCTGTTAAATCTCTTTCACACCCATATGACAGAAGAATCTCATGAAATTGCGATCCTTACATTTTTTTTTTTTCTCCATGGATTGGTTATCTTGGGTCATTTATCTCGGTCTTCTTGTGATAAGCATGTGTTAACAGGTTTCAGCAATCTTCAATATATGTAATTGATAACCCTCAATTCAGTTTGGTTTTGGGTTTGTGGGGTTTAATGCCATTTTTCAGCACATGATAGGCTATACATAGCGGCCAGTATATTTGGTGGAGGAAGAACCTGGGAAGACCCTGGAAAGAACCACCAACCCACAGGAAGTTACTGGCAAGCTTTGTCACATACCCACGTTGGTTGAGCCAAGACTTGAAATCATGTGGACAGAGGTGAGATGTGTGAGTGATCTGTAAAGGCGTGCACTTTAGACGACTTGGCCACCCTGGGCTCCTCTCAAATGGAGATCTTGATGATTTTAGTTTCTTGAGAAATGATGTCAACGGCATATCAGCAATTAAGAGCACTTGTGATAGAATTAAAATGAATTTATATGAATAATTTATATTAAAAAAATGATGAGTAAAATGGGTTTGAAAAATAATCATTGACAATCAGTCTCCGAGTTAAATTATTTGTCTTTTACTTGGCAGAGCCTCACAAAAGAAAAATAATCTAACCCTTGACTGGGATACCCTTCTCTCTGTGCCAACCCCAACATAGATTCCTTTAGTCAGTATTTATAGGGATATAAGAAAATTGAATCTGTATTTGTGCATATCTTAGAAATGCTCCAGGGACATTATAATGGTTTGGATGAACCAAAACTTTAAGATAGTCGAGGTTCTTACAGTCGAGACTCTACTATATCCTATCTTTCAGAAGTCCAGCGGGAAGTCATGGCAGCCATGACAGTCGTGTCTCATCTGTCACTCGGCAAAGCACGCAGGACTTCAGGTATATACATATCAGGAATATTGATATTTTTGATGAAAATATGATACATCATCATCATCCTATATTATAATACACATACATTGTTAGAATAACAGCATTTGATGAAGCATAGGAAGATACAAACATGGGTTAGATACTTCCTTAAGTTTATCTTAAATGCTCAACTCAGAGGTAGATAGACATAATAAATGATCCCAAAAGATCTCAATGCCAAAGTACTGCATTTGTCATAACAACCGCTATGCCTTAACGATCAGACACCCCTCTATTTGGGGTAAAACATTGCATAAAAAGAATCCTTACTAAGCACATGTGTCTTGCTTTTGGCACGCATCATGTGATGGAAATGGCTGCTAAAACCCACGTTGAACATCATGATTTTCTTGGAACTTGTCAAAATGCATGCCTAGTGTCATGTTACTATTTAACTTTGTGAGTTAAATCAGTCACAAACATGGATCTTATATGTGCTTTATTCAGTGTAACCGTATTTAGTGAGAGAATGCACCTCCAATGCAGAGAGCTCCTACATGGAAAAAGGGAGCTAATTCATGTAAGATATATATACACCACTCCCTCGATAACTTGCGCCCGGATAACTCGCGAACCTGGTTATAACTCGGGGTCAGGCGTGCATCCCATTTTTAAAACTAGAAAATAACAAAATAATTGGCCCCTATTTGTTGAATGTGAATAAAATCATAATCAAAATTGGTAAATAAACCTTGATAGTACCCAGAAATTTCAATTAACAGCATGAAATTCTCAACTTTTAATAAGAAGTCATATATTTCGTTCCATTTTCTTTCCAAACAACATTCTCAGTACATTGTAAATAACAATATTCGACGAAATTTTGATCAATGAAAATGTCACTAATACCTACTGGTGGTAACACTTTAATAAATAAATACCAATAAAATAAGTTTTGTCAAGTGAAATTTGTGTTTTACTTTTGTCTTTTAATTCGGTTTTAGTGTAATCATCACAAATGCAATATGCCCTCGTATTCAAATGTGAAAAATGTCAATCTACCGTCACAGCTCTGTCCATGAGCATTTCTGTGAGAACCTAATTAAGTGCCAACCGTGTTTTGATCTCTGACTTCTGGAAGTATTTGTTGTATTGTTACACTCAATTAAAAGCAGACCTGTTTTGTATTGTTACAGTAATTACGTCTTTTGTATCAAATCAAGTAAAGGGGCTGGAATGAAAGAAAAGTTCAAAGGCATGCAAATTCTACCTGCATAAAAGCTAACAGTCATGGTCATGTGTTGGTTCAACTCATTTCAATTGATCAGTCAAACACTGTTATAAATATTATTATGTAAGTAATATAATTAAACTACCTTAAATTATCCTACTCATTCACAAATGCGATCAAAGACAGCAAGGCAACCAAGTGAAATGAGTACTTGGGGAAGCTCTGTTTCACAGATATGGTTCATTATGGAGAAGCAAGTTCCAGAGTTTGTAGAGAATTTAAAATTCCTGAATTGGCACTAGATTTCCTCAAGAATGAGAAAAAGTTTCACTATACTTGCAATTAAAGCATGGCATAAATATTTTACTAATTGAACAATGCAAAAAAATCTGGTTTTGACCTTGACAGTTGTTTCACGAAATAAATGTCCCGAGTTTTTGAAAAAAAGGAATCTTGTTTTGTTGTGAATCAACAACAACAAAAAGCAGTGATGTAATACACAATGGTTTCACGTACACGTAAAGGTTGTTGAAACCTCTTGGAGTAATGTTGTTAACGATCTTTCAGAGGTTGGGTATCTTGAAAATAAAGGTAATTAATTTATAAATCAATTTTTTTCAAGCACCCTCTAATGTTTCACAGTTGAAAACTCTTTTGCATGATAATCCAGGGTCAGATTCTTTATACTGACAGACAACTTTTCACCCCATACAAGTGTGACATTATTCTTGTTGAGGGAGACAAAAAAAAACTGCCATTGATGTAAAGATATTATTAATTGAGGTTGTGTCTGTTCTATCTTTATTTGAATAAAATGAAATAAGAAATACAATTTATTTGCTGAGAAATACTAAATTCAGTGCTGTCATTTGCACTTTACGCATTTGTTATTGCATTAAAGCACTTTTTAATAAGACGGGATATGAAAGATACAGTTCTCCCCCTTTAACACAAAAAAAATTGGAAAACCTGACTTTGGTAAATGTATTTCCATTTCGTTCCAGTAAGCAAAATGAAAGAAATGATAGATGGAAGCAATAAATGCAAAATCTGAATGCATTTCTGAGACCATAAATTGAAAAATGATGATTTGATGGATGAAATGCGAATGTAAATGGTAAATGGTAAATGGTATGTATGTATGTATGTATGTATGTATGTATGTATGTATGTATGTAGAGGGTTTAATGGCACATCAGCATAATCATGGCTATATAGTGCTGATTACAAGTTTAGTTCTACAAAATTAAACGGAAAAATGCAACTACGAAATTGGAAGACAATTGGAAGACAAACCTTTCTAAATAACTGTACATGCGCAGTCCTTCAACGTAAAATACAAAGATCTTAAAAAGGTTGTAAAATATAAAGGTTAAAAATTGCTACAATCTTTAGAAAGATAAACCCTTCCACACAGAAGTTAATATTTTCTCTTACAAGATAATATGTAAAAGAGGCCAAAAGTTCTTTGAAAAGTTAATTAAAAAAACCAGAAGGGTTAAAAGGGTAAAATCCTTAAAATATATGATCAGAATTCTTTGATAAACCACATTCGTGCAGAAAGTCGATGATTTTTTAGGTGGCTTCACCGAGTTGACATCATAAAATTTCTGCCACCTCATCTCTACCATTTTTTCTTGACTGTATTAAGCAGATCATGTTTCTGTAAGACTTGGGATAATAAGGGATTGTCAAATTTAAGATTGTATTAGGTTTCAGTGTGGTAAGTAAGTTAGAAAATATAATGAAATGAGTTTTTGGAGAGGTTTCAATATAGTGCGAAGATTTAAGAATGGCAGTATCTTCTGTGTTAAAGATCAAGGATGTATTCAGCAACCAGTTGGAGATAGTGTTGTAGGGTGTTGCAACAGCAGTTGCAACCTTGTCTCCATCTTTCAAGCCATCTTTATACAGGAATGTATGGCCACTATGTGATGCTCTTATTTCATTGAATTTACTGTGAAAAATGAGAATGGTTTGTTTGTTTGTTTGTTTGTTTGTGGGGTTTACCACCATTTTTTAGCACATTATTGGCTATACATGGTAGCTAGTATATTTGGTGGAGGAAGAACCCAAGAAGATCCCGGGAAGAACCACCGATCCACGGATAGCTGTTGGCAAGCTTTCTCACATACCCATGTTGGTCGAGCCAAGACTTGAACCCATGCAGACAGAGGTGAGATGTGAGTGATCTGTAAAGGCAATCGCCTTAGACCACTCAGCCATCTGAGACCCCAAAAAATTAAAATGGAATGCAAATGGAACACAAAAAGAATGCAAACAGAAGGCGAATGGAATTGCAGACAGAACACAAATGAAATGCAGATTTGGTAAAATTACCCATTTCAGCGTCTGTACATCTCGATAAGGCAAATGCTTGTATTGTCTGATGTAATTCATTTGTGATAGTGTATTTAAGTGCTTGTATCACAAAAGCAATTGAATATTGGCTAATAAAAAACAGCATACATCTCTGATTCACCTGAGAAAGTTTGAGAAAGATCTTGAAACAAAAGGGAACTGATAAGGATTATACTTTGATGAAAACGTGTGATATAGAAATTCAATATGGGATATGCAAGGCATCAGCACTAGACAAATAGCATGCCTTTTTAGTCTTTGCTTGATGGCACATGGGTGGAAAAGTAGGAAGCACATTTTAACCAAAATAACTTTGAATCGGTATGGTCAAATGTGTAAAATGAATCGTTGGATAAAAATTTGAAGTATTCCTTATTTTATGTTCAGATTCCGATTTATTAATACATTCCTATTTGATGTTGGTTGGGGTTGGTATCTGAGCAATTAAACAAATTCTGACCTGCAGTGTAATGAAAATGATACCTCTATCATGGAAAAAAAGAACAGCAGAATATTATTTACATTCATTTTAAAATATGTGCAGAGGAAGAGAGGATATCACAGCTTTTTTTTGAGTAATTTGTATCCTCTCACCAACAAAGTTAGCAGGGGATGTAGCATTTTTGTCCATTCATTTTCATGTACTTTCACTTGTTTTATTACCTTCACAATATTTCATTACCATCTCTTGTTGGTGAAAATGTTCTAACTACATGGATATTAATATAGTTCTATGGATATTTAAAAAATTAAATAAACTGTAGGTTCAATTCACAACATGGAGAGAGAAAAGTAGGTTGTAAGTGGTCAGTGAAAAATGTACTGCAGCTAAAAGTGAATTTCATTATATTAAATTTGCCATGATTGGATAAATGTGTAAAATTAAACTGTTAGAATAACATAGAGAAGGAGGGAACAAATAGCAAAAGAGAAAGATTAAGTTGGGGGTTAAAGGTCAACTGAAAATGCTTTTTGCTGAATCCGCACATTCCTTAGAGAGAGAGAGAGAGAGAGAGATGACTATAGCAACACACAAATTTAAGGCAGGGTGGAACTGGCTGTCTAGGCACCCCCCCTCCATCACTGACAGTTCCAGGTCTTATGGGGGTCCCAAGATCCTGGACTAAGAGATGGAGAGAGAGATTAGTCTTGGTATCATGACAATTTTCCCACATTATTATTCATTTCAGCAATAAAGTTGATTCAGTTTTTATGGACAGTTATCAGTCGATTATCCAGCTTCCATTGTTAATTGCTGGGCTACAATTGAGGCTGTTAAATATGATGCTCCATGTCAGATGGCTTCATGTAAGTTAAATGACACCTTTCCTAAACTGGGATCTGAAATTGACATCCTGTCAACTGAAGTCAGATCTCTGTTACAGAACACCAAACTAAACATGCAGTGGATCCTATTCTGTCAGAATCTGTCTGGCTCAAAATTGTGTATTTTACCCAACTTTCTTGAAAATGTGCTGTTGTTGACAATATGTACCACCATTACTGCTTAAAGACTAAGCATGTGTTCGCATTTCTTTGTAAATCTTTGTTTTATATTCTTTTCTTTGTTTTACATAGCAGTGGTTGTCATTTAGAATTTAATTGTCCATATCATCGGATTACTTTTCCTTTGTAACAATGGGATAAATTTATGTCATTCAAGATACACATATGCCTCATGTCAAGTCAGTGTGCATGTTTAGATTTCTTTCAATAAACTAAAAATATAAAATTCTAGAAGTGTCAGTGTCATTGATATCTACTTTCCACTTATCATGATGTAAAATTATTATGCTGCATTGTTTAAACTGAATTATGAATTCACTTAAATTTTTTACATTGGGAACAAGTGCAATTAGAAGTCATGCATAGAAGCAGATCAGCCTCTTATTAAGACACGTGTTGAATATACAAGACTCTTGAAATTATTGTTTTTCTTCCAAATGTATAATTAGCATAAAGACGATGTTTCATTTGATATCTGGCAAGAACTAATGTGCAAAAAGTTTGCACATCTTTTTTGTGAAGAAAGCGACTAAGAAAGACATAAATTGTCCTTTTTGGGGTGATTATGGCATGATTTTGATATGCAAGTCAGTGCTAAACATGAAACATAAGTGAAACTTTTATGAAAAATAAGAAAAAGGCATCAAAGGTAGCCAACCATACATAAATGGAAATATACACATCATTTAAATAATGTTGCATCTTGTGCACTATTCACCCACTGATGTCACAAACTTGTGCATGCATGATTGGGCTGTTTATAAAAAGTCACTTGGTTTTTTCTGTACAGGTTGCATTTTGGTGGTAATTAAATAGCCATATCTCCTGATCCAGTGAATGAATAAGCATCAAGTCTTCACAGTGCACATGAAGAATCTAACAAATTAAGATTCCCAATTATAGTATATATCATTTACATTTACCTTTAAACATTGTCTCTCACTCTTCAACTCTTTACACATTTGTTCGCTGGTTGCAAATTTCTATTCAACCATACAAACATTTTTTTCATGAATCATTCATTTAGTAATTTATTATTCATTCATTCATTTTGTTTAATCATTTGTAAAATTGATTAATTCAATTGTTTGTTTGTTTGTTTACTCTGAGTGAATTACTGAGACGGTGCCCCCTTGTTGTAAAAACACAAATTATCTTGCCAGAAATGGAGTTTAGTGACAAAGGGCGGTAACAGTGTGAAATGGGTTTTTACTGTGTAGATCTATAGAACATATTGTTCATATTATTTCATGATTTTGATTGCTAAATATCTTGATGTTTATCTTGATATATTGTAAAATATCAGATGACAAATATTTTATCATACCGTCCACATTAGTGTGATGTAATATTTTGTTGTGGTGATGTCACTTGCCATTTAAGTGTCTCATTCTTCTCAATCTATTGGCAAGAAATCAATTTTGGTCTTTAACTCTCTCCTTTAAGCTATTTTTGTATTGTTTTTAATTAAGAATTAAAATCCCATGAGACCAAGTGCCCATTACCTCTTATTCATAAGAATTACTTTCTGGATTGAAACAAAAAAATTGCAGTGAAATGTATATCAGGAATATATACCATTTATTCTTGCTTTGAGTCGGATCAAACTGCAAAGAACATAGACCCTGATCTGCTGTCGCATAATGCATCGGCAGATCAGGGTCTGTGTTGCTTGTTCTAATAATTGCCCTAACAAACTGCATAGACTGAAATCTGTTGGTACATAATGCATTGGCAGACCTGGGTTTATGCAGTTTACATTTGGACCTGGCTTATAAGCGAGTGTGTTCTGTAGTTCATTTGTCAATACTTACAATTTTTAAGAATATTCCATCAGTAATTAACAGGTTAATGACACTCATCAACTAGACATGCCAGGATTATCCCATGATAAACATCCCCACCACCCCATTTACAAGACAGGCCTCTAGGGGTTCTCAAGGGACAGATTACAAACTTGCAGACAGTCCTGTTCACTTTGTAGTTTTGTGAGTAATTTTGCACCTTGAGTGGGATCATTATTTCAAGTAATTTTTTTCCTTCTACAAATAATTGTTTTACTTGTATATTAAGATACACTATGTAACCATAAGTAAGTTCCCATTGCTAAAAATCACCTAGACTTCTATAGTATTTGACGCTTTTTGAAATGCTCACAGCTGGCGTGTTTTCATTAGAAATTGTTTTGATTTTGTAATGGCGTTGTTGTAGCTTATTCCTAGATTACACTTGTACATGATCTTTTTTCAGTCCATTAAACAGTAGGTCTTCCACTACCAACATTAGTCGTCAAAGTACCCAGGATTATAGTGACCCTGATGTAAAGTATGACGAACAAAATCATTCTAACATGCCTTCACCAGCACGAGCACGATGGATCGATGCATTTAACAAAGTTTGTGTACAATTAAGTGAGGTAAGATCTTTGTGGCATTTATGTATATATATATATATATATATATATATATATATATATATATATATATATATATATATAAAGAGAGAAAGAGAGAGATATATAAATAAATGAGAGAGAGAGAGAGACAGAGAGAGAGAGATTTTCTACATCCAAAATATTGTCCTGTTTGTGATATCTGAAAAACACTTGGAAAAGTATCCTGAATCTAAACATGAGACATAAATTTGCTTGTATTGAAACAGATCCTTTTCAGAGCCAGAAAGTATCTGTAAGTACTGTAGAACCTGTCTTAAAAGACTTCCCTTTTCGCCAAAAAATCACGGTCTCGCAAAACAGATGGTCTCCAATGACAGATCATAACACTATATAATCAATAAATCTGCAATGAGAATCTGGTCTCAAGATAGGCAGTTGTCTTTCAGGATAATCTTTACTGTATTCTAATTGTTTTGAAATCAGATGTTTTTGAAATGGCATTTAAATTCAGACTCTTTCTCTTGCATTTTATATGAAATTGAAGGTAAATAAAATATGCTTTTACATGCCTAACACAATTTTAACTTGTCCTAAGCTGTCAGACAAGTCTTTTAGTCAACCCTGTTTTTATACATATGACATTGTTGAGCATTCAGAGGCTTGTGAAGCAAAATCCTTGAGGAGACTTTTGGATCAACTATATTTATTAAAAAATCCAATCTTCATAAGCTTATAATTAGAAAAAAGCAGAGGAAACTGTGCGACAGTGCACCCCAATTTAGAATCCATTATGTGCCTGTACAGTCCAGTGATTACACTAGTGTCAGTATGAAAGTCAAATGTTAAGATTCAGGACACTCCTTTTCCATTCTTCACTTTTTTGGAAGATATACTGTTTGGTTGTGTATTGAATCACACATTCCAAACTCAAGAGCTGATCCCTTAAAAAAACATTTCATCATCAGTCTGTTGGTTTACAATGAAATGTGCTTCTTCATTATTATCTACTTTTTGTGTTAATTTATGTGATATTTGTTGTATATCTGTATATATTTGTTTGACTAAGTGTTGTGTTTGATTTAAATAAACCTCAATGTGTAATTATTGGTATAATATAGAAACATTTTATGGGTAATATAAGTTAAGGTGACGTACATGTAGATATAAACTTTCTTGGAATCTTGTTTCTACTTGAAAATGATACATGGTTTGACATCCCTAAATGCATAACAAAGCATATTCCATGAAAATATAACCATATATTTTGACAACCCCAAATGTATAACAAAGCATATTCTATGGGAATATCACAGTATATTTTGACAACCCCAAATGTATAACAAAGTATATTCCATGGGAATATCACAATATATTTTGATAACCCCCAATGTATAACAAAGCATATTCCATGGGAATATCACAATATATTTTGACAACCCCAAATGTATAACAAAGCATATTCCATGGGAATATCACAATATATTTTGACAACCCCAAATGTATAACAAAGCATATTCCATGGGAATATCACAATATATTTTGACAACCCCAAATGTATAACAAAGCATATTCCATGGGAATATCACAATATATTTTGACAACCCCAAATGTATAACAAAGCATATTCCATGGGAATATCACAATATATTTTGACAACCCCAAATGTATAACAAAGTATATTCCATGGGAATATCACAATATATTTTGACAACCCCAAATGTATAACAAAGCATATTCCATGGGAATATCACAATATATTTTGACAACCCCAAATGTATAACAAAGCATATTCCATGGGAATATCACAATATATTTTGACAACCCCAAATGTATAACAAAGCATATTTTATGGGAATATCACAATATATTTTGATACTTTAAATAGGGAGATACTTAGATTTGGATTTGATAAATCACTTATTGTGAAATTACAGTCATTTACCAACATATTGTAGCAAGTAGATACTCTCTATGGATAAACTGGCTGTGGTTTAGCAATCTTTCTGAATTTCATTCTGTCTTAAAGCATACATGCTGTATTTGATCTTTACTATGAAAACAGGGGTAACTTTACAATGTAGATCACACTTTGTTAGAGGAAAAGTCTTTTTGTCTGCCTAAAGTACCATATATAGTTGCTTATAAGTCAAGTCCAACTGCAGACAATATAGACCCTGATCTGCTGTGACATAATGATCTGGCAGATCAGGGTCTATGTTGTTTGTTCTACTGATTTTTCCTAACAAACTGCATATACCAAGATCTGCCAGCCCATTATGAGACAGCAGACTTGGCTTTGTGCAGTTTGCAGTTGGACATAACTTATAAGCAAGTTTAGATGGTAATGCAAGGAACAAAAGTATGGGATCTGATCAGTTGGAACACCTTGTAGTTTTTCTGCATGATTCCATCTCAGAAATACTTTTATGGAGTTATACACTGTAGGAGGGAATTACCAGAAAATGGTGGAGAACTCAGTCACATGCTAAGGTGTGCTTGGCAAAATAGAACTATATCAAAATCATTATGATACCTTTATGGAATTATTTGCACAGGCTCGGTAAAAGAAAGTTCTTAAGTGAATTCTTGCTTGAAAAAAAGAAACTTGTGAATATTTCGGCTAAGAACATGTCTCCGTCGAGTTGACCTGCACATGACATCAGTTGGTAAACAAGGTACACGTATATGCAGTGGCAGCAGCTGTGGTATTTCTGAGGTGTTTTTCCAATCATTGGCAGAAAGGCCCGAGAGTGTTCTGACTTGGCATCATGAGACTCTAAATCTTGGAATTATTCAAGCATTTGTGGAGACGTTAGATGTAGCATAGGTTGAATACTGTAGGGTTTCTACATATTAGGTAATACCCCTTATGCACTAGCTCAGATTTGAGTCCCTTATGTAATTGCTCAGATTTGAGTATGTGTAATTCATAGATTTTAAATTTTCTTGCTCGAAAGAGTGTAATTGCTCAGATTCTGTGCTTTGGACATCAAGTTATGTATACCTGCATGGTACACCAGTCTGTGAATTTTTGAGTTTGTTACCAAGCTACTGCTTACTGTCATTCAATTATTGTTCATTAAAAATTCCACTGGAACAATGACAAGTTGCAAGCCGGGTTGAATGTGTATTTTGTAATCACACCTGGTGTAATAAATTTGTCTGACACCTATGGCAGCAAGGTTAAAGTCACCTATTTAGTTTTCACTACATGTACAAATTCATAGCAAGCTAAATTACTCATAAATATAATGTTATCATTTTTAAGACAAAAACTGATTTTGTAGAAATGTTATGCAAATTAGTGGGTATGGTTTACTATCTCTAATGATTTGTCAGATGAAATTGTGGTACTCTGCTCCAAAAATCAATTACTTTAATATCAGTAATACATACCCATTGCTGTTGTGTAGCTGGTACTTTTCCAGACAGTAAATACCCCAACCATATGATGAGAATTTGTCCTCACATTAGGGTGAACCAGT
The DNA here is from genome assembly GCA_029931535.1 of Margaritifera margaritifera. Taxonomy (NCBI): domain Eukaryota; kingdom Metazoa; phylum Mollusca; class Bivalvia; order Unionida; family Margaritiferidae; genus Margaritifera; species Margaritifera margaritifera. The sequence goes on from JAQPZY010001695.1 coordinate 673,520, forward strand.
AGATTCCAGAACACTAGATTGCCCCTGGTCCAACCTGCAGATACCATGCCCATGCACACTGTCCATCATTCTTTTTAGGTCACATGGCTGTAATGTCTGCTTTGTTTATGTTGATGAAGAATCACCTTCACTTTGTTGGTTAACACAGCGATTTTACTATTTCCTTATGTGCATTGTCTTTGTTGCTTGGAATTACCCTGATCCAGAATTTTCTCAGTTTAATTTGAGCTCTATTAAGAGAGTTAGGTTGTGTACGGCCTTGCATTTTATTTTTCTCACCCCACAGGGTGTTAGCATACTAATTTTGTTGTGAATTTTGCTAGCTAGGGTAGGTATTTTGTTCAAATATCCCAATCCTTGAATAATTGGGTCTACAGACTCTTTGTGATTAATTTTTTTTGTTTATTAGGAATCATCATATTTTTGTTCATTAGGAATCATCATAACTCTCATTTCTTTCTTGTGAATTGTGCTACTTTTATACTTGGAAAATCAGGTTGCACACCACCCTCCCCTCAGGGAGGAGCAGCACCCTCTTCCATCCAGAATGGCAGAGAGGGAGTTGTGCCCCCATGTGAGGGGGGAGCAACACCTCTACTCACCCATAGCTTAGTGCTAGCTGAAAGTGAGTCACCTCCCCCCATAAGGGGGGAGCAGCACCCTTTCAGTCTTGGGGCCCATTGTTGGTTACAGGATCGAGCCACCTGGTAAGGGAAGAGCTCAGATCCAAGTCTATCCGATCAGGGGAAGGGTCTTTCTACATATCTGAGTCACCTGACTGGTCTTTGACCAGTGACCGGTGACTGGTCACCCGGCACAGGGCACCAATCTTTGCATACTGGTCGCCAGTCATTGGGTCCCTTCAGTACGGTGATAAGGATTGGGTTGTGAATGCCCCTCTCTCTAACCTGCTGTTTCATCCCTCAGGGAATTGAGGCTTACAGATGCCAGATTAGTGAAGGGGATCGGATCGACATCCCCCCTTCCCTATAATCCCTCTAAATCCATACGGGAAGTAGGGCCCTCCACTGCAAGGGAGTGATTGGCCCTCTCCCTGTAAGCAGCCATGGACTTAAGTAACTTGGCCACATGCTAGAGTGGTCGATGCCATGGACCTACATCTTCTTCTTACGAAGTTGGGTCAAAAAAGATGGAAGGAGAAAGACCTTACCCCAAATGCCCTAGGAGGGTTGAGAGTCGCTCTCACCCACCTGCTGAATCCTCTGCTAACGACAGTCATTTTGCTCCGCATGAGGAGTTATGGGTTCAAGTTCCTCTTACCCCCAAGTCTCCCCTGCAACAGAGAAACATTGGGTTGTATAGTCCTGCCTCCAAGGAGAGAGAGTGGGACGAAGATACAAAACAGGCCGATGTGGCACTCCCTCCCTTTGGGTACCCTGCCTCCTCTCACCTGTCAGTCAAGGCAACAGAGGAGGAAGAGAGCTGGTCATTTGACAAAGCAGTAAATGAGGTTTACCATCTTTTGCCCAGTGATCTCTTTCCCAAACGTTCAGGCTCTGTTGACTCTAAAATTCTTTCCAGTTTGGAAAAACTGTCTGGGGCAAAGTCTCGACCAGATCTCTTGTTGCTTCCTCACTCGGTTGCAATTAAGGAGCTTTTCCAAAGATTTAGCAAGGGCAAAGACTTTGCTAGACAACATAAGGGGTGGTCTGTTCCCTTCTCTATGTTATGACCCTTGGTCACTGCATCTAGCTATAAGGTTCATACCCCTTCCTGGTCCACTAAACCACCCACTTTGGATGCTAAAGCGGCTCAAGTAGGTATTCTACTGGGACCTGGGCTTGCCTTCTAGTGAAAACACTGGAATCCTGAGAACAAAAGGCTAGGTAACTAGTAATCGTTGCCTCACATGCTGACCTCTTTTCAGCAGCCTCATTCAGCCTGCTAAAGGAGGAATCTCAGTCGCCAATTGTCCTTCACTGTTTGTTGGAAGCATGCAGTGACAAAAACTTCTAGGCATGCGTTATCCTTGGCCTTGTCAGTGGAGCTCCTCCACCTCCGCAGGGATGTTGCTCTAGACACGTCCAAGGTCTTACTTGAGCACAGTAAGAACCTTCTGAGGGCTGCTCCCCTGGAGGTGGAGACTCTCTTTGGAGGGCTCATCCCCTCTGTGGCTTCTCACGATATGAGAGACCAACAACACCGGTCCCTCGCACACATCCACTCCTGTTCCTTTCTAAACCAGCCAAGAAGCGCAATCATTCTGACCGGCCGCAGGGTCCGTTGGCTAAATCCTTTAAAAGCTGTGCAGCTCCAATCAAAGCAACCATTGCATTTCAGAGCTCCTCTTCTGCTCAGGCCCTAAAAGGGCTCACCACAAAAGGGCCATGGAGGAATTTTGTGGGCCCTTCCCTCATTCCTAAGGACAAGGGTGGACAGCCCTAGGGACTCACTCCCTCTCCATTGGTTCCCATAGGTGCCAGACTAAACCTTTTTTCAGAGGTTTGGTCTGGTATAACAGTCGATGGCTGGGTCCTTTTTATCATAAAAGGTGGCTACCGGCTTTGGTTTCAGGATCTTCTTTCTCTAGTAAGGTCCCCCATGTTCTGCCACCAGTTGAATCTGGTGCGATTAAAAGAAGAGGTTCACTCCCTTTTTCAGAAGGGTGCAATAGATAGGGTGTTAAATGACCAGCCTTTGGCCTTCTACTACCAGATTTTCCTGGTACCCAAGAAAGGGGAAAGTTTCGCCTAATTATCAACCTTTCTTCCCTAACAGATTTTTGCAGGATGAACCTTTCAAGATGGAGACCACAGCCTCAGTCAGAAATGCCATAAGACCTGGTGACTGTCAGGTCTCCAGTGATCTTCAGGATGCGTACCTTCACATCCCTATCTTTTCTCCACACAGGAAGTATCTCCGGTTTTGCTTGGATGGGGATGTCTTCCAGTTTTGAGCTCTGTCGTTCGGCCTAGTCTCCGCACCCAGAGCGTTTACCAGGGTCATGGGAGTAGTTGTATCCCATTTAAGGTTGTTAGGTATCCTAATCCTCCAATATTTTGATGATTGGTTGATCCACTAGTCACTCAGACTAGATTTGTGTTGCTGTTGGTCCATAGTGACCACATTGGATTTTTTGCCCAACCTAGAGAAATCGGACCTCACTCCATTTCAAGATTTTGTCTATGTGGGGATGAATTTCCTCACAAACAGAGGATTAATCCGTGTCCCTCGGGACAGAGTTATAGTGTTCCTCATGATAACTTGACTCTTTTGAGGATCCCTTCTAACCCTGTAGAAATTTCTTTACGTTATTTAGCATTATCTTCTGTATAATAATAAGCCGCTTCTTCATTTTGGATAACTCGTGAATCTGCTTTAAATGCAGGGGCAGGTGTGGATCCCATTTTTTCTTATAGAAAATATCCCCAAAATAGTCCACTATTTGCTGAACATGAATAAAATCATGATCAAAATTGGTAAATTAAACCTTGATATATTGCTTGTTTTATACTTAAAAATGGCAGTTAGTGCCCAGAAATTTGGAATTATCATCATGAAATAAAATTCGCAACTTTTAATAAGAAGTCATATATTTTGTTAAATTTTCTATGGAAAAAAACAAAATTCTCAATGCACTGTAAATAATAATATATGATAAAATATCGATCAATGAAAATGTTTGTAATGCCTACTGGTGGCAACACTTTAAGAAATAAATACCAATTAGATAAGTCTTGTCAAGTGAAATTTGTCTTTCAGTTTAATTTTTGAATTAAGTTTCAGTGTAATCATCATAAATGTGATATACCTTTTGTATTCAGATGTGTAAAGTGTCAGTCAGCTGTAAAAGTGATGTCTGCGAACATTTCCATGAGAACTCAAATATGTGTTTTGATCTGCGACATGTGGAAGTATTTGTTGCATTGTTACAGTTAATTAAAAGTAGCCCTGATTGTATTATTATGTTAATTACGTCTTTTGTATCAAATTAAGCAAAGGGGGTGCAATAAAAGTTTATAGGCAATAAAATCCTACCAGCATAAGAGCTAGCAGTCAGGGTCATGTGTCATGTTAACTCATTTCAATTGATCAATCACAGTTTTAAATATTATTATGTAAGTAACATAATTAAAGTATCTAGCATTAATCAGTTATCATACTCATCCACAGATGTGATCAAGCATAGCAAGGAAACTAAATAAATTGTGTACTTGGTGCATGAAAAGCTTAGTTTCAATGATAGGATTCATTATGGGGAAAGAGATCCAAAGTTAGCAGTGACATTGCTCTCTTTTTCTATCCATATCATGCTTAGTAGGTTGGACAGAACTGGAGAGTGTGGGAATATATTTTTTACAAACAAGCTAGTTTCATCTTGAGAAATCTGTGTTTGCAAACAAGATTTTGTCTCAAAGTTTCAGAGGTTGCTGTCAATAGCAGATTTTCCATGTTTACATTTTTGTTTATTTTACTTAAATAACGATAGACTGCGAAGATGTTTAGAATAATGCATAATATGGTTTGATTATATAACAGCATGGGCCAAATTTCAGGAAGAAAATTTAATATTGCATCTCTGAAACTGTTAAAAATCTTGTGTCACCAAGATATTGTAACACAATTGCTCTTGTCAAAAGTCTGTTGCTGACTTTAGCATGGGAACTTGAGTTCTGTGTCTTTTCAGTAGCATATTTTGTGTACCAGTAGATTTTGTAACAGAAACTTGATTACATACATTGTAATGTTAATTTGGACAGAAATGAAACAGTGATTTGGTCACAAGCTGTGACAGCAGTGGATGTTATTTGAACCTGCAAGTTGATTAATGCAGTGACATATTGATATGAATCACTATATTCCTTAACAGCAGTAAACACAATGGTGCAGTAATTTTACTCATTGATATACAGCTATGACCACAATCATCCATGTTCATCTGTGAATTGGTGCTCATGTAGAGAAGAAAATATAATATGCCAAATAATAATAATATTAATAATAATACTAAATATATTTTTCAGTAATATATGTAAATATATATGCAGTTATTTGCAACTATCATCAGATGTTGAGCAATTAAATAATAATTCTATCATTCCATATTGATAAATTGACACCAACACTGTAAACTTATACTTTCTGAATCATGAAATTTGAAATGGATTGTTATTGTACAAGTTTTTATCGCTTGAAAAATTAAGTTACCTTTTAGGGAGTTGATAATTTTTGAAGCTTTTTCATCAAAGATAACAGCTGAACGAAATGACTTATACAGTACGATACACTTTGAAATAGAAAAGAGCAAAAGTTTTATAAGCAGACTTGCGGTTACCATCTTAATAAAGCTCAATACTACCAGTAATAAAAAAATGGCAAACATTGTACTGGCAGATTTGCAAGTATTGGACATAATATCAACGCTCGAAATCAGCAGTAGTCGGAAAGTCCGTGGCTACTTAAATTCAGTTTGTTGCCAGTCAGCTAGTGAAGATTCAGCAGGACTAGTAAATTTCTCAATCTTCTAGTTCTTCTCTGGCTATAAATAAATTTTTCAATTCTTGGCCTGTCATAATTTAAAAGTTTACAGTACAGTGTAAAGATTTTCCCATGAATGCTGATGTTTTGCAGTCTATCTGCATATCCATTTATTTGATTAGTTTGTTGTTGTTATATAATAATTGCAGTTAATACAAGTATATCATGTGATTTCATTGGTCAAAACACAATCATGTGACCATAATTAACTTATGAATAAACTGTTAGATGAAAAAATAATTGTGCTAAAAATAGGGTCATGCAACCCAGCAACTGAAAATTAATACAAAGAAAATAGCACTTATTGTGGTTTGAGATCCAAATAAGTAAATTCGTCTTCATGGTTTACATTTGAAATCAATAAAATGAAAAATGTAAGTCTGCAAACTCCCCTTCAGTCAGTCAGTTATATCAAATGTGCATAGACAGGGCAGATTTTACTTTGTGAGGTCTGAATCAGGACACATGGAAAGTTTTGCTAATTCAAAGACATTCAGTGCAGACTCTCTGAAGTCTTTAAATATTACAATTTGTACAGAGATCATTCTTACCTGCATGTGTGTATGCTGTGTTCATGTTTGTGTGTGTGTGTGAGAGAGAAATAGAGAGAATTTTTTGAAGTTTATGGGGTAACAAAATAAAACAAATCGGCTTTGTTGAAGTGTGCATCATGTTAAGTTTGAAAACATCTAGACAAGACTGACCATATTATAACCCTCTGTTATATTTAGTTTTCTCAACAATGTGGTATATCTAGTTTTCTCTACAATGTGGTATATCTAGTTTTCTCTACAATGTAGTATATCTAGTTTACTCTACAATGTAGTATATCTAGTTTTCTCTACAATGTAGTATATCTAGTTTTCTCTACAATGTGATATATCTAGTTTTCTCTACAATCTGGTATATCTAGTTTTCTCTACAATCTGGTATATCTAGTTTTCTCTACAATGTAGTATATCTAGTTTTCTCTACAATGTAGTATATCTAGTTTTCTCTACAATCTGGTACATTTAGTTTTCTCTACAATGTGGTATATCTAGTTTTCTCTACAATGTGGTATATCTAGTTTTCTCTACAATGTGGTATATCTAGTTTTCTCTACAATGTGGTACATCTAGTTTTCTCTACAATGTGGGATATCTAGTTTTCTCTACAATGTGGTATATCTAGTTTTCTCAACAATGTGGTATATCTAGTTTTCTCTACAATGTAGTATATCTAGTTTTCTCTACAATGTAGTATATCTAGTTTTCTCTACAATGTGGTATGTCTAGTTTTCTCTACAATCTGGTATATCTAGTTTTCTCTACAATCTGGTACATCTAGTTTTCTCTACAATTTTCCTGGATGCAGTAAGAGACCCAAACAAACCATTTTTGAGAAACAGCCTTTCATTGTTTACAGCTAACAGCTCTTTGTTTTTGATCAACATGAAAAGCTAATCCATCGCAATGAAGGGGTGGAAAGGCTGATAGTGTCACTTAAAACCTATTAAAAATCTCAAATATGATCAGTGGTGGCAGCTGAGGAAATGATACATTTACTATTAAAAGGATTTTCATCCTTTTTAAGGTTAATTATCATAACACTACCACTCAGATGGTACCGGATACATTGTAAGATGTCTCCTCTATGATTTTGGTATGTTGTGACCCTGGCTCAGTTTAGAGGTACTGATTAGAATGTCAGGCAAATTCTCAAAACACTCTTCTCTCTCTCTTTTTGCAATGCAGAGAGCTGGCAAAATTACAGTACATGCATTGCATTTTTGTGATTGCCCACTCAATCTGGTGGACGTGGACATAGGGGCAGGGGATTAAGTGCTAACTATGAGTAGTGGAAGTCCACGCAGTCTGGTGGATTTCCCCCATCTACTGTAAACCACTCGATCTAGTGGAAGTTCATCATGGATTTTATTGCAGCTGTTGTGGGTTCTATGGCACCCCTCGCTGATTATATTGTATTTGCTCCTCGAGTCGACACAATAAACAAATAGGTGCAAGAAACTTTAACACCGTAAACCCGAACATGGCAGGTGTCAGTTTCATACCTTTACCTGTACAGTGGTAACATTTCTTGTGGTATTTATGAGTAGCCTGGCTAAGGATACATACAGATGAATGCGTGTAACAGAGAAAAAATATGAAGTTTTATATTTCTTGGATATCTTCCCACCCCTGTCCTTGACAGAGCGTACATCAGAAAAAATTGCTTAGCTACAAGGTACATCCCTTTTGATTGAATACATGTATATGTATCTGTTAGCTTATACAGAAGTGGAAATTTACATACTGTTCTACATCAAGCACTAAGTTCAATGTTCTTTCTCAATAAATATTTCATAAAAGTGTTTTGTGTATTGGTTGTTAATTTGTCCTAGTTTACCTTTAATTTCCATACTATTTCCACGACCCACTTTGAAGAAATCATTGAAAGCAGTAATACATATAAAACTCGAAAAGAGATTATAAACAAATGCTGTAATATTTATATCAAACATGTACAATCATGAACACTGGAACATTATGACATGCATGGCATAATTCTTTCCAAAGTATATTAAATAAAAAAGATACATGAGCTATACTATGAAAAGGTTCTTCTGTACTTTTATTCTTAAACTTTGAAAGTAACATTGTTTATGAGAGAGTATGGTAATTTTTTAAATCCACAGAATTGTGTACATTGTATTGACTGTTGTGCTCTATCAGTGGCCATTCATGTCATAAACAAAGTGATTTCAATGAGAAAAAAAAGTTACTTCCTGTCCTCACTTTTTTCATGAATCTACATGTATCATCAGGCACTGGCTGAGGAGTGACATTCTTACTTTGAAGCCAGCCATGACTCTTTGCTCGAAAATTTATTTTTCATCTCTTGCAATACATGTATATGAAAGCGTTTTAGTGGGCAAGTCTTTGAATATTATACGGCATTGTGTACAACTTGAAAAGAGCATTCTGCACTGTGTACTGTACCTGAGCCAACATGTAAGTTCCATGTGAGGTTGTGGGCATCCACTATTACATAATTATATTGCTGCAACTTTCAAATGGACAATAAAACTTAATCTGTCCACTACGAGCCATAACATGGACAATACACGACGACCACTATATCCGCTCTGTGACGGACACAGCATGAAAGGGATTAAGGTCCACCATGGGAATGTGGATTTTTGCAAAAATGCGATGTGTGTACTGTACTTCAACTTTTTATTATCCCACCTGGCTATAAAGTCAAGAGAGCTTATAGTATAAATCTCATCAGTTGTCCATCCGTCAACAAATGCTTATTACTACTCGTGAGTCCATATTTCTGATCCGATTTCAATCAGTCAACAAATGCTTATTACTACTCATGAGTCCATATTTCTGATCCGATTTCAGTCAGTCAACAAATGCTTATTACTAATCATGAGTCCATATTTCTGATCCGATTTCAATCAGTCAACAAATGCTTATTACTACTCATGAGTCGATCAGTCAATAAATGCTTATTACTACTTATGAGTCAATCAGTCAACAAATGCTTATTACTACTCATGAGTCCATATTTCTGATCCGATTTCAGTCAGTCAACAAATGCATATTACTCATGAGTCGATCAGTCAATAAATGCTTATTACTACTCATGAGTCCCTATTTATTATATGATTTCAATCAATCAATAAATGCTTATTACTACTCATGGGTCCATATTTCTGATCTGATTTCAATCAGTCAATAAATGATTATTACTACTCATGGGTCCATATTTCTGATCTGATTTCAATCAATCAATAAATGATTATTACTACTCATGGGTCCATATTTCTGATCTGATTTCAATCAGTCAATAAATGATTATTACTACTCACGAGTCCATATTTCTGATCCAATTTCAATCAGTCAATAAATGATTATTACTACTCATGAGTCCATATTTCTGATCCAATTTCAATCAGTCAATAAATGATTATTACTACTCATGAGTCCATATTTCTGATCCAATTTCAATCAGTCAGCAAATGCTTATTACGGTACATGTACTACTCATGGGTCCATATTTCTGATCCAATTTCAGTCAGTCAGCAAATGCTTATTACTACTCAAGAGTCCATATTTTTAATCCAATTTTAATCAAACTTGGAATATGGGTTTTTCCATGCATCATCAAAATCTCAGACAAATTTGATAATGACCGAGATCCATACATATGAATGAGGTGATCTTGCATCTGATTGACAGACCTTGTTACCACTCTGGAGGCCATATTTCTGATCAGATTTTGATGAAACTTAGAATGTATACTTATATCATTAAGATCTCAGATGATTTCAATAATGAGCTAGATTGACACATACTAGGCGATGATATTGCTTTTGATTGGCTGAGCTTGTTACCATCTAGAGGCTGTATTTCTGATATGATTTTGATCAGACTTGGAATACATGCTTATATCATCAACATCATAGACAAGTTTGATAATGAGTTAGATACATGCATATTATTAAGAAGGTGATCTTGCATCTGATTCATTGAGCTTTTTACCACCCTGGAGACAATCGGGTTAGAAATTATAAATAATGAATGAAATGTCTCAGTTTTGTGCATTTGTTATATCCTTCAGACTCTTCATTATTAAAATCAGATGGGGGGCGGTGGGGGGGACAAACTGCCATTTGGGTTGGGGTTGGTGAATACTGAAATGGATTTGTATGGGACCCAGTTTGTGGATATATCTGATGCAAATGTTGTGATTACAACTATTCTTGCAGCTTTTAGTGGATGACTGTGAAACTTAGTACATATTATGGTCATCATCATCATACATGTATGTTGATAAATCATGGTACATAAACTCACATTATTTTTAGAAGTGTTATGTGGGTTTTTTGAATACAGATTCTTCTCCATCATCATATGGTCAGAGTGGGATGCTGGAGGGATGGGGGGATATATATTTATTTTGAGAAAATTGCTGACCATTCCTCTATTTTTGTTCAATTTGTTGATTTGACAGTGTAGCTAGAATTTTTCATTTATAAAAGTTGAATGTTTTTTTTTCCCCCTGCATTTATCTTGGTTAGTCAGTTTCCATATCACACAGATTACAATATGTCTTTTAGGCATTATTTGATGTGTGATACAACAGCTGACATTCTATACCATGATAAACACATTAAAAAAAATAACATTAAACTCTTAAATATCTGGTTACCTACACTAGTCAGCAAGGACAATCTTTAAAACATCTGCTGATATGCCCAGCATGCTACAGGTGTTGCCATATGTGGGATGTGAGGCTCTCTACCAAATCTCTGCTCATTTTTTAAAGGTCTGTTACAATATGCAAAAGTTAAGTTGCAGAATTGCAAATCAAGGCCTTGAAATACTGGCAAATAAATCAATTGTTCAAATAAAGGTTTCCATAATGCCTGCATCCATCTTGACTTTCGCTTTAACAATTTTTTGTACACCCACCATGAGCATATTATGTTATGACATCTGTCTGTATCTCTTTGGAATACTATTTCCTTGATTGTGTCTGTGCAATAACTTGAGTTCTCAACCATCTACCATTACCAAACTTTGTAAATAGCTTGCATTTGGGGTAAGGAAGAAGCCTATCAATTTAGGGGTCAAAGGTCAGTGTCACTGTGACTGAAAAAAGAAAAATGGTTTCAGCCCAATAACATTCATTCTACATCACAGACCTGGACTGTACTTGTGGAAGGATTGCACTTAGGGTAAGGAAGAAGTCTATTGACATTAGGTTCAAAAAGTCAAAGATCAAGGTCATTGTGACTGAAAGAAGAAAATTGGTTTCTGCTCACAAGCATTATTTTTACATCAAAGATGAGGACTAAACTTTGTGGATGGTATGTACTTGGGGTATGGTAGAAGCATATTGATTATGGTTCAAAAGGTCAGGTCAAGGTCACTCTAACTGAAAGAATAAAAATGGTTCCTGCATAATAACATTAGTTCTACACCACATACATAGACTAAACTTTGTGCACATGGGGTAAGGAAGAAGCGTGTTGATTTGGGGTCAAAAGTTTGAAGGTCAAGGTCACTGTGACTGAAAGAGGAAAAATGGTTTTGCACCATGCCATTAGTTCTACATCACAGTCCTGGACCAAACTTTATTGATGTTTTGTACTTGGAGTAAGGAAGAAGCCTATTGATTTAGGGGTTAAAAGATGAAAGCTCAAGGTCACTGTGACTGAAAGAAGAAAAATGATTCTATGCAATAACTTCTATATCATAGACCTGGGCTAAACTTTGTGGATGGCTAGCACTTAGAATTAGGTAGCAGCTTTTTGATTTGGGGTGTGTGTGTGTGTGTGTGTGTGTGTGTGAAAAGGTCAAGGGTCAAGATCACTGGCTGAAAAATGAAAAATGGTTTTCCAAAAAAATTTCAAATCATGACCACGTACCTTCACCAATGTTTGTGAATGTACACTTTGGGTAAAAAAGAAGTCAATTGATTTTTGGGTCAAATGGTCAAAGGTCAAGGTCACTGAGACTAAAAGAAGAAAAACCATTTTTGCATTATAACTTTACTTCTTGATCACATACCTGGACCAAAGTTTGGGGAGGGTTTGCAATTAAGGTATTGATGAGGTCTGTTGATTTTAGGGTAAAAATGTCCAAGGTTAAAGTCATTTTGACTCAAAGAAGAATCTGTTTAGCACAATAACATTTTTTCTAGAGCAAGTTATTTGACTAAACATTGCGGATGGCTTGCACTTAGGGTAATGAAGAAACCTACAGTTTGGGGTCTTAAAGTGAAAGGTTATGGTCATGATAAGTCTAATAAGGAATTTATAGTTTCTGCACAATAAGTTTTGTTCATGACCGCATACCTTAACCAAAGATCCAGGTCATCAAGATTAACAATACTAGTGCCTGCATAAAGAACTATTAAACTCAGGGCACGCATGTAATGTGCAATTCATGGTTCTTTGTTTATCCCAAGAGCTAATTTACAAGTAAAAAACAATAAATGACAGCAGTCATTTGTTTGAATAGAGCTCTATATGAGTGAATACCTCTACAATCATGGTCAAAAGGTTAAAAGTTCATTAGGGCCTTGCTGGTTGAAGGTATGCAACTTTATGTAAACCAGACCTCTCACGAATTCGATTTCCAGCTTTTTACATTTTGCTTTAGACTAGTTATTGCCTCTGATATTCCAGCCTTCCCACACTTTGGTTTCCTAAGCATAACTTTACCTAGGATTGTTGGATTTAATAGCAGTAATACAATACCTAATACTGTTGCAATGCTTTCCTTTTCGGGGACACCAAGTCTCCAGTCCAAGCTAAATATTGCCTTCTCCAGTAAGTAATTTGAGGCCCAGATCCAACACCAAATTTGGTGTGCAGCTTCATGTTGATAAGATCTCCAATAAATTTTGTTTTCAGATGTCTACTTTCCGTGAGGTTAATTGTGAGGATATAGTGTCATTAACTAGTGTCATTAATTAGTGATATGATGGCCCATTTTTTCAAACTTTGAATTTTGCACTGTAACAATACCAGGAGTCATTGGATTTTAAGTAAAATATTTGTTCAGTTTTCAGTTTTGTTAAATTCTTGAACGAGTTTGATTGCCAGCATTTTAAATCATCAGTTTGTAGAGCTGTGGTGAATTATTGTTCCATACACCACTTTTGTTTCCACAAAGTTTCTGTCAAAGGCCCTGTCTAGCAAATAATAGTAATCTGGACCCGTTGTGATGTACCTGTCACTAAAAGCTCTGGTTCAACCCTGTTACTTAGCCCTGTCTAGCAAATAATAGTAATCTGGACCCGTTGTGATGTACCTGTCACTAAAAGCTCTGGTTCAACTGTGTTACTTAGCCCTGTCTAGCAAATAATAGTAATCTGGACCCGTTGTGATGTACCTGTCACTAAAAGCTCTGGTTCAACTCTGTTACTTAGCCCTGTCTAAGCTAGTACTTTCTTTATGGCAAATAATATATCTTGTAACTATTTTCTTATAATCCTATGAGGGATTGACCTCTGTGTATATGTAAACTTAATCAATGTAGGTAACATTAGGATTGACCTTTGTGTATGTGTAAACTTAATCAATGTAGGTGACATCAGGATTGACCTCAGCGTATGTGTAAACTTAATCAATGTAGGTGACATCAGGATTGACCTCTGTGTATATGTAAACTTAATCAATGTAGGTGACATCAGGATTGACCTCTCTGTATGTGTAAACTTAATCAATGAAGGTGGCATTAGGATTGACCTCTGTGTATGTGTAAACTTCATCAATGCAGGTGACATTAGGATTGACCTCTTTGTATGTGTAAACTTAATCAATGTAGGTGACATTAGGATTAACCTCTGTGTATGTGCAAACTTAATCAATGTAGGTAACATTAGGATTGACCTCTGTGTAAGTGTAAACTTAATCAATATAGGTGACATTAGGATTGACTTTTGTGTATGTGCAAACGTAATCAGTGTAGGGGACATTAGAATCCCTTGATGCAGCATCAATTAACCATATGAAAGAGAAAGAATTATGTCCTGGGCAGTCAAGTTATATTGCTAAGAGGATGTCTGCTTTACGGACTGACAGAGTTGAGATTGGTATATGCACTTTTTGCAAAATTCTACAGTTGAAATGGAATGAAGGCATGAAAATTAATATTTCTGTCTTCAAGCAAAATGAATTAAATTTAACATTCAGAAAATTACACCACTCGATAAAGCAGAAATGTTTAGTTCTTTAGGGTCATAAAACAGCAGAAAATAGAATAAATTCATTCATCTATAATAATCAAATTGTATAAATACATGAAATTAATATTTAATATTTGACAATTTGTCTTGAGGTGAAAATAGCAGGTCATAATGGATGGATGGACAGGTTGATGGATGGAAAACATAATATGCTCCACCTTTAGGGGGGAGGGGGAGGGGCATATAAAAAAACAAGGTAGTTTTAATTTTTACTGGCAAAATTCCGTGTGTAATTAAACAGCGGTTCGTAAACTCTGATATTGATAATGGCAGTAACTTAAACTTCTATAGTAAATTTAGACACAGCGGCAATTTGTAGCTGAAGGACTTTTGTAACAACATACTGTAAGAAACAGTTGTTACAGAATCTAAAGCAGCAAGGTGTATATTGTCTGTGATGGTTTTAACATTCAGCATTTAAAGTGCTAGAATTTAAAAATATAAAACTTAGAACATAGCAGTGAAAGGATTGTAATATTGTTGTGTATTGTGGGATACAGAAGGAACTTCTACTAATTTTGCTGTGTTCAACATGTACTAATTTGTGCCCTCTCTGTATAATTTCTGCAGGCTTTTGTTTCCCTAACTTCAAAATTACATACAACAAAAAAATTAATGCCATGTAATTTGCCCAAGACATTTTATCCAAACAAGATTTTTCTGTTCATCTTCTTTTTCCTGTATTTGCTCAAGCTCTTTGTCCAATTCAGCCAAATCTTCCTCTTCCATGTCCTTGATAGATTGCAGCATTTCAGATCATCTTAACTCTCCTATTGAATCCTCCAATCTGTCGTCTAATGCATCTAATTTGTTGTCTATTCATCAAAATTCTTTCTTTGTATCTGGAATTCTCTAGCCAATAGGTTGTAGGCTTCTGCTGTTGGGATCCTTTCATTTTGTTTTGCCAAACTCTCTTCAGCTACACCTTTTAGCTCTGTTTCTTGTATTTCTTTATCAGTGATAGCAGGCAAATTAGGTTTATCTTGTGAACCAGTATATGTGGAAGTAATGTAATTGTCTAATGTTTTTCGATGCTTGTATTCTACGTGCTTGTGCAAGTTAAAATTGTCTCTAGCTTTATATTGACAATGTGGGCAATCCTTTATGGGCATTGCTATTTAAGTAGGCTGTTGTAGGTGGGCAGGTGGCATCTACGGCTGCTTTTAACAGGTGTCTAGTTTGCCCTAATTAGGCAGAATTGGCATCTAGTTTGCTTTAATCAGGTATGTAGGTACTACTATGGTTGCATCAAGATATTTATTGTTCCATGATTGTCAATGTTTCATGAATCAAATAGTCTATGTTTGACCATGTTTCATTAATGAAATAGTCCATGTTTGACCATGTTTCATGGTGGTCTGCAATTTTCAATGTTTCAGTATCATGTTTTTTTCATGGATAAACATGGAATATTTGCCTGTATGTGGTTGGTCCATTTTCCATGACCATGAGGAGACATGGACAAAACCTGAAAAATAAATGGTTGACATGAACCATGGACAGTCAGCTTGGTCAGATCACAGACATCCATGGTAGTACACAGTCAGCCAGGATCTATCCTTTAAACACAGAAAACATGAGAATGAGGTTACCCCCCCCCCCATCCCCTCCAATATATGAAGAAAATTCTTATTTAAAGAGTTGATGGATGACTTCAATGTTGGTTAATGGTTGCCATTTAAATTGTCAAATTGACCTTAAATATTTCTAGATACCTTGTTAATATCTGAGGGTGCCTATTTTTGATTGTAGATGGCATGTCAATTGCTATTCTTAGTTTATTTACAAAATTGATTGTAGATGGCATGTCAATTGCTATTCTTAGTTTATTTACAAAATTGATTGTAGATAGCATGTCAATTGCTATTCTTAGTTTATTTACAAAATTGATTGTAGATAGCATGTCAATTGCTATTAGTTTATTTACAAAATTGATTGTAGGTGGCATGTCAATTGCAATTCTTAGTTTATTTACATAATTGATTGTAGATGGCATGTCAGTTGCTATTCATAGTTTATTTACATAATTGATTGTAGATGGCATGTCAATTGCTATTCTTAGTTTATTTACATAATTGATTGTAGATGGCATGTCAATTGCTATTCTTAGTTTATTTACAAAATTGGTTGTTGATGGCATGTCAATTGCTATTCTTAGTTTATTTACAAAATTGATTGTAGATGGCATGTCAATTGCTATTCTTAGTTTATTTCCAAAATTGATTGGTCCCTTAGTACAGAATGTGTGTGCTTTCATAGACTTCCCTGCATACAGTATGACCAGATGACCAGGCATTCAAACTCAAGCTGGCTGTCATAGTATTTAAGAATTCCTTTCTTATTTGACCATATTGTAGCTAAGAATGTATTTATATATAGAGGGTATAAATTTGTATGGAATTTTGTCATGTTTGCAATATTATAAGGTTATTTTACATTCAATAGTACAGTATGGGTTTCTGTTGTACAAGTCATTGTTGTGTGGAAAACCTGTATTGGACGAGATGCCATTGGCGTCAAAGTTCAGTACATGTTTTCCACACAACGTTGATGAGTAAAATAGAAATCCATATGGTACTATTCAGTGTAAAATAATCTTTTTATTTATATATCTTAATACCAATACCAATACTTTAATACCAATTTTTTTAGCCCAATACAGGGTCAGAGCACGTGCTTTGTAAAATCTTTTGTATGGTCACATGGTGTCAATCTGAGAATTTCATTGGATTAAAATTTAGCTTTAGTTTACAAAATAACTGCTAGTAGTGTTGTGCAGTGGGTGGAGGTGGGGGTACAAACCTTTTAAACCCTAATCAGGGATATTTAAGGAAAACTGATTGCATTTTCTCAATGGTTTTGTGAAATTGCTGTCTGGAGGACTATGTGTTAGTGTATTTCTATTTAACTGGTATATTTGCATTTCATCCAGTGCCCGGATTAAAGAGTACATCCAGTTTGATTAAAATTGAGGTCTCCGACATAACAGAGATCTGACATGCACCAATAAAAGTTCATATGGTGACCTTCAGAATTCTCTGTTGGTTTGTTTTTAATAGTCTATCAGATAAAGTTTTGCATTTCATGTTAGGAAGAGTTATGATTAGTATCGATATGTTCTGAATGATATTTTTCACTTCATAAATACAAAAGCGGTAATTTTAAATAATTAGGTGAGGAAGAGTCCAGAATTGAAAAACATCTTGATCCTGATATATCATAATAATTTTTAATTGGTTTTAAATATGTATTGTATGATGACACCTAAGCTTTCTCATCTGATCTTTCCCATGTTCTAAATTCTGGAAGAAAGAGTAACTTTTCAAAATCAAATAACTTAGAAAGTAACATGAAAAGGTTGACATTAAAAATTTCTTGTACTTATCATGCCATCTTGAATATGAACAATAAAAGGAAACATGAAATTATGAAAAGACAAAAATGAATCAGTGTGAGGAAAAGTCTAGATTACAAAAAGACAGCCTGAGAATAGATTTTCGAAATCGATTCAGCCAACAAAATGAAATGATGGACATTGAAAATTGGTTGCATTTATCGTGCCTTGTTGTAAATGAACCATGAAAGCAAAAGACAAAAAAAAATTAACATGCGGTAATAAACCCCTAAGCTTCTTAACCATTGCTCTGCAAATGAAAAATCCAGAAATAATACATGTAATATAGTTTTCCATATATTAAGTTTTACATGTTTTGGCAGTATTTTGCAGGCATAAATTTCACAAAACTCATTCTAACACAATATGAATATGTTCCAGAAAATAAAGCAATGTAATATTTCCAGGTAAATTTAGGTTGGACTGGTAGAATGTTCTCAACTTTCATGTCAGCTTTTTCTTCAGCAGATGAAATAATGGCGGTTTTTCTTTAGCACTGGATGGTTATCAAGAAGCAATCAAATTTATGTCAGACTGCTCAAACATGTCCACTTCCTGCCCTGCCTGTAAAATGGTCCAAAATGTGTGACAAATCGGTTTGAAATAGTCTTGTTCAAATAGCATCACATAACTGTTCAATATACATATACAAAGGCTATGTTGATGATTTGTAAGAGACATGAACACAGCAGTATTAATGATAATAATAATAATTTTAGTAGCTGTAATACAATATCTGCTATTATTACATTGCTATCTCTTTTCATGGCACTAGTCCCCAGTCCTAGGTGAAAATTCCCTTCTCCAGTTAGCAATTGGAGGTCTAGAACAAAAACAACACAGTCCCAGTCTGATGCCTTAGTCACTTCCATCCATTCAGAATTCCTAGGATAAACACGTGTCTTTGTTTGGGTGCTCAAGATTTTTGCTGATCTAAGTACCTTTTGCCAGCATTTGATTGTATCCATTTTGTATTGCAATCAACCCTTACTCCCAAGTCCTTGAATTTTATTTCAGTTTATAGTGTCCCTGCTGTCTTTCATTTTGTTGAATTTTGATTTTATCTTGTGCACATGCTAGTAAAGCGGTGTTGCTATAAATGTATTCCCTTGGTGGTATTGGTGTTAGGGTAAGTATGACCCTTTGCAATTTTGTTCTAGTTTGTTTGTTTTGACAATTTTGTTTCAGTCATTCAGCAATGCCACACAAAATTGGCAAATGTGGCCATAAAAAAATTTCATGGGACACCCTCCCCATCTGTTTGGCATGCTTTGAGTGTGTGTGAATGGACAGACGTCCTTTCTGCACTATATGCATAGATGAAGTGAGGGATTTAGCTGAAAGCTGGTACTCATGCAGAAGCAGGAAGAATGAAGCAGCCTCTTCTTCACAAATGGCACTTCCCCTACAAAAATGACAAGCTTATTTCAAGACAGTAACAAGCTCGCTGAAACGTCGCACATGTGATCCCATGACTTCACTGCATAGCACATGGAAGCCGTATTTGGAACGAGTACGAAGTCATGGCGAGCTTGCGACATGCTCATCACGAGCTTTCAGTGAGCTTCTAGCAAGCTCATTACACCCTTATACAAATACAATTCTAAATCAAGCTTGCACGAGTTTGTGAAAGCATGTGTGAGCTCACAGCAAGCTTGCAATTAGCATACAAGCTTGCGGAGTGCTCTCGACCAGCGTGCTAAAATTTCGCAAGCATGAGCTCACAGCAAGCTTGCAATGAACATACAAGCTAGTGATGCACTGTCAACCAGGTACATGTAGTAGGAAACAAGCTGGAACTTTGCATGCATGAGCTCGCATCAAGCTCGCGATGATCTCACAATGAAATTGTAACAAGTTCAATATAGCTAGTTGCACTTACTGGCAAATTTTTAGCAACCTTCAAAATCCATGGAGAGCTTCATAAATAAAAACACAGTGAAATCTCAACAACTGCGAAACATACAAAATGAAAGAAACAAAAATCTAAAATCTTACAGCCAAAACAAAAGGTTTTTCAATGCACCAAGGTAGTTTTGTTTTTCTCATCGGTGCTCAAGTTTTGATATATCACTATATATTGTTCCAATTCTCGAAATGGGTGAAGTCTACACCTTTTTCATGAACCAACTATAGAAAAGTAATTTTAATAATAACTTTCATAAATGGAAAATGAGACTTTATTTCCATTTTTTAGGATAGTATTAAAAAACAAAAAAGTGGTAAAATATAGAATCTAATAGGGGTGAAATGATGTACCTGTGCCACGTATCAATATGATTCATGATACACAGCCTATAATATGATACATTATTGATACACATATCAACTTGATGGTCTTTTCATCTATTTTTAGGTCTGTAAATGGTAGATGGTCCCCTTTTATGTGTGTTGACATATTGATAGTATTTCCAATATGCAGATTACAGACAGGCCTAGACTTACCATCTGTTCATATTCCATTCTCATCCACGACAAGATAACAAATATACTTTCATACTGTCAAGTTTTGTTTGCTATTAATCATGCAGTTTCACTGGGGACCTCTAAAATCTATGAATAAATAAATCAAAAGAAACAAAGTGGAAGGAATGAATACAAATTCATTATTGTTTGAAACAGTATTGATCATAATTGCTAGAAATAGTATTTATCAGAGTTAAACATTTTTTTGAACACTTGTGCAGTATACCATGTAGTTTCTATCATAACATTGAAAAGTTCATTATAATGAAACCTCTCAATAGAGTACCATGATGTACTGATATGGTGTTTCATTTCTTTTGTAATAGCACCTTGTTGCATATAGAGCAAATTAGGGAAGACTTAGTGGGTGTATGATCTGGATCATATCCAATGAATTAGTAAGGAAAGAGTACAGAAATTCAGGCTGATCACAACAGGGACAGGCATAACATGCTTGATGAAAAAAAGCAAAAGATTTCGAGGGATGGAATTTTATAAATAATGATTGATCCCCCCCCCCCCTTTTTGGTAAAAAAATACTCATTATTTAAAAGCATTGATATTGTATGGAAATGTATAGTACAGAAATAAATTCACACTCATTTACTTTCATTTAATTCTATGAATAATGGAGTTTATTATTATTATTATTATTATTATTATTATTAAAAGTTCTGATATTTAACACATTCAAAAATGTAGTATAAATCTGGTAACAATATTAAGTATAAGAAAATGGAATTGTATACTGGAAATAAAAAGATAATCTTCAAGTTTTGTTTAATTGAGGGCATCTTTACTATAAAATTATTTCTTGTACATTTGCTACTGGAAATTGTTTAAAAATTCACTTTTTTGATACCATGGTTTAAAATACATTGAATAAGCTGTGCAAATGGGACCCTTAAACATTAGAATCTTGTCTTTGAGTAATATTGTATTCAAACAAAATGTCTAATTTGACAGTAATCTGGATGCCTTGCTCAACATCCAACATACATTTGCACAGAATATTCAAGTCCAAATTGTTCATGTGAAAACTTGCATTAGAAAATCAAACTTAGGACCAATTTAAAGTAAGCGTTTGATCAGCATCAAAGTCCAAATTTCTCATGTGATAACTTGCACCAGAAATTAGAACTCTGCCTTATTTTCAAACATAGGTAGATGTAATGGAAAAGAATGATTTCTAAGTTATACTTTCTCATATGAACATTAAAATTCTCATGTAAGCAAAACTTGCACATGTGAAAATTTGGTTAGTTTTTCCTTGGCTCACAAGAGCTAACAAACTGCACGCATGAGTTTACAAAGTCTGCCCAATTTTGTATACGTTTCTAACAAGGTTCTCATGTGCAGCTTATGAGCAGTTCATGTGAATTGTTGAGATTTTTATGTACAGGAGTCTTAATGAAATTTTCAAAAATTTTGGCATAATCTGTGAAATTTCAGTGAAATTTTGCTGAAATTTGATGAAATACCAAAATTTCTGTAAAATAAGGACATTAAATTTCACTGAGATGCACTGAACATGAACAATGAAAGAAAACATTGAAACATGTAAATACAAAACATTGTATCATGTAAATACAAAACATTGTATCATGTAAAGACAAAACATTGTATCATATAAAGACAAAACATTGTATCATGTAAAGACAAAACATTGAATCATGTACAGACAAAACATTGTATCATGTGAAGACAAAACATTGTATCATGTAAGACAAAACATTGTATCATGTAAAGACAAAACATTGTATCATGTAAATACAAAACATTGAATCATGTAAAGACAAAAATTAATTAGAGGAGAAAAAACCCCACTAACCTTAACCATTGCTCTCCTGAATTAAATCCAGAAATATTTGGTTCCCTCCTTTTGAGCCTCATCTGTAACTGCAAGTTAAAAATGTACATATCTATATGTCAGTAGATTCATCAATAAGTACCTGCTTCACAGGATTTGACACAACATTTGAAGATACTGTCAAATGTGTTGGATACTTTTAAACAGTTCCTGTCTGGATGGGCAAAATGGAAAGCAATTCCACCGGCAGTGATGACTCTTTTATGGACAGAGGAATAGTAGGAAACTGGTTCAGAGAACTTTCATTGATTAATTAATACTTTTTCATATATCTTGGAACAAAGAATGTGTTATATCTACTGACCAGTTTAATATGTTGCTACCTCAGTAAAGATACATTTGCTATATTTTTGCAAACTAACATGGATGTAGATGTACAGATTTAACGTTGAATTTTCAGACTTTGGTTTCATGTACCTGGAATATATATATATAGGGTGGGTTCAGAGTAAAATCATTGTTTTCAATTGATCGAAGATGAAAATAAGATGAAAGGGGGTTAAACTTTAATATAAACATGTAGCACTACAGACAGGATTCATTTTCAAGGGATTGAAAGATAGAGAAAGATTTATGCTCATTCATTGGCAGCACTGAGGAGTTCAGGAAATAGCTAATAGAGCCTTATTAGGAAGGTCACAGTCACTATCCAAATCCCGCTATAGTTTGCAGAGCTGTTTAGTCTGGATTTTGTGATTCCTGGAACTTATGGTGTCTTTTAGCTTATCCTGCACAAGAATTGATGAGGTTTTTTTCTCATAGAATTCTCTTGAAATACTTGAATCTTTCAGAGAAGCAGAATCGCCCAGATGAATGAATTGTTGCTGAAAGAAAATATCAGATAGTAGCAGCTGACTTCAGACCATAAGAGATTGTGTTGATTCTTGTTAAACTGGATGATATTGAAATTCACTGATAGATTCAAGATCTGACCACTTTTGGTATAAAAATCCATTGAAAGAAGGAGAGTTTATTGACCAGACAGGCAGTGGAAATTTGAATCATTGTTAGTCAGTATCTTACTGTATGATAATATTGAATGCCTTTGAATAAGACGATCAACTTAAGACTTTAATAGTGTAATATGGCACAGATATCATATATCTCTCCATGCATTCCTTAGAACAGCTTTCTAAGTCCAAAGTATCGTGGGTGCATTATAAGACATAATGTTTTTTCTTGCATTTTAGTTAATTATTTTGTAATTTGAGGCTTGTAATTTTTGTAATATTTCCTAAACTAATAGTTACAAATGTCTTTGATTTTTGCAAGACAAAACAGGATATCGATCGGTTAGGTATTTTATTGTGGCATCTTCTACATAAAAGTATTTATAATATATACAGGAATTTACATTATAACCACTACTGGCAGGTAGTAGTATTAAATAAATGTGCATTCCTTGGAAACCAGATTGGAAACTTAACAATGGAAGAATCTCTTTCCATTTTTGACCTCATGGCAGTTAAACTGAGGGAAAAAGAATTTGTATTTTCAAACATAACATAAAATGTATTACCTGGCTTTTGCATTTTATTTTTAAAAAAGTTGGGTTCAAATTTTAAAGGATTTTTCAGCATAAGAGAATATACATGGTATACAGTGTATGTAAGCAGTCAAGAGTTGAAGCCATGACAGTTTAAACATTTTTTAAAAATAATTATTACATAGTTTTTGTTGAATAATTCAGATTAGCTCAGAAGTAATCACATGTGGAATGAAAAGTTACATTCCAGTGTTCCACAATACTTGAGTGTTTAAAAAGATAAAAAATGTATTTTACGACTGGACTTAAATTGGTATAATTCTTACATAACTGCAAAATATTGTTTTAGAAGCATCATTAGCATGGAAATATGAATATAGACAGTACCATACTGTGTAGCTTAAAAAAAAAGTTATCTGATAATTATTTTTTGAACTGAAGAACATATATATCAAATAATTGAGCAGATCTCAAGCATGGCAAAAAACAAATTGGTGTTCAATTATCCTTTGCTAAATTTGATGCCTGCTAAAGTCTTTCATTTGCAGATTTAAAGACCTCCTTTGCTTAAATAAATAACTGATTTCGCTTGAGTGCATTTGAAATAATACTTTTTCTGTTTGTAAATGTTTGTCATGATGTTGGAATTGTTTGGACTGACCCATTGACTTCTGGTGTTGAACATCAATCATTTGGATCTTATCACAGGGAGGCTGAAGTGTAAAAGTCACAGTTAATACTCACTATGTAGTGTTCTAAATTCTTTGTATCAGATTACAAAATGAATGCCACTTTCTGCAAGACAAAGGATATGTAATTGATATAATTATCCTATAACACACAATGTATTGATTATAAAATAGCTGTGAGCTTGGAAGGATTTCATTTTTAGGACAGTTCTACTTCAGTCATGTGGCTGGATGTTTGATAAATATTTTATACCACAGCAAAATAGTCAAGAGTTCAAGTTGTCTGGCTGGGTGTGTGATAAACAGTGTATTTCAGTAGTCTAGCATGGTTCCATGCTGGGGTGCAATTCAGGCAAAATAATTGCCACAGGGCTTGTCTTTTTGCTTACATATACAGAGAAAACGAAGTTCACATCACCTTTGCTCCAGTTGACATCTTCACCTACCCCCCTTTTTTGTGCCGGTGTTGAATGCTTTTGCATTCTGAGTACATCATCAAGTCTTGTCCTTTTTTCTATTCAAAGAGCAATGTAAAAACAGTGTAAACATATTTTTGTATCCTTTTGATCAACATTTGTGTCAATTTAATGATTATTTATGCCTGCAGTTATTTTTCACTGTGAGATTCCTGTCAAAAATTCACACATAAAGCTTAATTAAAAACTGAGTGAAACTGCATGCATTTGTCTGATCCAGAGCAAATTATTACTCTTTGGTGATATATAGGCTGATTGCCAGTAAAGGTAAGTAAGTTTATTTCATATTTCATCCTACAAAATTATGAAGAGAGAACCTAAACAGCAATATTTGTCATCCATTTTTGATAGTAACTTTTTTTTTGAGGTTACTGTCTCTTGTTAAAACAATGTCATACAGTATCTAATTATGAAAGCTAGTAATATTTTCATAAAGTTTGATGAGTATTTCTTTTGTTTTGTTTTCGACTTTTTGATTTGGAGGTTTCATAAAATGGAAGTTTGTAGAGGACTGTTTTAAACATTCATAATTTTTACCTCTGTATGCTCTCTTGTGCCTATTTTCCGAGTCACTTCACCCTATTCTGGCTGGGGAAAGAAGCCACTTTGCTGAAATACTTCAATCCAGTGTGGACCGTGGTCTAGAGTTCAGTATAGTTTACTATGACTGCCTGGTGTCAAGAGATTACAAATATACAGCTAATGACACTCATAGCAGAGTGTAACATAGGATATTGCATGTAAAATGCAAGAAAAATGGCATTAAAAACTGCAAAACTTGAGTTTTAAAAATGGGAGAGATTTTTTTACGTCTGCATTTATCTTTTTCATGGCAGGAATGGATTTGACATATTGAGCAAATGAAACATTTGTGAAGAAAGAATTCTGAGAAATTTTTCCTTTGAACGAAGAATCCAAATGAAATAGAGAAATAAATACTTTATAATGTATAAAGGATATGCAAATCTGGATAACAGAAATCAGCAAGAAATTATACACTTGTTTGTCTTCCCCCCCACACTACCCCACCCTGTCTTAAATTCACGTGATGAGAATTCTATTTTTGTACAGATTCTTCATTTGATTCAGAGACTTGTAAAACTTTTTTTTATTTCATATTTAATATTTTCTGTAAAATTCTGGATAGGAAACAAAATGAAATTCTAAGAAGAGACAAAAAAAAATAAGATTTGGAAATCAGAAAAATCTCAGTATATCTTGTAATTCTGTTAAAATAAACACAATCATTGCCATTCATGTATAGATATAAAATAAGATGAACATAGTTCTGTTGAAGGTAAAGAAATGTGTCTTGGTTAATGGCAAAACTTTTTATATTGCAGTTTCATAATTTTCTCAAGAAAACGTGAAAATAATTGAAGGGAATTCACAGAAGGCAGTGTATTGATTAATACAGCACTAATTTGACAGGATTTATCAACACTATTCTGGTAATTCGGCAAATTAAAATACTGTTGCATTTAATCTAGGATGATATTTACTTAAACATTCTTAGGAAAATGTCAAATTGTTTGTTCAGTATTGGATAATTAGCTGTTACAGTAATTAAATATTTTAAATGGAGAACTATTGCATAATTATTATGTCACAGAATGCTGATATATCTCACGTCACAAAGGAATTTCAGAAGTAGAGCCTTTTGCTACATATTAGATTATTGTTGGCCAGATTTTATAACAAGCCGTTGAAATGAATTGTTGAGCATGTAGCATTTTTTGTCAATAAGATATCAGTGTTTCATGTGATTTCAGGAATTTTGCAACTGTATAGATCTGCTAGAAATAAATCCCTAAATTTTTTTAAATCCAACAATCGTGATATCAGCTTGATTCCTTTATGAGACTTAAGTACGATTTTATCAAACAAAAACTGGATTTTGGAATGGTATTTTACAGATACTGCCTATCTGATTAATTCCAAATGACAAGCATGATGCACATGGGATGGTGCTTGTATTTTAGAATTTTAGATATTTGAAAATTCATTTAGCCCTATAATTTGGACTGAAACAGTTGTTTCCCTTGAAGAGTCATCATGGGTAATTTGTTTGGGCTGATTTCGAGGCTTGAAGCTCTCCTTGCCAATTACATTGATGTGCCCATTGAGTGCCCTGAAGGGGATGTGGTTAATCAGGAGGAAGTGGATTCGTGGAAAAAGGAAGCATGTAAGCAATATTCCATGCCAAAATGGAGCAGGTTGATATTAAAGACTCGATCCTTTAAAAACAATGCAAGACACAAGAAAATTCTTGCCAGTACAGAGACAGATTGCACTGAAGATGTTGAAAACAGTGAGAGTAAACTTGAATATATGGCAGATCAATTGAATATAGATGTTCTAATCAAGAAAACTGTTGATACCGACACTTGTGAAGGAGAGATGGCTGTGAATGACACTGAGAGCACACGTGCAGAGGAATTAGACAACATGAAAAATGTTATAGAAGAATTGCAAGGAATTGAAAGGAATTCTGTGCATGAAACACAAGCAGAGGTATTACCTGAAATGGAAACTCCAGTTCCAGAGTGTTTGCAGGTGGAAGAGGTACAGGTTTACACATGCATGTACAGTTAGCTCCTTTCTTAATTTAATTTTAACCAAACATAAATTTAGCATAAATGGGGTTTGCAGTATTTTGCTTACGTTAAACTTATTTTGGGACTGGTTTTGCCTATGCTCTTTATAAAACATTTTAAGTTGAGTGCTTTTGATTCAGTCTTTTGCTGTGCACATAAATGGGTGTGTTTGTAAAGTGCTATAAATCAGCTTCTTTTTATTCTGTCTGTAGAGAGCATTTCATTTGTGAAATTAAATTGCCTAGGTTGCATACACATTTTTAGATACAGAAGGAATGACAAATTTGTGAAATGAAAAATACTTGTTTGACGTAAGGAAACTGAAATTTAGTTGACACAAAAAACGTTGGAATACTGAATTATTGTAATAGATGCAAGTGTTCCTGGAATTATCAGAATCATCAATCTTCAGTAATTATTTAAGTCTTGGAAATTTGGCCTGGAGTTCAGTAACTTGAAAATAATGTTATAATAAATTACCATAACTCAGAAACTTTGTAAAAAATTTAGCTTCCACTCATGCATATAAAGTCTAGAAAATTTGTAAACAAAATTTCTTTGTAACATTGTAGCAAGCATTTATAACCATTGTGTAGTTTTTGGCTCACCTGGCCATAAGGTCAAGTGAGCTTATGGTATGGTTGTTTTTCTGCTGTCCATTGCCCATTCAGAATTGTTATTTATGTCGTCTTGAAAATCACTGCACTGATTCACACTTGATTTTTCAGTGGGCATTCTTGCATCAATGTAATGATTTGTTCAATGAATGCCGATCTGTCATCGAATATGGCAACCATTACTAAAAATATGATGACTTCTTATAAACTGCTCTGTAGAATTTGACCAAATTAACATAAAGTTTCCTGGCATAGAGGGCTTTCATGTTTACACAAATGAGAATGATCCATCATCAAATTTGCTATTACTAAAAATAGAATACCTTAAATGACTTCTAAAAAACCCCACCACTCAACAGAATTGACTGAATCGGACAGTAAGCTTCCTGGCTGAGAGGGCTTTCAATTTTATACAATTGATGCTGAACCACCATCAAATAAAGCCACCAATACTAAAATAAACATTTAAATGTTCACTTAATAAATTTTACTTCTGTTACAAAGAAGAGATAACATTAAAATGACATTTTCTAAAACAGAATTGACCAAATTGGACAGAAAACATCCTGGCCCAGAGTGCTTCAATTTTTTGCAACTGATGCTGACCCACCATCAAATATTGCCACCTTTACTAAAATTAGAAAACCTTTAAATGATGACTTCTGAAAAACCACTAAACAGAATTTGACCAGATTTTACAGAAAGCATCCTGGTTTAGAGGCCTTTGATTTTTATACAAATGATGCTGATCCACCATTAGATATGGTCTCTGTTGCTAAAAATAGTAAACAAATTATTTAATGATTTTTCTTTCTTTAAAACTGTTCAACAGAATTTGATCAAGTTTAACAGAAAACATGATGGTATAGAATGCTCTCTAGTATGTATGTATGTATGTATGTATGTATGTATGTATGTATGTATGTATGTATGTATGTATGTATGTATGTATGTATGTATGTACATGTATGTATGTATGTATGTATGTATGTATTTTTAGTGGCACATCAGCAGTATAATGGCTATATGATATAAAATACAAGTACTGTAGTTCTAAAAAAATGTAAAAAAAATGAAGAACTGCACAAAACTTTTGGAAGATAAACCCTTTCAAATAAATGTAAACATGAAGTACTGCAAGATAAAATATCCAAGGTTAACTCGTTAACCCCTAGCGCCACGTTTACACGTCATGAGGTTGTACCCTACTTCCGAGCTCTGTAACATCAACATCATTTAAGATACACTAAAGTGGATGGTATTGCAGGAATGTAGACAGATGTAGCTCTACAATGATACCAAATAATGTCAGCATTCTACTCTCATTAAAAAGTACAGCGAAAAAGATGCATTTTTTTTTACCTGATTTTTTTTTAGGTCAAAAATTGCCTGTTTTGGAACCGGAGTTTATGTCCGGATTTTATACTTTTTGGCCTTAGCTCTAAAGCACACCGGTCTGAACTGCACACAGACAGATGAACCTTTGCAAAAAGTAGGATAAGTTGGAGATTTGCAGTAAAAAGGGGCCAGGACACAAAATCGGGGGTCCAATAAAAAAATAAAAAATAAAAAATAAAAAAAATAAGTCCAACTTTTACCATTCTGCACATGCGCGAGCATAATAGCCAATCAAAAACAGTGTTTCTGATACACCTAGGCATCTGGCTAAACGAAAAACTTTCTTAAGCAGATGTGTTTTGCTGCATTCAGAAGTAACCCCCAAAATGCGTTGCCAACCCCTATTTCACGCAAAAATGAAAAGAATCTCCCGGGGTTAATGAGTTAAGATGCTTGTACCTTGTATGGGTTTAGTCTCGCTTGCAAAAGTTAGGCTCCCTGATTGCTTATCCTCCTTGCATTGGTTTCTGAGAGATAACTTCATCAAAATTTGTTGGATTTGACCCAGATGTGGCCTGTGGCTTCAGATTGATGAGACCTTGAGTGATTTTGATTTTGAGCATTCCATGAGTTATTTACATATGTTATAGACGCTGACTGCCCTTCTCCCTGACTTTGTTTTTCCATAGCATACCTTTACTAAGCCTTGAGTTGCAGGAATTGACACCTGCCAAATATGTTCACTAGCCCATGGTACTAGTGTCGTTTACATAATGACTAGTCCCAGGGAGATTTTACTAGTCTCCATCAAGTTAGTACCTTGAAATTTATGGTTAATTCTGGTCAGATGTTTGTCCATTGTGGCACAAGAATCGGATGTTCTATCTTTAAAATGGGTCTAGAATTAAAAATTACTCCACTAAATGCCAAGGGGGTTGTGCGTTTATCAGGGTAAATTCTAGTCCTGGGTCCATTTTAAAGATAGAAAGTCAGATTCCTGTTAGCACAGATACAACACACACAAAAAATGTGTTTTGTGAGGAGGGCCATTTGCAACACAGTAGTCAATCGTATTTTGTGTAGTCTAGTCCTGACCATTAATATACTTGACCATTACTTCTGTGTGCAAAAGTAAAATGTCTTGATGACCAGGAACATAGTTGGTTATATCCTGCGATGCGAGTTGGAATTTCATTTTGAATTTCATTACTTTCACTGTTTCTTGCCATGACTGGACAGACAGGACTGTAATCTCTTTTTTGTAATTTTTTTATGTGTTTGTTTTTGTTTTCTTTTTCACTAGTCTTATGGACTGGCTACAAGCTAAATAGTACTATTCCCCCAACATTTTGACTATTGAAATTGTACTATTCCCCCAACATTTTGACTATTCATGGGTGACTGGACTAGTGTAAATGTTGAACCCTGTCTTGTTGTATTTCAACTAAATTTGGCATGCAGCTTTATATTGATTCAACTTTTAATGGGTTTAATTTTAAATACCAGTATTCCACATTTTCATTTAGGAGATTTGTGGTCTGTGATTGCCTGTGCTCCTAACTTTGCTGTCCGTAACTTTAGGAATATTGCATTTCACCCAAAGTTATTATATACCTTTATGTTGATGAGACCTTGAACAAAGTTGGATTTCCAGCAATCCGCATTATCATTTCATAGAGTTATAGCCCCTGAATGCCCATCTTCTCCAAACTTTGATTTCATGATATAAGTTCTTCTGTTTAGGGCCCTACTGAGCAAAATGTAGAGAGTGGGATCCAGTGCAATGCATCCATCTCTGCTGGCTCTAGTCTTTTGACCAGCCTATGGTAGTTATCATGATAACCACTTGCAATACCACCTAGAAGCAGTTATTTTGAACAGATGGTCTTTACACATATAAAATATTATGCATACAATGGTATATATTGTACTTTACACAGATGTGGTTGATGTATGCAGATTGTCACAATAGAAGGTTTGACTGTATATACAGTGATGTCTAAAGACAGATGGTCTTTAAAATGAGGTCACTGTATTATGTAACAACATTGATTTGTCCATTAGGAACTTTGTCTTGCATGACAGGTGGCCTCGCAGAACAGTTGTCTCGCAAAGTTAGACTTTATTGTATTCATTTCATACAGGGATATGAGAGGTCTATTGCACTGTCATTCTTTGAAAATCGGAGCAATTATACTCCACAACATATGAAATATCTGAGCAATTACACTCCATAATGTATGAAATATCTGAGCAATTACACTCCATAATGTATGAAATATCTGAGCAATTATACTCCACAACATATGAAATATCTGAGCAATTACACTCCATAATGTATGAAATATCTGAGCAATTACCAATTAATGCAGTTACAAAGTATTTGCAATGCCACTGTATAGTGAACCAAACAATTAACATTGATTCCTTTAGATTTACGTGGCAGTTCTCCAAAACTCAGAATTCCCTATCCACAACACTATAGGCTAGTATTGGGATTCTCCATGGAATTGAATATTTTACTCTTGCCTTAGCTTTCGAAGTCTTCTGACAACACTTGCTTGTAGATTTCAACCCAAATGCTAAATGTAAACAAAATAGTGAGCAGGTTTTAGAAAACAACAGAGGGTAATCTGTATTGAGTCATTTATTCATTAAAGATGTATTTCATATCAGGCAGATTTCACCTCCCTGGAAATCTTCACCACCATCTTCAAGATCTGGATATTCTTCCATAGCACTGATAATTTATTTAGACAGGGATAATAATGTCACAATATATCATTAGATCTGGTTTCAGAAATATACAAATTATCTTCCATCTTGCTTTGGTTATACAGATAGTCATGATGTAATTCTTTGCTGAAGTGTGGACTTTTGCAAATATTTTAATTTTCATGGTATAATTTCTCAAATAAATTTCTCATTGAAAAGCCATATTAAGTAGTAAACAGATTTCAAGGTAGGTAATTATTAAAGCTAATCATATCATTTAAATAACTATCTAATACACATACAGAATATAGAAGATAACTAATTAATTTTAAAACTATGTGTATATCAGTTTTTCTTAAGTCTTCAGAACATGTGTCAGGTTAGTATGGAGTTTTGAATCTCCTTTCGTACAACGGGAATGAGTTGGTGATCAGGTAAACACTTAGCAAAATTATGAATGTAGAGTACAGTGTAGTTATAATTAGTAGTTTGTGATTTGCTTATTCAGGTAGATTTGTGGAAACATAAAAGTTACCAAATGGTAAGAACTTGCACAGGATGGGACACCATGGATAAATGCCTCGATATATATTTACAAAATGAAAATGCATTGTGTATCAAACCCAGCATATCCCATCTTTTAATCCTTTTTTTTTTATTCATAACAATAATTTCTTGAAATCCTTTACAGGTTTTAAAAAAGGGAATTATAGGGAAATTTATGTTACTGTTACTTTACACTCCATTATTTTGCTTTTGTTCAATAATGTGGAGGGTTGCAAGGGTTTGACCTGTGTCTGTAGTCTTGTATAGTTTTCTTGCACTTTGTTGTTTTTTTTGGGGGGTGGGGGTGGAATCCAGATATGTAAACACAGTATTGTTGTCAGTTTTATGAATGATAAGTGACATATGCTGGTGTTTATATATTAGACATGTACTCAGAATTAATTTATTTTTGCGAGTATTAATTTTGGTGATTTTGCACCATAAAAAACATTTTCATTAGTATATTTGTTTGTTGATTGGGGAAAGGGTCCTATTGTTCTTCAGTGGGTCTTAAAAAGTGTGGTTTGCAGAAGTTATGAGCTTCATGAAAATTGGTACTCCATGAAAAATAGTGAATTTACAATATGAGTTTGGCTGAAATGTTCATGCTCTTTCACCAGGCCTGAAAATGCTGCCCTCAACTTTATACTTTTATATGAAAAATGTTCCTCACTACGAATGCACATAATAAAGCAATCATTTGTTGACACAGATAGTTGCTTCAGAATTGATTATATGCATCACTAAAACATAATGACACTGTACAGGAAATGTAATCATTTATGAATATGATAAATTAAGCAACTGATTACATGCAAGTTTTCTAACAGGTGAGGCATTTAAGATGCTACATGAACATTGCTTGAAAAGTCAGAGGCATTTTTTTTATATCTTCTTTTAAATATATTTTCTGCCACAAGAAAAAGAATGAACTAATTTTTAACGCTGAGAAAAGAAACTGGCATCAATAAGTGTATCGAGAAACAGAATTAAAATTTTTTGTTTTTAATGTAAATATATTTAATTTAAGATGATATTTATTTCCATTTAGAATTTAACTTATAATTACTTTGTTGCTAATAGTTTACTATTTAAGTAGCATACTGTTTTGTAAGCAAATGATTTTGCATATATTTCTGTAATTTCAAAAGAAGTGAGGAACATTATATATGGAATCTGGGTTTTTATTTCCATCCTTATCATGTATTGGCATGCAGGAGAAAACTATTGCAAAATCAAAACCACTGCATTGTTGAGGAAGGTATGACCTGAAATTTTCTTTTCTTTTGATTTGTGTTACCTATTTTATCTTTTCACTACATTCTAAAGCATGTATATACCATATTTTATCCAAGAGCAACATGGCAACATGGATGGTACCAAGAGTTTTACTGTTTATCCCAAGAAAAGTAATTCATGCCTGCTTTGTTTAAACATTTATTCCACTGTAAAACACAATAACACCAGAGGGCTAAAGTATTTTAAAGTGGAATAAAATGAAAAGTACAAATAAAATTCCAATTTTAACCAACAACAAAAAAAAATTGTGGCTAAATTAGGAAGAATCTTTGTTCATATTTGCCTTGAGTTGCTTTTTGAAATGATATGCGTCACCTAATTGGGTATGGATCTCCACTGGCAAGGTCTATGATTTCAGCACTATTAAATCCCTATCCTTCCATCTAGTACAAGGAAACCTGTCTTACTGGACAGTATATAAAGTACATCTGACCATAGAGAATACCAGTTAGGGAGCTTTTAATTGAGCCATCCCAGGCATATAATCATATCAGGTTTATGATGTAATGAACTAGATGATAATATACCATATGTACTCACTTATAAGTCAAGTCCAACTGCAAACTACACAGACCCATATCTGCTGTCGCGTAATGTGCTGGCAGATCTGGGTCTGTGTAGTTTGTTATGAGTAATCAGTAGAACAAACAACTGTTCAACAGCATGAAGCTAAAAGAAAATGCTGCGGAACACCTGTTTTTCATGACTGAAAATTTGTTCTCTTAACTTAAATGAATGGAAGCATGTGTTGTTTGTATGCCAATTTAATGCAAAAATGATATTTATTTTTTTATATATTAACATGAAGTTGTATAAGAAATGAATTAGTAGTCTGATCCCTTCATAAGGACTTTTATGTTTGGTATGGCTCAATTTTAGTTTCAAAATTAATCCCAATGTGAGGGATCCATGTCTACAATGGATGATTTATCGTCCATTGAATTTCCCTTATTGACAGGTTTCAGTTCTAGTCACTTTATAATATTCTTGTTCTTTACATTTTTGTTAATAACATACTTTCTCAAAAACAAAAAAAAAAAACTGAAATATTTTCATGTTGAAGGTTTAAAATTATCCATCAGAATACTTTTCTTTGCAGGAGGAGCATGCAGCTGTGCATATTCTGGAAGCAACTATTTTCTGTCTTGAATTTAGTCAATTTTATTCACAAACAGTAAAAACTGAAGTTCACACTTTTGTCATAAAATTGAAAGATTTTTTAAATGAATCTACTCAGTGAGTTACATAAACTTAATTTATATATGCTCACTGTTTAGTGGAATGTAGTATGTCATGGTCATATTTTTTAAGTCACTGTCCTCCATCAAGGGAAGATTGGTTTCCATGTGGTTACTTGGAGTTTGTTTGTTTTTTGTAACTGCCTATACTATCACTACACTTTCACAGTTGAGTTGCACTTAAACAGTGCAAAGAAGCCTATTGACCATAAAATTTGACAAGGCATAAAAACATGAAAGCCTTGGTACAAATGATACTGATCTGCCATCAGATTTTACCCCATTACAAACAATAAGAAAACAAAGTATAAAATGACTTCTTTGACAACTGCTCACCAGAATTGAACCAAATATGACAAAACATCTTGGCATAATAGCCTTTCAGTTTTGCACAAAGATGATGGTACATTATTCAGTGTGGCCATTGTTACTAAAATAAGATAAACTTTTAAATGACCTCTCAAAAACTGTTCACCATATTTCAGAAATCATCCTGGTATAAGGCCTTTCAAACTGCCCTTGCATTTGGCTGTTAGGTAGATGTCAGCCAGGTGAACAATCTCTGGCCCACATGGGCCTCTTGTTTATGACTTTTTTTGTTTTTTTTTGTTTCAGCTCTCATCAAACATTACCTGTAACTGCATCTTCTATCACACTGAATTAACTTATTAAAAATTAGATTCATGTGGTTTAGTTAGCTTGATGGAGGCAATCGCCAACATGCATTTAGCTAACATCTTCAACGCTGTAAGACCTCTACTTATAAAGCATTCTATATTGATGCCTCTTAGTTTTAGATTGTGAAACCAAAAGTAAGTCAGTGTGACCTACTTTGATGCTTAGGAGTCTTTATCTATAGTACACTTTTTCAACCCATATGTTTACTACTATATGCCTGCACTGATCACCTTCCAGAATGATAAATATAGAGGATATTTACTTATAACAAGTGAATAATAGATATATTTCATCGAGTGGGTGAAAAACTCAATATTTTTATGAGTGGTGAGGCCACGAGTGAAAATATTTGTTTTTCACCCATGAGATTAAATATATCCATTATTCACTCAGAATAAGCAAATTTCTTTTTATTTTATGCTGAAACATATTGGCTGGCAATATGTATAACTGGTGGAAGTAGCAGATTTCTATATGGTACTCCACCTGATAATGTCAGTTGTGTAACGTTTATGTATGTTCTGCTGTGTTTTGTATGTACGTACAGAAAACATAAGTTGAAACATAATTCTCTTTCCTAATTCAAGGCAAAAATCAAATGAAAAAGAAAAAATTCAAGAAAAAAATAAAAGGTTACGGGATTTGAACCTGGTACTTTTGCATGAGAGGTGGCCATACTTACCAATAAACCAAGCAAGTGATAAAATGGCAGGTCAAATTTTTTTATGATAATTTTATCAATGCATGTTGAGCCCAGCAAAAGAATATTTTTTATATTTCACTCCATTGAATTATCAAAATTATTTCTATTGGAAAATCCACTAATTCACAGGCTAGCATAAAATAATACAT
This sequence comes from Margaritifera margaritifera, assembly GCA_029931535.1. Taxonomy (NCBI): domain Eukaryota; kingdom Metazoa; phylum Mollusca; class Bivalvia; order Unionida; family Margaritiferidae; genus Margaritifera; species Margaritifera margaritifera. The sequence continues at coordinate 710,034 of JAQPZY010001695.1, forward strand.
CATATTACCTGCAGTTACCCCTTCTATTTACATGTATCATAGCGGGAAAAATTGCAGTTGGAATTTATAAAGAAAAAAATATGGTTGATGTTTTGAAAAACAACTTGTTGAGATAAACATACCACAGTTTTGCATATAAAACTAAAGCATAGAGTCTTTAGTATAAAAGAAGCATGTTGAGGTACAGAATAAGAAGATGAAAATGCTCTTATGTTGTAAAATTTATCTTTTGTTGTATCTAATTACATTGTTAAATTGCAGTTTTTTGTCTGTCTGTATGCCCTTTGTGTTTTGAAGTTTTTCCTTGTAGGATTAAGTAATGATTTATTTTGTAAGATTATTTCATAATGAATTAATCTTCCATTACTTTTTCTTCCTTTTATTATACCATTAATTTCAGCTCTTATTTCCCTTCCAGAGTGGCTCCCTTATGGAGACAGGGGAGGTTGACCTTGTGGCCTCTCACCCTGAGGACACGAGATCATGGTCACATCATCATCCTAATGGAAGGTATAGTAGTCAAGCATAAACTAACATGTTTACTATCAGCTGGTTAAGCTTGAAAAATTTTAGACAGTATTATTATCTATTATTGTCCTAAGTTGCAAAGGTGAAGAGTATAGAATTAGTTTTTGTTCATCTGTTTGTCCTTTCAACCCAATCGTAACTACTGCTAGTTCTTTTTGCCTTAACTTTGATAGCAGAGTGAGATGTCATGTCGGTGTGTCTGTCCATTTGAATGCCCCACCATGACAGTAGTATGAGCATATAGTGTTACCCTTGTCTATCCATCTGTTGCACCTAAGTTAGGTTTTGCATTTAGGTAGGTTTTCAGGTACTGTTGGATATCTTTGTTTCATAAACTTATTGACCTCCACCTCTTTGTGGAAAGCAGGGCACAATATCTGTGTTTCCATACATCTGTCCATCTTTGCATCCATCCATTACACCTTTGTTTCTGCTCTATAACTTGAAAACCATTTGACATTAAGGGATGAAACTTGGTATACTTGTACATCATTGGGGGTCATATTTTGAAGATCAAGGTTGCAACTTAATATTTTGGATTTTCCCTCAGTTTCGTTTCCTCCCATTAACTTTCAAGGGATGAAACTTGGTATATTTTTTATTCATCATTTATTCATCTGCTTACAACATTGGGGGTCCTATTTTCAAAGTCAAGGTCACAGCTCAAAATTTTAAGTTTTCATTCACTTTCCATTTCACTACATAATGTTAGAGTTGTGTGAGATTAAGGGATGGAACATTGTATACTTATATATCATTATTAGAAGTTGTATTTACTACCACACTGTGGACCATATTTTCAAGGTCAAGGTAATGACTTATTATTGTAAGTTTTCCATCTCAGTCTCCATTCCAGTCAATAAATTCAGAGTTGTTAGAGAAATGAAACTTGGTAAATTTATTTATCATCATTAGACTGTGTGTTGTGTACTTCATTGGTGGTGCTATCTTCAAGGTCTAAGTCACAAGTCAGTATTTTAATTTTTCCATCACACTTTCCCTTCTGCTCTATTACTTTTGAGGCCTTTTCATCATTAAGGATGAAACTTTTTGTACTTGCACATTATTTTTACAAAGTGTCTTGTGTACCACATTGGGGTTTTTATCTTCAAGGTCATGGCTATAGGTCAGTATTTAATGATTTCCATCACACTTTCCTTTCATCTCTACAATTTAAATGCCTTTTGAGATTAAGAGATGAAACTTGGTTTATTTATACATCATCATTTAACAGGTGTCATGCATACTTCATTGCGGTTCTTATGTTCAGGGTCAAAATCATGGGTCAGTATTTTAAGTTTTCCTTAATACTGTCCTTTCCATTCTTTAACATTAGAGCCATTGTAGATTAAGGGATGAAATTTGCTATATTTGTCATGTACCACATTGTGGATCTCATCGTCAAAGTCAAGGTCACAGGTCAGTATTTTAGATTTCATTAGTATTTTCCCTTCTGTTCTTTAACTAATGAGCTGTTTTTGATAAATAAATGAAATTTGGTACACTTGTATATTGTCACTTGTAGATATGTTGCATTCGACATTTGGGGTCTTGTCTTCAAGGTCAAGGTCAATGGCCTATATCTTATGGTTGCTTTTGTTTGTTTTAAATCTTAAAAGCAGTTTAAGCTTCACATGTGAACCATGGTACACTTGTATGTTTCTGTTTTATGTTATCTCATGCATCACATTCAAGGTTTTATCTTCAAGGTCAAGGTCACTGATCAATTTCTTCCCTTTTTCTGCACTTTTACTCAATTTCCTTGGGGATAGAGATGTGAAACTTGGTTACTTTCCATATTTGCCTTGTAACTCTACAGCTCTATCACAAGGGTCACAGCCAGATTTCATCATTGTATACTTTTAGTGACCTCACTAAAGCGGGAACGGGGGGAAAGATTCACAGAATTTGCTTGTTTCTATTTCTGTTCATGCATCCTATTTTCCAAAACAAAAGATTTATCACAGTGTCATGAAATTGATAGTTTGTAAACCAGTTGCTATTTCATTGTAAATATTTTTTGTACGCATTAAATATAATGTCATCTCATTACAAATATGAGGCCATAATATGACACAAGGAAATAACATTTTGTCCTATGATACTGGCCTATTTCTTCCAATGTAAATACCATGTTTTCCTGTGTACAAAGCACATCCAGCAGCAAAAAGCAGTTGGTTTCACAGGTGCCATTTAATAATCTTCTGGCAGATCAGAGCATATGCTCAGCACTCAAAACCTTATGTAGAATGGACCTCGTGGACCATGATCTCCTCATTCATTATTTTACATCAGATCTGAGTCTGTGCAGTTCACAGTTTGGTTTGCAAAATACACAGAATATATAGTAGCTGTAAAACTATCTGTGATTTATGTCAGTAACTTGTAAATCAGAGTTTTGTTTCACACTATTGGAAGAATGGCTCTTTATGCTCCAGCACAATAATGGTTACCTTTGTCCATCCACATATCCATATACCTATCCATCCACATATCCATACACCTGTCAATCCACATATCCATATACCTGTCCATCCACATATCCATATACCTGTCCATCCACATATCCATATACCTGTCCATCCACATATCCATATACCTGTCCATCCACGGTCAATATATCTGTCCATCCACATATCCATATATCTGTCCATCCACATATCCATATACCTGTCCATCCACACATCCATATACCTGTCCATCCACTGGTCAATATATCTGTCCATCCACATATCCATATACCTGTCCATCCACATATCCATATACCTGTCCATCCACATATCCATATACCTGTCCATCCACATATCCATATACCTGTCCATCCACATATCCATATACCTGTCCATCCACAGGTCAATATACCTGTCCATCCACATATCCATATACCTGTCCATCCACATATCCATATACCTGTCCATCCACATATCCATATACCTGTCCATGCACATATCCATATACCTGTACATCCACATATCCATATACCTGTCCATCCACTGGTCAATATATCTGTCCATCCACATATCCATATACCTGTCCATCCACATATCCATATACCTGTCCACCCACATATCCATATACCTGTCCATCCACAGGTCAATATATCTGTCCATCCACATATCCATATGCCTGTCCATCCACATATCCATATACCTGTCCATCCACATATCCATATACCTGTCCATCCACAGGTCAATATATCTGCCCATCACAAGTTGGTTATGTTTTGTTTTTAGGTCAATTTTCAGTGACTGTGGTGAGGCATTTGTATTCCATTATCATATTTCTGCTTTTTATTTGTTGGTTGGTTGGTAGGTTTTTAATGGCATTTCAAATACATTATTGGCTTTGTCATAGCCAGGAAATGGGAGCTAAATGCTTTTCCAAAGGACACACTAAGTAGCAGTAGTAGGTATCAAACATGTGATCCTTGGATTATGAGTCAAACACTGTATCAACTTAGCTACTGTGGCTCCCAAATTGTTGTGTCAAACATAGATATTTAGTCTAAAATCTATTGCAAGTTCTTTTAAAGATCAAGAAATCAAATGCTGCAGAATAATGGATAAATCTTTTGATAAATATGTAGTTTGTGACATTATTTACCATAATTCTGTCATCAGAATCATTTCATAATTGTAATGCATTTTTGAATTGCATTTCTGAAAGATTTTCATCTTAAGCTTTTTGATGCATTTTTTATTTTTTTATTTTTTTATCTCACTTATAGTTTTCCGGAGCACAACGAGTTCTATACAAGCATAGATAGTATGCCTGAGATCAAACCACGCCGAAAATCCGTCATCCTTGTCAGTGATCTGGTATGTATGCTTATTATGTTTTCTTGTATTTAGTTATTGGAAGAGCAGATGTTACCTCTGCATCATTTTCATGCCAAGAATTTACTTCAAAAATGTATTTTTATGTTTTATATCGTGCAGGGATGGCATATACTATTTACCCATGTCTATTCATCCTGAAACTTAGCAAGTTTTGTTTCCACTGAAAAGCTTTTGATGGGCTTTAGGGATTAAAACAAAATTAAGTCTACAGCTTAATATCAAGAAAATCTAGATCAGCCTCAATTTTCACTTTTTTCAACACAGACTGAATTATGGTCTGTTTGACTCAGAAGTTGGGCTTTTGCATCATGAATTTTGATTATGCTCAGTAACTTTTAAAGGACTTTATGAATTGAATTTGATTTCAGTAAATGTCTTAATATCAAGAGGATATAGGTCAGATATGATTTTAATCTTAGTTTTGTCAATATTTGAGTTATGGCCCATGTTTGAGTTTAAATCCCTTGTTTGAGTTTAAAGCCCATGTTTGAGTTAAAGCTCATGTTTAAGTTATGGCCCATGTTTGCATTTAAGCTTATGTTGAAGTTATGACCCATATTTGAGTTAAAGTCCTTGTTTGAATTATGACATTTGTTTGAATTAAAGCCCAAATTTGAGTTATGACCTATGTTTTGAGTTAAAGCCCATGTTTGAGTTATGCCACATGTTTGAGGTAAAGCCCATGTTTGGGTTATGGCATATGTTTGAGGTAAAGCCCATATTTGAGTTATGGCCAATTTTTAAGGTAAAGCCCATATTTTTTGAATTATGGCCCGTGTTTGAGGTAAAGCCGATGTTTGACCTAGAAGTTTGCCCATGTATCCTTTCAAATTTGACTTAGTTATGACCTCTGTTTTACTTTCAATTTGCCTACATACCATCTTTACCCTATGTTTTCAGGTGCCCTCAAAATAAATATCTTTTTTTATGTCCAGAAACTTAGGGACAAAGATAATAATTCTGAACAAAACTCCAAAAAACTTGAGGTTGGGATGGGGTGGGACAAGATCGACCGCTATTTTCATTTATGAAATTGTCCAACTATTGATTAACGATTGTATTTGTAGTGTTGATACAGTACAATGAAAACAAAATCTTTGTAGTCTATATATCAATTGCTTTTGACATTTTGTGTATCAAAGCTCTTGTTTCAAATGAGAAATATCTACATTTCAACAGTTTCTTTATAGATGCCAGTGTAGTCCGAGTTGTCAGAACTGCCACACATTATCATCTCACTGTGTACAAGATTAAACTGTTTAGCTTAATTGGTAGATTGAACAGAGACTGTCAAAGACTATTGAGGCCATCATGCAGTTAATACTTGCAAGTATAGTCCACTATGATCAGTGCTGCCATTTTCATACAGACTGAACAATTAGCCAATCAATGTTTGTGCCATGACAGACCATACGGTGTTAATATGAGATGTGAATATTATTGCCATATTATTATTACAGTTAGTCCTAGATCCCTGGCCTATTTCCATTTTTTTTTCACCATTCTTCGTCTCTTTCAGTGTTGATCTAGTTAACTGGAATGAGGGATTTCTGCATTTATATAACCACAGCGCAAATTAAACCACTAATCATGCAAAAAAGAATAAATCACTTTCAGTTCAAATTTGGCTCATTTCCCTTGATATGATATGTAATGTGACTTGTATGTATTGGGTTTTTGCATACATGTTGCTTGGAACTTCATCTTGTACACATTGTCAAGGACAACACATTCTCATCAGACGTGATTTTTTAAGATGTAGGGTTTATCATTAGGAATCTGAGGGGTTCTGATAATCCAGCAATCTAATTGGATAAGGTAGACAAAGCCCAGTTACGGCGTTTACTCATGGTTGAACCTGTAGTCTGCAAGTGGAAAAATGTTGAATCAGAATTCAATTTTGCAAGATGTCACAAAGAACAATTTCAAGAAAGTTCAGAATTTCAACTCCTTTTTAGGACTGGTTATTATTTGCCAAATCAGGCATCTGGGCCTGAGAATGGGGAAGAAGGATGTGATTCATTAGCAGCTGAGACTGCGCCACAATTGAAAAGTTAAATATGAGTGCATGTTTCAAGCAAAGTGGACAGAGAAATGGCTATTCCTATCGAAAAACAATAAAGGAATGATGTGTAATGTATGTGTCAAGCATAACAAGAATAATGCATTCATAACAGGATGTACTAATTACTGAACTAGTACTGTTGAAAGATAAGTAAGTAACAACATAGATAATGTCATGTTTGTAAGTTAGCAATTGAAATGGTGTAATATCACAGAGATGGACATCGAGTGTTGGTGACTTTTATTCTACTTTTTTTTACCCCAAGTCATGAAACTATTTTGCCCACTTATTTGGTCATTTGGTACTCTTTTAAATTTTTTATTTTTTTTTTTGGGGGGGGGGGAGTTGGCCCCTTTTTGAAAAATCATAGAAAAAACACTGTGTCAACATTGTTTTTGATTTTCAAAATACCAGGCACTGTAATTAATTAAATTACCTTCCTGTTTCTAAATGCCAACTGTAACTGATTTTATTTTGTGTCTGAAAATTACTGTAAGAAAAACAAATTACTGACCATAACTGTGCTGCATATCAAAATTGTTCAGAGAATTTATTAAAGGTGTCCAAAAAACTTGCAGTGTCTGAAAACATAAGGTAAAGATGGTATGTATTATACATGGTTTGGAAAGTTATACCATGTGGCAGAGGATTCTAAGTGGTTCATGTCCATTTCTAATTGTGGAGCTTGTTGTTTTCTGTGAACTGAGATCTGTAAATTTCATAAAAAAATTTGTCAGACATTTGGAGGAATAAATTAATAGTTTATATATTACTTCAGACTTTTGAAAGCAAAATTACCATCTATCTACCAAGATGCACATTTTATGGATAATAATGTTGACAATTTGTCTTTTATTATTGATTCTAAATGAAAAAAAAGTAAACAATTAGTTTGAATCAGTGAGCTTGAAAACATTTTTCTTTCAAACATGCTTTTTATAAAATTAAAACAACTTGTGTGTCTTAATATGGTATGAACAGTATAATTACACTGAACTTGTAAAGATATCGATATTAGCACTATAATTACACTGAATTTGACAAGATCTTGATATGAGCACCATAATTACACTGAGTTAAAAAAGATATTGATATGAGCACTATAATTATATTGAATTTGAAAAGATATTGATATGAACACTATAATTACACTGAATTTTGAAAAGATATTGATATGAGCACTATAATTACATTGAATTTGAAAAGATTGATATGAGCACTATAATTACATTGAATTTGAAAAGATTGATATGAGCACTATAATTATATTGAATTTGAAAAGATTGATATGAGCACTATAATTACACTGAATTTTGAAAAGATATTGATATGAGTACCATAAAAACACTGAATTTTGAAAAGATATTGACATGAACATTATAATTACGTTGAATTTGAAAAGATATTGACATGAACACTATAATTACGTTGAATTTGAAAAGATAGATATGAGCACTATAATTACACTGAATTTGAAAAGAGATATGAGCACCATAATTACATTAAATTTTAAAAGATTGATATGAGCACTATAATTACACTGAATTTGAAAATATGTTGATATGAGCACTATAATTACACTGAATTTGATACCATAAAATACATGCTTGATCAAGAAAATCTACATACTATTAGCTTGTATCAAGTGAAAAATGAATATATTTCATCGAGTGGGGGAAAAACTCACCCATGAGATGAAATATATCCATTATTCACTTGGAAGAAGCAAATTTTCTTTTTATTTTATGCGCAAACATATTGGCTAGCTATAGTATATAATGGATTGAAGTAGCAGATTTCTTAAGTATCCCGCACGATAGTCAGCTGTTTACCATTTATGTCTTGCTGTGTTTATTCGCACCAAAAATATGAGTAGTAACATAATTATCTTTCCTAATTCAAGGTAAAAGCACATTAAAAAAACAATACTTGAAACATTTTTTTAGGTACATTGTTGGATTCAAACTTATTTTTTCTCTTGGAAAATCCACTAAATCATGGACTAGCATAAAATAAAATAATGTGTTGCATTTTTTCCATATATATATCTATATAAATTTTCCTTGTGACAATCGACATGCATGCCTTTTAATGACACTTTAAAATACTTCATTTCTTATTTCAATCAAACCTTTCAATGCCCAGGTTATGAAGGTATATACTGTAGCTCTGAATGGACCTTTTTTTTCTTAATTTGTGTGTAAACGTGGTAAATGTGGTGATATTTCAAAGGTGCTACCTGGAGCCACTTGTCAGCATTACCATGTTGATTTGCATGTAAAATGAATCCAACTGCGAGCAACATATACCAAGATGTGATGTTGTTGTGTGACTTTAATAAACCACACATAGTGCACCTAATTTAAACTTGTGTTGTGGTAGCTTGAAACCATAGCTATATTAGAAGCAACTTGGCATTAAATATAATTTGAACTTTTGCACACTTGTGCATCATCCAGGTGGCATCCTAAGTTAGACTCACCAACGGTGTTAAACGCCTATGAGAATAAAAGGGTCTGTTCCTTGAATGTTTGTTTTTTTGTGTGTTTTTTTGACTAGTTTAATGTCACAACTGTGTCTCTAGTAGAATCGCTAAATATTTTCCTCACTTTTAGAGTTGTGTAGCTTTAATTCAAGTATGTGGCTTTTTTTCTCACACTATTATCTGCAAAATGTATAACTAAGAACTGGTATTGTATTGTACAATTCTCCTTGCATGGTTCTTTTGGAACATCTGAGAGACTATTTTTTTATATGTCCACTGTAAGGCAGAATATATCATGTTGATGTTGTCTGTCTGTCTGTTCTCTGCTTCATTTCAGCATAATAACTTGAGTTCTCCTATCTACCATTACCAAACTTTGTAAGTAGCATTCATTTGGGACAAGGAAGAAACTTATTGATTTCAAGTTAAAAATGTAAAAGGTCAAGAACACAGGGACTGAAAGAAGGAAAACTGTTTCCACACAATAATTTGACTTGTATTGCAGATACCTTAAACAAATTTGGTTGATGACTTGCATTTGAGACGAGGAAGACACCTTTTCACTTTGGGGGCAAAAGGTCAAAGGTCAGGGTCACAGAAACTGAAAGAAAGAAAAATGTTTTCCACAAAACTTGGCAAATTCTGTAAGACATGACTTGACTAAAGTTTCTAGATGGTTTTTATTTGAGACAAGGAAGACAGGTATTGATTTGGTGTTTAAAGGTCAAAGGTCAAGATCAGAGGGACACCAAGAAGGAAAACTTTTTTCACCAAATAACTCGAGTCCAATATCACAAACTGTAGTGGATGGCTTGCATTTGATATAAGAAAGGTACGAATTGATTTTGGGTCAGTATGTCAAAGGTCAAAGTCACAAAGACAGAAAGAAGAAAAATTATTTCTGCAAAAAAAACTTTGGTTCTGTGTTTTTTACCTTGACCAAATTTTGTGGATGATTTGCATTCGATACAAGAATGACACCTATTTAAAATGCAAAACATATATTTTAGTATTGCTAGTCAGAGTCACTTTGTGACAATGACATAGTACACATGTTGAACAGGTACTAAGCATAATAATACTATTTACCACATAGCAGGCATATAATTTACCATCTAAAGTACTCATAATACTATTTACCACATAGCAGGCATATAATTTACCATTCCCAGTACTCTTGTTTTCACTTCAGTTGACAAATATTTACATATAGATAAGTTGTTTTACTAGTTGACCATCAGAGTAGTATTCATCTGGAAAATGTGGTTTCTATATTGATATTAGAATAGAAGTTTGACATCCTTATACCTCCCATAGCACACATATATGTAACCAACACACTCATAATCCTAGTGGGGCATAGGTTTCAAGATGTTAGTAATAGCATAGCATCTTTTAATCTTTCAAATTTAGTTAAATGTGATGTGCTTTGTCATGGATTAGTGATTTTAGTAGTAAAATGTAGTTCAGACCAAAAAAATCTCCTTTGTGTTAAATGCTGTACAAGTCACTGTTACAGACTTTGTACATTTCAGTGACTTCATCATCATAACCCTTCTTGAAGCCATTATATTTATCCTTCATGCTATTTGCCCTTCTCTGTTTGTTCTTCATGCTATTTGCCCTACTCTGTTTGTCCTTCATGTTATTTGCCCTACTCTGTTTGTCCTTCATGCTATTTGCCATACTCTGTTTTCTTTTTGGATGCATTTATATAAATGTTATGTTACCTTTTGATGAAAAGGTTGCAGTTATCTTAAGCTCCTTATGTCAGTGCGCGTCATTTCTGTTGAACTCTGTCTTGGTCCTTCATTCATCTATTTGTTAATACTTTTAAAAGCTACATGTATGAATAACAAATCTGTACTAAATATAAGGTCTTTTGACCCTAATCTGCTAAATATAGGGTCTTTTGACTAAAATCTGTGATAAATAGAGGGTCTTTTAACTCAAATCTGTGGGTGACTTTTTGTCATTTGAGTTTGCTATGTGTGTCTTCTCTTCAATAGTTATACATTAACTCACCAGTAATTTGTTTCTTTGCAAAGAGTGTCAAATGTGAACGCATAAAAATCTCCAGTGATAATACAAGCAGATCATCACCAACAAATCCTACCAATGTTATAAAAGCTGCTCACTTGCAGTTAGTACTGGCTGTTGACAAGTTTTAGCTGTAATTTAAAATTCTTCATCATCATAATGTAGATAAGAGTCCAGTAAATTGAAGCTTGAATTGTAATCTTGTATTAAAGTCTTTTTACTTTCACAATAATTTGCCATTATTTTCTGAAGCGCATGCTAGCTTTCTTTCTGTAAATATTTCAGTAGAAAGAAAGATTATGTTCATTTTCTATTAACATGGTCACTGTGATGAACTATGCCAGATGGCATATTGTAGGAATTTTTTAATGCAACTAATCATTTTTGGTTACATTTACTTCATTTTGCATGAATACTTCACATTTCTTTATTATAAATGAAAAGATAATACTTAGTACTTGAATGTAACCAATTTTGGTCAGCCATTTACTTTACAAACATTCTTGTAATTTTTTTTTTTTTTTTTTTAAATACAGAAAAACGTATAGTGACATAGACAACATATTGCAGGAAAGCAAACTTAGGTCTCAGATGTACTAACAAGTTATTATATGATTCTAGAATAGTTTTCGAATGTTCAAATTCATACATTAAAATGTCTTGTGTTGTTTAACTCTAACCCATGTCAATAGTGTTAGTCGTGTGTGCATTGCTAACTCTCATCTTCCCTTTGCCATATTACAGGCAATATGACTAACTCTGTGCACTTAGCTATTCACACGTGACTGACCCTTCTCTGTCCTTAGTCATATTACAGGCAATATGACTAACTCTTTCCACTTAGCTATTCACACATGACTGACCCTTCTCTGTCCTTAGTCATATTACAGGCAATATGACTAACTCTGTGCACTTAGCTTTTCACACATGACTGACCCTTCTCTGTCCTTAGTCATATTACAGGCAATATGACTGATGCTATACATTTAGCTATTCACACATGACTGACCCTTCTCTGTCCTTACTCATATTACAGGCAATATGACTGATGCTATACATTTAGCTATTCACACATGACTGACCCTTCTCTGTCCTTACTCATATTACAGGCAATATGACTGATGCTATACATTTAGCTATTCACACATGACTGACCCTTCTCTGTCCTTACTCATATTACAGGCAATATGACTGATGCTATACACTTTGCTATTCACACATGACTGACCCTTCTCTGTCCTTACTCATATTACAGGCAATATGACTGATGCTATACACTTAGCTATTCACACATGACTGACCCTTCTCTGTCCTCAGTCATATTACAGGCAATATGACTGATGCTATACATTTAGCTATTCACACATGACTGACCCTTCTCTGTCCTTAGTCATATTACAGGCAATATGACTGATGCTATACATTTAGCTATTCACACATGACTGACCCTTCTCTGTCCTTACTCATATTACAGGCAATATGACTGATGCTATACACTTAGCTATTCATACATGACTGACAACTTACATTGTTAGATTGGGTTAAAGATACACAACACAAATTAGTTTACAGTCATATTTTGATAATTATTCTTGAAGTATAGAATAACTTGTTTAATAAAATTGTACTTTTTGGGCTTGGAGGGATTTCAGTCCCTCATATATCTTATGGCATAGTGTCCATTCTGTTTTACTAAATATAGTTGTTATTACTAATATTAGAAACAAACTTTATGATCTTACTAAAATTAGTAACAAAGTATAGCTCCACTGGTCTTTCAGGTCAGTTTTATATGTCAAGAGGCAACTCTCATTTAGGTAAAGGATTAGATCAGGCAGTAGTTATATCCCTTGGATATTGTTTTGCTTATTGTGACACTTGAAACAATAGAAAATGCTTTTAAAAAGAAATTACAAATATTCCCCCAATAATATTTCAAATAATAATATAAATTCTCTTGTGACATATAAAGAAAAGAATATTTAGAAAAATATTATACAAATTATTTAGATCTGTATTTTTATGATGGTAAAAAGGACTATCAGTAGCAATATCTCTGGAGTTTTTTTCTACATCTGATCTTATGTAAAGTAATATCGCTTGATCCCTCCAAGCCATCAGTATTCCAAATACTTTGATTTCATTTCTTTTGGTATTATTATTCCACATCAGATATGTTTTATCTTATTGTTTTCATTTGAAAACAAGTAGACAAAACTATTTGGAGGCAGTATTTTGTGTAATTTTTAAATGTAATAATATAATGATTTGAAGATAGATTATGCTAATTTGGTCTGTGTGTATGAATGTTTTTATAGGCTTGAAAGAGTCCATATAGATATGATCAATGCTGTCGACCTCTTGAATAAACAATTCCTGCCTTTGTATAAAATAGTGTGTCAACTTTGAAGTAAATGGAAGTTATCAGTAGTCAAAGGACTCATATTACCATCATAATTAAATGGTATCAACTTTTTTTCTGTATCAACTCATGAGTAAGTGGTATATGTAACAGAATACTTAAAATGTAACAGAAGTTGCAGTGTTTTCAACAAATGTGGAAGATCATTGCAACTGCAGGTATGTAAAGTACTATCTTTTTCTGTCAGTACTTGTTGATAAAATTATAAATCATGCATAGAAAAGACCTATGTAGGGATCATAAGGAATAACAGTTCATTAACATATACACTCACGTATAAGTCGAGTCCAACTGCAAACAACATAGACCATGATCTGCTATTGCATAATGTGCTGGCATATCAGTATCTATGTTGTTTGTTGTACTAATTACTACTAGCAAACTGCAGAGACCCAGATATGCTGGTGCATTATGCAATGATGGATCTGGGTCTGTGCAGTTTGCAGTTGGACATGCCTTGTAAGCAAGTATATTCAGTTGTTTTGAAGTTGGGGGTGGGGGGGTTGGAGAGAAATGGAGAGTCAGAAGATTAATTGTTTCTTTAATATTTAATTGTTTTGCAATTTTGCTGCTATATGAATCAAAAGACCAGGTAACCCCTGTAATGTAAGCTTAAACATCTGACTTGATTACTGCATTTTCAATAGATACATATGAACATATAAGCTGCACAAATGCAGTACCAACTTGCCTAATCGACAAGAACTAGCACATCAAAATATGCTAACCATTGGTGAAAAAATCACAGTAAAAAATTTGGGTTATTAGAGGAGATCGTTTTCTTTTGGCTTCAAACTTTCACTGATTGCTCAGGAAGCATGCAAAATTCAGATTGATGTAAAATCTAAAGTGTGTTCTAAACTACATTTACAAGAGAGGGTAGAAAGTTCAATTTAGATTTTTTTAATTAAGTTGCCAAAGAATTAAATGAACAAATTGTATTGCAATAATTAATAATAGTAGCATGCTTACAGTAAGTACACAGTGTACCTGGCAATACATGGTCTACATTTCACTTGTAACCTGAATGGCCCTCATGATTGACATACATCGCTGAAATATAGTGTAATGTACATGTGATTTTTTTCTCCCATGCTTTATGTACAGAATTTTCCATGGTAGTTTATGAGTTTGCGATGCAGAGTGTGTAGGATGGAAGTCTTCTTTTTAAAGAAAAAGTGAGAAAAGAAAGAAAAAGAAAACCAAAAAGAAAAAAAATGAGCTGCAGATAATGCATTCAAGGAATTTGGTTACAATATTCATATCCTTATAGTTGGGTTGAGTACACACTTGCATATTATAGTTTTCTCTGGGACACTCTGCGAATTGTATACTTATCTATATCAGACTAAATATAAGCACAATATTACTACAATTTGCAAGAAATTTATTAATTTCTATAAAATATTTTGAACTTTTAAACCAAACTTCTGTATCTCCATGCAAACACAATCATATCCATTCCATTCCAAGTGAAAGGCATGGTTTAATGTTAGTTGTGTACCGGTACATACCATATTTAGTTGCCATGAAAAAATTTACTGATTTAACAGAGGGTCTATACTGGTTGGTGTACATAACCAGTTATCACATGCATGAGCATTACTTATTCTAAGTTCTGTGCAGAATTTTTGTAAGCTGCAGATATAAAATGTTTTCTTACCATTAGTGAGAACATTTTATATTGCTTGTTGAAAAACATACTGTACAGAATCAAGAGTAGGTTGCAATCAATTGATAACTGGTTTCATGTGGCAACTGGTGCAGATACTCTACAGACATTAATTTCTGGTATGGTACCAAAATTATCAAACCTGTATGTAAATATAGATCTATGCATCCATTGGGATCTTGATTTGGTCCTGTCTGTCTGTCTGTCTTGGGAAGCTTGTAAGAATACATGTAGTTCCTTCAAGGCCAATCAACATCCATAAATGAAATTTGGATGGCATGTTTCTAAACATATTTAGATGGCTAGAGTAGATTTTTGTGTTATTTGAACAAGTTTTGGATTTTTTAATAGTTTTAGTTTTAACTCTACAGGTCATAGACCACAAGAGCTCATGTGATGGCCTGTTGTCCATTGTCTGGTATAAGATGTCCATCTGTCATCCATCCGTTAGCACAAGTTTGTTATTGCTACTCCTAAACTACTGGGAAGCTTGCCATAAAACTTGACAAACATTTATCCCAAAGTTTAGTTGGTCTAAAAAAAATGGTGCCCTCAGATATCCAATATGGCCACCACAGTGGCCATCTTGAAAATCTTATCACTACTTTTCCAGAATGGATGGTCATATGGGCATGGCATTTTCACTTAAAGAATTTTATGATGTCTAGTTGGTCATTTTTGGAAATTGTGCTGATCAGACATCAAATATGGTTACCATGGTGGTCATCTTAAAGTTGTTGTTATTGCCGCCATTCCTGAATGGATGTCATAGAGTTTTCCCTAAAAGGCTTCTGATGTCTAGTTGGTCCTATATGAAAATTGTGCTGATCTGACATCCAGTATATTGAAAACCTTGTTATTGCTACTTCTCCTAAATGGATGGCCATATCAACATAGAGTTTTTACTAAAAGATTTCTTATGATGTCTAGTTTGTCCCACATGAAAATTATGCCAATCTGACATCCAATATTGCCACCACAGGGCCATCTTTGAAATTTTGTTATTGCTACTCCTTTTGATTCGATGGTCATTTCGACATGGGATTTTCACTCCAAGATGTCTAATCAGTCCTCAGTGAAAATAGTGCTTCTTGGACATCCAATATGCCCACCGCTGTGGCCACCTTGAAAATCTTGTTATTGCTCAAGCATATAGCAGATGGTTTCAACATTCAGCGGTTGAAAAGAAGAAATGGTCTTATCTTGGATTCATGGAAATTCTTTTAGGCCAATAGAGCATCAATCCCTTTTGAGGGACTTGTGTTACTAAAAATACTTTTTATGATACCTTGTTCGTTCTAAATAAAAATGGTGATGATTAATGGTGGCCATCTTGAAAATATTGTTGCCATTACTCCTCTTAAAGGGATGGTTGTATTGACATGGGATTTTCACCAAAACACTTTTTACTATATGTAGTGGTCCTAAATAATGCCTATGTGCTCTCCCAAAATTTGGAAAGTTTTGTAATCATTTCTTTTTTCAAACAGATGGCTCTATCGACCTTTTAAAACAAAATCCTGTTGCTGATCTAACCTCCAAAATGGTTGCCTTGAAAATCTTTATATGGCTACTTCTTCTGAATGGATGGTCATGTCATATGGTTTTAACTAGAACAATATAGCATTATGTAGCTGGTTCTGAATGAGAATGATGCCCATCTGACCTCCAACATGGCACTACAGTGGCTGTCTAAAAAATTGTGTTATCACTACTCCTGTTGCATGAATGGTGGCATTTACATGGAGTTTTTCAGTGAAACACTTTATTTGCAGTATTTAATTGGTTTTGAATCAAAATAGTTCATATCCTACCACCAACATACAGTACTCACATATTTGTGAAAGAATATTGAAAACCAGACCCAATTGACTTTGGGGTCAAGTCACAAGTCATTGCTTGCATTTTTGTGCTTCATTTACATATTAAAACACAATGACATGTACAAAAACAAGTAAATTTTGACCTGACTTTGTATTGAGTTGCTTTTCAATGAATTAGTAGATAGTTAGCATTCTGACTTTGATTTTAAGGTCAGACGTCTTGACTCTGGCTTTTAACTGTACTGGCTTGTGAGCATGATAACACAAATAAGTACGAATGTAATTTTTATCAAAACCAGTTATGTTTGTTACCAAATTTGGTATTTTAGATTTTCTCAAAGAATCTCAGAAATGGTTTCAATATTCAGCAGTTAGAAAGAAGTAAAGGGTAGAAGAAACAAACTTATTGTGGATTCTTAGAAATTCTTTTTGGCCAGTAGAGTGTCAGCCCCTTCAAGGGACTCTTGTTTGTTTTTACTCTTTGAACTTGTACTTTACCTTTTAGGATGATTATGCAGAAACCACTTGACAAATGAAATTTAGTTGGCATGTTTCTGTTCATATGTAGATAACCTTATTAGAATTTTCCACTATTTGTTTGTTTTTTGGATTTGAGGGATATTAAATTTTTTGTTGCTTTTGGGGACTTGGACTTTTTTGAGTATAGTCCTTGTTAGCATGATTGTGCAATAACCATGTGATTTAGATCTGTGAAATTGTGTAGACCTGTTTCTTTTGATGTGTAGATGACATTGTTGGATTTTTCTTCTATTTGAATGAATTTTTGACTTTTTATGTTTTCTCTACTTTGGTCCTAAACCTTTTGCATATAACTTAGCAGCAGAGTTATTACAAAAACTGCTCAACCTTGGAAAATGTGGTTTTTAAACTTGTTTAAGTGTATATGCAGATGACCTGATTATATTTTTGTGTTATGTAATGATTTTTAGCTGATGTGGCCAAAGGCCATGTGAGCTTATGGTACGGCCCTGCATCCATTGTGCCAGTTTTTATCAAACTAGGTATGAATTTTTCATAGGACATGTTTTACCAGAATTATGTTTGGTTTCCTTGTCAATAATGTGGCTTACTTATCAGCCAGTTGGAAAACCTACTTTTTACTTCTCAAGAATGATTGAATCAATTTTGATCAAACTTGGTAGGAATGATTCTTAGGACATGATTTACCAGAATTTGTCCAAGTTTGAACCCCTAGCAATGGTTTGGCTTCTGTAGCAACCAGGTTAAAAACCTGTTTTCAACTAATTCTTCAGTATGACACTGCCAGTTTTGATTAAACATGCTAGGAATGTTCCTTAAGATACGCTGTGCCAGAATTATGTTCATGGAGGCTTCATAGCATTGGTGTGGCTTCCATAGGAACCAGGTGGAAAACCAACAAATGATACTTATCTCCTATAAAGTACAGCTATTCTGACTAATATATTTAAAAAATCAAACCCATCAAAGAACGACTTAATCTCCAAAAGAGCATGACCATATCAGACTAAATTTTATACTTAAAGTAGAAATAAAGTTAAAAAAGATCTCACCTACCAGCAGTTTCAACCAATAAGCTGGAAATTATCCTGATATGGGTGACTGGCTGCTTTATTACTGCTATATTTGCCTTTGAGACCATTATATGCCAGGTGAGTGGTATCAGGCCCACTTGGGCATATTGTTGGAAGCTGGGATTTTTTAAAACTTTCTGGACATAACATTTCATTCCAGTTTGGTGTATTGAGAAATTATCCAAATGTAGTTGTTGAATTTATTGTGTTCTTATGACAGAAATGGGTTCTTTTTGCCTATTCAACAATAGAATGAAATGTCCTAGTCACGTTTAAGGTGTGAAGTTATCCTTTCCCCATAACAGATGTGAAGTTATCCTGTGCACATAACATTTGTGAAGTTATCGTGCTATCCTGTATACATAACAGGTGTAAAGTTATCTTGTTCACATAACAGGTGTGAAGTTACCCAGTCCACATAACAGGTGTGAAGTTACTTTTTCCACATTACTGGTGGGAGTAAATGTCCAGTTTAATTTAATAGGACATGAAAACAAGGAATGAACACAAATATGACTTTGCTTCCATTCTGCTGATGAACCCTCAGAGTAGCTTCACTCCCACATCAACAATGTTAAAATTTTGTTTGAAAGTGTATGAAAGTCAGATACAGGGTTTTTACTGACAGCATATAGATGCAGGTGAGACACCGAGTTCCACGTTAGTTGTAGTAACTTTTGTGCATAACTGCGAACTGAGATTCTTCAACTTTCAATAACTCCATAAGCAATTGATTTTAAAAGGCAGTATGTGTGAACCAACAAAATATGTAATGCTATTCCTCACCTTTGAACTTTGCTTCTCATCAAGAACTATTGGCTTTATTTCCTGAGCAGCAGTATGTGATCAAATTTAGGTAACATTAAAACAAAAATAAATGGAATAAAATAAACTAATTCCATTTCCTCTTCTTGAATACTTAAAATACCACAATTTCAATCAAACACTGAACACCATACTTCTTTATGTCTTTTATCACAGATATTGATCTCTTTTATTTACCTTTTTCTTCTCATCTCTGTTGAATCCATGTCAGTATCATTGATACTTTGATTTTTCATAGAAGAAGCCATTCTTTTTATTATTTCCTAAATTAGAAGCTTTAACTGTTTTGTAATTTCATTTGTAGGTA
Source organism: Margaritifera margaritifera (assembly GCA_029931535.1). Taxonomy (NCBI): domain Eukaryota; kingdom Metazoa; phylum Mollusca; class Bivalvia; order Unionida; family Margaritiferidae; genus Margaritifera; species Margaritifera margaritifera. The sequence continues at coordinate 729,614 of JAQPZY010001695.1, forward strand.
GTTTCTTTCATTATTTTTGCAGTTTTGAAATTGAATGGTTCTACACCTCTGCAGAATGTTTCAAATTTCCATATCAGAATTCAGATTTTAGTCTAATTTAGAATTTTAAGTTGCCCAGACTAGGACTGTTTGTTAAATTAATCCTTACATTTTAGAATCCAATCACAGTGTTTTTTGGAGTTATTAATATATACATGTCTTGTTGTATCCAACAGAACCTGTTTTGACAATAGTGTATTTGTATGCTTCAGATTTGCCTAAAATTGCCTTTACCATGTTATTTTGCTATAAGATATTAAAAGTATTATTTCTAATTGCTTTGTCATGGGGAAATATAAAATATACTGTTATCACTATCATGGCATCTATTCTAGTTTAAAACACATTACTCAAATTATTATGCTATATTGCATAATTGCATTATATTGAATCCTCCTGTATTTTCCAGACTATGCAAGCTTCGAAAAGAAATACTGGAGTACCAGCCATGGTAGCCAGACAGTCCCTTAATGATGAAGAGCTGGTAAGTAATGATAAAAACGTAAGGTTCATTACCTTTTTGAAAAGTAAGTTCAATTGCGTATCATTGGACATCCTTAGGACCCCAATTTTTTAAAATTTAATTCATTAGCTGATCAAGAGACACCTTTGGTAGAAGTTATTAAATGTATAATATGACTTATCTTCGCTCACAAAGGTTAATTAATCCACTTTATTCCACATCAGCTGACATGGAACATTGGATTGCTGACCCTGCTCTGTGGCAATGTTGAAACATATCACACCATTTGTATTTAATATGCAATTCAAGAAACAGGTAGAATAATATTATATGCCATGTGGTGTTGGTTTCTTAAATTTTTATATGAAATGAACATTATTTGAGAAATTGATCAAGTTAAGTTAAGGACTATACATTATTCTATGACTTTGCTTAGTGGTATAGATGTAAATTTGTAATAAAAGTTTGTGGTTCAAGTTTCTTCCAAAAATTTAGAGTTTTTGAAACCTTATGCAATAACATCACATACTTCACGTTTCCTCTCCTGCCCCTGGGACCCTGCAGTCACACATCTTAGGTTGGAAGATTCCATATACTGACTTCAGATATTATATCAGTTAGCATGTTCTAATTACTTGGTAATATATATGTGGAATGAAAATTTCACATACAAGCTTTGGAACATCATACCCATCATTGGAGAGTGGCATCTTTCATATAGAACAAATTGCAGAGATGAGGTGGTGTTGTGCTGATCACATATAGGACATACATACCTGTCTCATGCATACCTCTTGAAGGTTGAATCAAGACCCAAGTGCACACCTTGTCTGTGTCCACTGATTGTGGAATACAATGTTGTCGAGTGTATTGACTTCCACCCTGTGGAACAAGTTTTTTTTTTATGTGAACTCAATTAGGAAACTCAATGACAATGTACACAAATCTTTGACTTTTTGAGGGAATGTGGTTGATACAAAAAAAATGTTGACCCAGTATGTTATGGATTTGTTATTTTTAGCTTCCCTGGCTGTAAGGGCAAGTGAGCTTATGGTATGGCCCAGTATCGATCATGCGTCATGCATTGTCCATCATGCATCACCCAACTGTCAACAATTGTTTGTTATCACTCCGGAGTCAATATTTCTGATCCAATTTCAATCAAACCTGGAATATGGGTTTATATCTTTAAACTGTCAGATGAGTTCAATAATGAGCAAGACCTATGTGTATTAATGAGATGATCTTGTGTCTGGTTTTTCTAATCTTGTTACCACTCTGGAAGCCATATTTCTGATCCAATTGTTATCAAACTAGGAATATATGCTTGTATCATCAAGATATTGGACAAGTTAAATAATGAGTGAGATGCATGGACATTAATGTGGTGATCATGCATCTGATTAGCTGAGCTTGTTGCCACTTTATAAGCTGTATTTCTGTTCTGAATTTGATCAGGCTTTGAAGTACGGGTTTATATCATCAAGATCTTGAATGGGTTCAATAATGACCGGGGTCACTACATTTTAATGATGTAATCATGTATCTAATTGGCTGAGCTTGTTGCCACTCTGGAAGCCATATTTCTGATCCAATTTTGATCAAGCTTGGAATATCATCAAGATTTTGGGCAGTTTTAGTAATGAGCAAGATTGATGCACATTATGAGGTGATCTTGCATCTGACTGTCCAAGCGTATTACCACTCTGGAAGCCATAATTCTGATATTATTTTGATCCAAATTGGAATATGGGCTTACATCATGAAGAGCATGGACGATTTCAAAAGTGAGTGTGATCAATGCATATTAATAAGGTGATCTTGCATCTGATTGGCTGGGCTTATTACCACTCATGAAGCTATGTTTTTATATGATTTTGATCAGACTTGAAATATAGTTTTATATGATCAAGATCTCACATGAATCCTATAATATGCAGGATCCATACATATTAATAAAGTGATCTTGCATGTGATTGGCTAAACTTGCTACCATTATAGAGACTGATCAGACTTGGTAAATAGCTTTAAATCATTACGATCTTGGATTATTACAATTATGAGCAATATCCATGTATATTAATGACTTAGAGGTAATTTTGCATTGGATTCATTGAGCTTGTTAACACTTTAGCGACTCTATTTGAGATCATATTTTTATCAAACTTGGTAAATAGGCTTATATATATATATATATATATATATATATATATACACACACACACACACAAATTCCTAAAAACCAAAACCTCAGTATACCAGAATCCCCATAAGACTGAAAAATGTCTTTAGATCTGAATTTTTCCTTTTTTTAAAATCATCATTTTTTTCCCAGTAAACTGATACCCCTCAACTCCGAATACTGAAACAAATTTCAATCCCAAATTTCAATTTTATGCTTAAAAAACCCCCATAAAACCGGAACTCAGTTCCAACTTGGAAATATATTTTAGCTGCTAAATTCATGACACATGCTGGAACAGATTAATTACAATTAGCAAGTACTGTAATGGGCTGATCTGTGAGACAAAGACCTGGAAAATGTCCCAAGGTCATGTGAGGTTAAAACAACACTTGACATGCGCACCAACACAGATTAGGGCAGACAATAGGCTAATCTGAAGGCTTTGCACCATACAAAAGAGCCAGCTTTTAAGGTGAATAATTAATAACTAAATGCTTGTACGTAACCATTTAAGAAAGACCATAGTTTATCTGCTTATTATCTAATTGTGATTGATGCTATTCATTTGTATACATGATCAATAGAACATTGTTTGCTTGTTTTTTTTAATTAAATATCAAGGCTTTATTAGCCAGGCATGTGGCCTTGCTTTTGATGCTTTGCAGATGGAGACTGCCAAAGCAATATTCTAAAAGTCAGATTCACTATACCTTGAAGTTTTAGATCTTATACAGAGATTAAAAAACTTCCCAATTGCTAAGGATGAGCATTATTTGGCAACAGCACAAGAAATTGAGTAATTAACACAAGCCACATTAGTTAAAGAAAGATGTAAGAAAAGCAGACAACACTCCATGTTTTCTTCAAGCCAGGCTCTTGAACTGTAAACATTATGAATTATATGGAGTATTTAATCATTACGGACTATCATTCATAATTCTAATCAACTTCTAGTAAAGTTACAAAATATTCTCATTCCTCAGATGTTTCTTGTGACGTGGACTGTATTTCTATGTGGAATAACTTTATTTATTTATGTGACATGATGTGATTTTCCGAAGAAACACACATTGTTCAGCTAATTCTTTATTCAACACATGTACTTAAAAAAACAACAACAGCTTTCTTAATTTTGTGCACTCTTACACGCACATACACTGCTTCTCTTATAATTACATACACGCTCTCTCTCGTCACCCAGGGTCTTCCCAGGTTCTTCTTCCACTAAATGTACTGGCCGCTATGTATAGCCTATCATATACTGAAAAATGGCGTTCAACCACACAAAACCAAAAACCAAGCATTGTATTTGATTGGCTGAAGTTGTTACCTATCTAGATCTTGAGACTATATTTGTCATCCAATTTTTATACAGCTTGGTGAATGGGTTTATATCATCAAGACCTTGGATGACTTCAACTATGAGCAAGAGACTGTGTATATTAATTATGCCTTTATTTTTAGAAATAACTTTAGTAAAATAAGTACAGTCAACATGGTGTAAAGTTTGGGAGATAGTTTACATAGGATGTGTTCCTACAGTACTGCATAAAAATGCTTAGTGAAATGGTCAACTGTTATGTAAGCCAGGTGAGCTATATCAGGCCAACTTAGACCTCATGTTTACCATTATCATTTATTTTATATACCATTTAAAGAATTTTAACATCATTACCTTTTGTCTTTTATCTTGTACTACGGTTTTATGTTCATTTGGAAGGGTTATCTTTCTAATATGTTTTTATAATTCTTTGTCTTCAAAGTTTTAGAAATTAATTTTTAATCAGCACTATATAGCCAGTATTGTGCTGATGTGCCATTAAACATTTTACATACATACATACTCCAGGCATTGGGTTTGGTTTGGGTGTGTAGGTGGGGTGGGGTATACCAAGAAATAGGACATTTTTTTGTGAAAGTTCTTTTTATTTAACAGTTTAAGTAACAAAATAAATATTATATGAAAAAAATCCATGTTTTCTTTTTTCCCCAGAAAATGCACGTGTACAAGAAAGCTCTACAGGCATTGATTTACCCAATCTCCAGTACAACTCCACACAACTTTGTGGTGTGGACAGCCACCTCGCCCACCTACTGCTTTGAGTGTGAAGGTTTGCTGTGGGGTCTGGCCAGGCAAGGTGTCCGCTGTACAGAATGTGGTGTTCAGTGTCATGAGAAGTGCAAGGATCTCCTCAATGCAGACTGTCTGCAAAGTAAGATATCCAAACAGCTTGTCATTGTCAAGAGTGACAATACAAAATGTTTTCACTTCACGAGTGAAATATTTGTTTATATCTACTCAAAGAAATGTAGATTTTCTTTTTATTATATATTTTTTTAAGGCAAAAACTGGATTGTCATGGATTTTCTTCATTCTGTGCCAATGCAATTAATGACTATGTTACTACATCAAAAGTTCTGAAGTTTTACCATTATTCTAGGACAGCAAATTTTTACAAATTTAACTTCTACATATAATGCTTCATATTGTGTATTTTGTCAAATTAATGACTGTTTTCATATGAAAATGAAGAGATTTTTATTTTCATTAGCACATTTCTTGTGCCGAGTAATACAGTGAACATTGTTGGGGTGGGGATACTGAAGAAACATTGCAGAGTGGTTGTATCAGACAGACTTCAGAGCATAACATCTTTAAAGAAAAGATTTTAATAATTGTGAGTTTGCTTGTAAGGATTTTGGTTCTTTATTTTGTTTATTTCTGCATTGAAACATGAATTTTTGTATGACCTTGGCAGGCTTGCAGTCTAGTTTGGTAACAGATGCAGCACCCAATTTCGATTGTCACTTAATTTTGGTTTGCAATCAACACTCATCAGTGTCTGATTTCTCCAAACATGATTATGATTGTGATGAGAGTTAAAATCGCTATTAAAAAATTTGTATTACTGTATATAATCAAGAGTTTTGCCTAAAAATGTATGTTATTTGTTTTGAATGTAACAGGTATACAATACTGTATGGGACATACAGAATATTGAATAGCAACAGGTCATGTACCGTATTTTGGTGTGTATAACGCGCACTTTTTTCACCTAATTTTCTTATCTTAAGTCAGGGGTGCGCATTTTATACAAGAACTATAAAAAAAAGTTTTTTTCCAGGTCGATCTGATGATAGGATGAAGGCACTATAGCCGCCTACATGTGTCACATTCACTCCTTGTGAAATATTAAATCCGCTGTACATTGCATTGTAACTAAATTGTTTACTGGTACTAGCCGTATTAAAGAAATAAATAATGCTTACAAATAGTCTTGTTCTTTGATTGCTTATGTTAATAAACTGGTTTCATTTCACATCACTGTGTAGCTATTTGTTCTGTGCCTCAACCGGAAATACATGTACATAACGACTGGCAACTTGTTCAAAAGCTGTGCAAAGTGCCGCATTGGAGCGGAACAAATACCACTGTGAGGATTACCATACTTGTACCGTAAATGTTCAGTATTCCATAATTGTTGATCTAATACATTTTTTCTTCATTTATTCTTGGTTGAATTGAAATATAATATGTGTAGAATTCAAGCAGTGTTAATGTTCTCATCAGAGGCACCTTTAGGTGACATATTTTTTGCGACTACGGTTTCTTTCTTACGGTAACACTGACACATTGTGGAACAAAATAATCAATTAATGTATGAAGTCGGAAAATTTTTTTTTCTTTGGAAAATAAACTTGGTTCTTAGTTTTTATTTCTCATCTTAAATGATAGTATTTTGTATTTATTTCTGACTATAGAGTGATCAATGTTTCATTGACTAAGTGTGGTCTTTTCAAGGTTATCAGTGGAACAAATATATGATTACCGTACCTGTAAATGTTCAGTATTCGATAACTGTGGATCTAATTAATTTTGTCTTCATTTATTCGTGTTTGAACTGAAATATAATATTTAGAATTCAAGCAGTGTTAATGTTCTCTTTTTTTTTTGTGACTACGGTTAGCCTGTTACGGTAACACTGATAAAGCGTTAATGTATGAATTCAGAAAACATTTTGTTTTTCCTTTGGAAAATAAACTTGTTTCTTAGTTTTATTTCTCATCTTAAATCATAGTATTTGAGATATCTTTGCGACTATACAGTGATCAATGCTTCATTGACTCAGTGTGGCCTTTTCACGGTAATCAGCGCCAGGTAAGCTTTGATGCGCTCAACATAGTTACAATGCTTTGTCTCGGTGAGCAATATTTAATTGATTCAGCATGGTGTTTATAACGGTGATCAGTGCTTCATTGACTCGGTGGGGTCTTTTCAAGGTAATCGGCACTGGCTAAAGCTTTGATGTGCTAAACATAGTCACGTTGCTTTGTCTAGGTAAATTTGCAATGTATTTACTTTTCTTCAGAAAATAAACTTGTTTCTTTGTTTTATTTCTCATTTTAAACAACAGTATTTGATACGGTACTTTTTTGTTACAATACAGTGAGCAATGTTTAATTGACTCAGCGTGGTGTTTTTAAAGGTAATCAGCGCCGGCTAAAGCTTTGATGGGCCAAACATAAGTACAATGCATTGTCTTGGTAAATTCTAGCTTGGACATGGAGATATATTTTAGAGGTGTAATGATAATCCAAATAAGTATAAATACCAGACCTAAACTTTGACATAGCATATTGTGTTCGATCTTGAATCTGAATGAATATAGTCAAAGTATCAACATGGGTCATATAAGAAATTCGTACAATGTGAAAGACAAGCTAACCATCATTGCCTATGCAGAAACACATGGTAACAGAGCTGCTGGGAGGGAGTTTAATGTAGGAGAGTCTTCTGTTAGGGAGTAGAGAAGAATGAAAGAAAGACTGAAGAAAATACAGAGAACAAAACAGGCAGACAGAGGGACAAGTGCAAAGTATCCGGACGTAGAGAGTGGAGTCCTTGAATGTGTCATGGATAGAAGAAGACAGGGAATCTCAGTATCCACAACAGAGATTCGCTTTCAGGCAATATTGATTGCAAAACAGAAGAAAATAGATGACTACAAGGGCTCTGTGAGCTGGGCATATGCATTTTTACGACGGCACGACTTGCTATGCATCATCATCCATGCCTTCAAATAGTGCTGCATCTCAAATAAAATGGATGGCACAGAGGATGACATCTTGTGGGAGGACAATGCTAAGCGTGAAGACCACTCAGAGAGCGAGGACGAAGACGAAGATGAAAGCTATTATGCAGCAACACCAGGAATGATGACAGATGAGGACATACAGCAACTTTTCGAGAGTGATGACGAAGAGGAATTTGATGGATTTGATGCAATAGATTGAACTCCATCAACTAGACGAACCTTTAAAAAGCCCTTTTAAGGGCCAACCATAAAATCGGAAAGATACAATTTCAATATGGCCACTTTTTCATTCACTATCCAAAATGACTGACTGTTGTTGCGCTATGAAAACGGAGCGAAATACCGGTAGTCACGATTTTAAAAAGTATTATATCACATGCGCATCATATGGCAGAACTACGTTTTTTCCACTCATTTTGGATTGAAAATCGGGGTGCGCGTTATACACTAGTGCGCATTATACACACCAAAATACGGTAAGTTCAGTCACTGACAATTTGCATAATTCATGTGGAAAACTAATTATAAAAAAGCTGTTACTTTAAGCCTACTTTTTGTTGTTTGGCGTTTGTTTTTAGGCATTCCTTGATGGAGTCTCCTCATTGATTACATACATGTATACTAGATTGTGTACACTCTTGATATTTTAAGATCTGTTCATCTTGAGAGAGAGAGAGAGAGAGAGAGAGAGAGAGAGAGAGAGAGATAGATAGATAGATAGATAGATAGATAGATAGATAGATAGATAGATAGATAGATAGATAGATAGATAGATAGATAGATAGATAGATAGATATCAGTTTTGAATAGCATACATAAGAGCAGGTTTGAATAGCATACATAAGGGCAGATATATTTCCTAAATGGGAAAAGAAAGTAGTTCCAAAAGTGGTATCACCACTGCAGCAATATCATCTTTCTCCCACTGGTATTTTTCAATATCTCATTATGAAATATATAATAAGGCAGTTATTATTTTTCCACTTTCTTGTTTTCTGGCTTTAAGAAGAAGGTACAAGGACAGTTTTACCCTGTCTTTAAGTGTGTTTTCCTAATGTTTAGCAACTCCTTTAAGACCATCTAAGATAGAGACCTCAGAATTATATAATTTAGGAGTTATATGTACATATATATAGATATGCACAACAAAATAGCATTTTTTATACAAGCTGTGTGGAAGGAAAGGAATAAACAATTCTGGAAAGAGCAGCGATGGTGTTTGTGCTGGAGATTACTAGTACTTGTTGTTTGGTACATTCCTTTATAGGGGTAATTCTGTTTTTGTCATTCTCATAGCTGCCAACCTCCTGGACAGTTGTCCAACCTCCTGGACATTATCATCACCACACATAAGTACACACACTCACATAATCTCAATTTCACATACATTAACCCCACCCCACTGCCACCACCACCAAGTTTGTGCCTTTAAAATCTATTGGACAATAGAATAGTGTCTTAATTAGATGCAGTCTTTACTGCTGTTAATAGTTCAGGGGGTGGTGGTGGTGAAAGTGATGGAGGTGTCATTAGAGGTTCATCTTTGAACTGTCCAGAGACTGGATGATTGTGTTGTTCAGACTTGTATGAAGATCTTATTGAATTTTTCTCAGCATAGATAATCTTTTTTTGCATCTCAATTGCTGTGAGGGAGTTTCAAACATGCAATGGCCACGCTAGTTAGAATGTTTAAACATGTTACTTACTTTCAAGATTGAGCTCTGCATTCATGCATTGTCCCGATGCTTGGTGGTGTTAACTATGTTGATGGATTTTGTACACTCCAGAACGACTAATCTCAATATGGGGTTTTAGAGTATGTGCAAAGAATAAAATGCTGCCCTTGCTGTTGCGCTTCATAAAGTCAAACACCATTAATCAGGAGTTCTTAAAGTTTGTTTTGCTTGGCTTTTCTTGGTTTGCCTATGGCTCACCCTGAATCACAGCTACGTTTCGACATTTTGCCTTCAAAAAATGGATCACACATCCACAATATTCTAACTAAAGTTAAATTCAACTTCAAAGAAACTTTGATGCTGATCACTAACTACTGAGTAATCTTTAATAAAAATGGCTTCAACCTTATCATTCAAGGCAACAAAGAGTAATAACTTCAAATGAAATGAATTGGGTTGTTCCACTTCGTGTACTTTACCTATGCAAATCAGCCTAATGGGTTCTTCCACAAAGGATTCATAACACAACATCACCCCAGCCATTGTCAGTCAGTTAAGTAATCTGTGCAAGGGTGGTTGTTTACTCTGACCAATTTACATTTTAATCACCTCTATGACAATCAGCTGTATAAACTGCCCCAAGGTGATAGTTTTCCATGAGCATTAAGCACGACTGTTTACTGGTTATAGGCATTTATCATGGTGTCAAGAATGGTGTCACTTTTTTTGTTTTTTTGTTGCTAAGATGACTGAAAATCGTGTTTTTCGAAACATGAGCATGTTGAGGGGCTTGGGAGTAAAAAAATCATGTTTCTTGCATGACACGTCATGTTATGGCAGGTGCATATTCTCTCTCGCACTCTGGGAAGGGACATATACTGGTGAGAATGTAAACTCTGAATGTCAATATTGATATGAAGTTAACCATTTTTATTTTTTTTTAACTAGGAGCTGCAGAGAAGAGTTCCAAGCATGGGGCTGGGAACAAAACACATAACATCATTATGGCCATGAAGGATCGCATGAAGATAAGGGAGAGGAATAAACCAGAAATATTTGAATTGTTGCGGTAAGTCTTGATGCATCCAGCTGAGAAGACTATTTTGCTTTGAAGCATTGGTAAAATTAGGATCATAATATTGTGTTTCTGCTATAGGGACTGTCCTAGGGAGCAAATAGGGCAAAAAAGTCACTTTTTTGCATAAAACTTCACCTTGTATCAGCAGGACAGTAATATTAATGTTGCCCTCTATCACTGACTGTAGGGTCAGAGTATTTGAGAAGGAACTCAAATGTGAGTGAGTTGAGAAAACCCCAGTATTGGTTTTGTAGTTTGAATAAGTCAGTAAATTGGAACAAAGGTCCACACAAACAATGCTACTCACACCTTACCGTAAGCAATTATCAAATTAGGGTAACCATTGTTATCTGCTATCCTACTTCTGGTAAACCCTTTTCTGAGAGCCATAGTGAAGCTGCAGTGAAGTGTTAAGTTAATTAGGTAATTATTCTTCAAAATGCTAATAAATACAACACTAATAATTTCAGCATAAAAAATTCAGTGGTCACTTCAAGTAGAAATTGTAAACATCAATACAAATAGTTTATTTCTTCTGAATCAACTGAGAAAGGATTGACTGCTACTCCATGCGGCCTGGTAGCTTACATTGCAAAAAGGTAAAACAAGAGGTTGATCCAAATGTAACTTCCTGCCATAAAATATTTTGTATTGAGTCATTTATGTGTATTAGAAAAGGATTAAGATAAAAACATATCCAATAACAGTTTTTAGTTATAAACTTTACATGTATAAAAGGTAAACTGTTCTCAAGCTTGTCTAATAAACAAACATACAAAAGTAATTGTGCATCACAGCAGTAGCAGCAGCAGTGACAAGCACTACTACTACATACTACTAGTACAACTTGTTCTATTATTAGTAGTATAAATAATAAAGTAATAATAGTAAAATTATTATTATTATTATTATTATTATTACCAAAAGTAATGGTAATAATATTATTTATTTTAATAATAATAATAATAATAATAATAATTTTACATAATTATATTATTTATAATATAAATTGTAAATTATACTATAAATAATAATTTGTTTTATTACTCTTTTGTTTAATTATTACTATTAGGGCTGTTTCATTTAAATATACATGGTACCCAGGGAAATCACTTTTTTAAAACTACGCCATTTTATTGTGGTTACTCACAGAGTTCATATGAAAATGATACACAATTCTAAATTGCATCTGTTGGTGACTACTCCACATTGAAAGCACCTTCCCTGGGTCCCAGGTATGTTTTACTGGAACAGACCTTGTTAAAACTAAAGTCAATTGCTTTGGTATCATGATCAAACTTTATCCAGTCTCCATGATGATCTCTCACTTGACCCTGTTCTACCTAGAGGGAGAAGTGACTCCTCCCTTTCTGGGGAGCCTAGCATTTTCTTTGATGCTGCAGACCCAGAACGGATAACTTTACTAGTGAAATTAAAATGGAATGCAAAAAAGACACAAATAAAAATGCAGAACAAAATTATAAATCCATTTTCAGTAAATGGAAAGTGCAAATGCCAAATACAGAATGCAGATTTATGAATGAAAACAGAGCAAAATATGAATGCACTTCATGAATGGATTTGAAAATCAGTTATTTTCAGGCTGCCTCTAAATTTCCACAGTCAAAAGCCATTTAGCATGATAATCTGGGATCTGGTTTTTTACATGGACAAATTTTCACCCTTTACAAGCCGTGTCATAGTTCTTGTTGAGGCAGACATGATGCCATTGATATGATAACATCATCCCTAGTGGTTGTATCTGTGCAATTCGTATTGGAATGAAATGAAATAAGAAATAACATTTGCAGACAAATACTCTACAATTCTGTTTTTACATTTAGTACAGTTGCAGTTATAATTTAAAATATCATAAATTTCATCTAGTCTTTTGCATTGGGCATTTTATTAAAGCACAATTTTAATAAGACAAGATTCAAAAGCAATAGACTCTGCCACTAAAACTCTCAAAAATGCGAAACTTGACATCAGTAAATGCATTTCCATTTCATTCCAAATGAACACAAATGAAGGACATGATGAATGGAAGTGATAAACACAAAATCATAATGCATTGATGAGACTAAATAAAAAACAGTGAGATAATACCTAAATTGCAAACTAACAGAAATCATATGAAATGACAATTTTGAATGCATTTCAAATGCAAATAAAACACAAATGAAATGCAAACAAAATACAGATTTGGTCTATTTACCTGTTTCATTATTCTGAAAAATTTTGATCCCTCATGGAAAACTGGATTCACATGAAAGTCTGTCTGTTAGAGCAATTTGTGGAACTTTGAAGGAAACCCACAGTACTACCAGATGATGGTCATTCACATAACTTGTACTGCCTGCTGTTTCGAAAGGATTCTAACCCCAACGTATATAATTTATTATTGACTGACTTTTCTCTCCTTTGGTAGTATGTTGTTGTTATTCTGATCTTGATAAATAAGGATATTTTTCATCTCCAACATACATTTCTGATATTTGTGAAGTGACAAGTCAGCACACCATATTAGCACATACCAAAAGCTTATTAGGACTGCTTGCTGAGAGTAACAGTTAAAAAAAGAGAACATCTGGGTATGCACAGTTTGTATAGCAATACAGCAACTATGAAAGTTTAAATAATTCAACTTGTTTAGTAAATCTATACATCCAGCACTCATGCAGGTACTATTATATGATTGGAATAGTACATTTTGATTACTACCATGTAACTCTACAGGCACTGTTCAAAAGTGTACATTAAATGCATATTTACCTTTATTTATCTTTTATGTACTATTTAAAAATGTACAGGTAGAGATATATCCAGTTGTGGTTTTCTGGCAGATTTCTGTTATTTGTTGTGGTATTTATTAAAAATTTCTTTCTCTCATTTCAGGCAAGTATTTAATGTGGATAAGAAGTCCCACTCTGGTCACATGAAGGCAATGAAGCAGAGTGTATTGGATGGGACATCTAAGTGGTCTGCCAAGATAGCAATAACTGGTCAGTAAAACCTTACTGCATCTTTGTAACAGTCATGAACACTTTATAGGTTAATTTGGACACCTGGATTCACCTGTTTATTGCATGAAAATAATTGCAAGAGCCAAGTCTAACATTTACTTCGCTTTTGATTAGTCATCAGTTTGCCATTTACAGATTAAAGTGGCACAAAAGTTTAGAATATTTACTCCAAAGAATGTTTTACAGCATAAAATTTAATTTCTGTATATATTGTTTTAGTGTACCCTGCTAACTTGCGAACCTGCTTGTAATGTAGAGGCAGGTGTGGATCTCATTTTATTTTCATGTAGAAGGGGCAAAATATAGGCTTCTGTGTGCTTAACATTTAAAAAATGCAATTAAAAATCATGATTGAAAACTTGATATGTCACTTATTTTATCATTGAAAATGGTGTTTAGTGTGTGTTAATTGGGAATCAACATCAAGAAATTCCCAGATTTTAAAGGCACAGTAGTGCAGAGTGTCTATAATTTTATGCATTGTAAAGGTCATTAAACTAATTTAATTGTCAACTTATAAGCTGAAATCATGCACACAAAGATAGGGTTTGTGAAGTTTCAATCAGTTAATTGCTAATTAAATGAGAGAAAATGCATTTGAGACAGGGACCACTTTAATTGAAACTCTGAGGACACAAACCGCTATGGAAACCTCATGTGACCACATAAATGGCTACGTCGTCACCATCTAGTGGGCAGGTTACAAGTTACGTGGTAAAAATTTTAATATCTACCAAATCAAAAATAGCGGATGCACGAGATGGTAAAAAACTTAAAGGTTGCCCTCCTGCTTTGTTGCCTTCCGAGAAGAAATGTCAAAGAGCTGTGAGATAAACTGAATAGAACCTATCGAGGGTTCATCTTGGGGACCAGTTTATTGCTGGAGGTCATTGATTGAGGAGCTAGAACTGTCATCTGACATTGAAATGGCTAGAACTGTCATCTGACATTGAAATGGCAAAGCTGTTGTTGGACAGGTATGTCCATGTCTACATATGTTATATCCAGGATCGTGTCATAACAAGGCGTGTTATAATGGGGGAGAGCTGTACCTGTAATCTACCTATTCATAGTATAGAATTTTAACCTTCATGTGGAGGAGCATGAGAGACTCGGTGCTTAGCATGTTGTACTGAAAACCAGATGAGTGCAAGCGTAAATCCTGCCCAGACCATGCATGTCTGGTTGCCATTGTGTGTCTGAGCAAGACAAGACACTTTACTCTGATTGCCTTGGCTCAGTCTAACCTTTTTTGAGCTGATGTGCCATTAAACACATCAATCAGCCTTCACATAGTGGGGAGAACTGGAGAACCTGCACATGGGAGGGTAAAGATTACTGGAATCGTGGGGAAAAGCTTGTGGACATGGAACTTTGCTACATTTGTCTAGTTGCAATTTAAAGATATGCTACATTTAAATTGTTTTGTTTTGCAGTGATATGTGCCCAGGGTTTAATAGGAAAAGATAAGACAGGAACAAGTGATCCATATGTTACTGTTCAGGTTGGCAAAATCAAAAAGAGAACAAAGACAGTACCCCAAGACCTCAACCCTGAGTGGAATGAAAAATTCTATTTGTAAGTTTTTTTATTCTATGTTTTGCTTGTTTTAACTTGCTTTTGTTGCCATGACACATACTTATTATACACAAAACTTAATTTTTATGCAGTGTAAAATTTCTTTTAAACATTGAAGAAAATAAAAGTCACACTCCTTTTATGTCGAAGATAATAATTTTAATATGGCAGACTTCATGATGTAAGCTTTCACATTCATATTTTTACAAGCTGATAATTTGAAGGAATAAAGTTAGCTTGTACTTCAGAATGTGCATACAATACTTGTAATATCTTTTACAACATGGGAAAAGTATGGAGACAGAATGTTATTCACATGGTAGAGTACAAAAATGGGCGGATTTGTTTTAAAGACAAGATGTTGTGATTAAGACGACCATTGGAATGGTACAGAAAGATAAGAAACAGTTCACTAGGGTACAAAGTGGTATGAAAGAGTGCAATGACCCAGTAACAAAGAAACTGTTTAAATAGGTCTGCAGGGCCAATTTTGATCACACTTGGTAAGAATGTTCCTCAGGACACGCTGTACCAAAATTATATCCAGGGTAGATCCCCTAGTAATGATGTAACTTTCTTAGCAACCAGATGGAAAACCTATTTTTGACTTCCCCTTTAGAATAGTTGAGCCAGTTTTGATCAAACTTGGTAGGAGTGTTTCTTAGGACATGCTTTATCAAAATTATGCCCAGGTGGCTCCTCTAGTAATTGTGTGGCTTCCATAGCAACCATATGGAAAACCTATTTTAACTTCTCCAAAACAAATAGTAATATTTCTTAGGCATGCTGTATCAAAGTTTTGTCTGGGGTGACTACCCTAGCAATGTGTAGCTTCCTTTGCAACAGGGTGGAAAACCTATTTTTGACTTCTCTAGAATGGCTGAACCAGTTTTGATCAAACTTGGTAGTAATGTTTGTTAGGACATGCTATGTCAAAATTATTTCCAGCATGGCACCAAGCACTGGTGTGGCTTACATAGTAACCATATCGAAAACATGTCTTTAATTTCTTCTTCAGAACAGCTGAGCCAATTTTGATCCAACTTGGTAGAAATGTTTCTTACGACATACTTCGTCATAATTGTGTTCAGGGTGACTCCCCTGGCAATAGTATCGCTTTCTTAGCAACCATATAGAAGACATATTTTTGACATCTCTAGAATGGCTGAGCCAGGTTTTATCAGATTTGGTAGGAATGTTTGTTAGGACATGCTCTGTCAAAATTTTGTATGATGTGGCTCCCCATGTAATGGTGTGACTTTTGTAGCAAATATATGGAAAACATATTTTGAGCTTCTTGTCTAGAACAGCTGGGCCAGTTTTCAGCCAACTACTTCTCTCATGAGATTAATTGTTATTATATAATATTGATTCATGGAGTGGTAGCCCTTGTTTGTAACTTTGGTTTGTCACACTTGTATCAGATTTAAAGCATATTTCTTGTGCAGCTTTATATTAATGAACTATTGCATGAATTTAATTGCATGCATTTTACATAATTTGTATATGCCCACCATAAGGTGGAGCATATTACGTTATGATGTTGTCCATCTGTTCCCTACTTTGTTTCTGCAGAATAACTCCATTTCTCCACCATCTATCAGTTCCAAACTATGTTACTGTCTTGCATTGGAGTAAGGAAGACTCCTTTCTATTAAAAAGTCAAAGGTTAGAGACACTAACTGAAAAAAGAAAATGCTTTCCACACAATAACATTAGTTCTACATCGCAGACCTTGACCAAACTTTGTGGATAGCATGCACTTGAAATATGGAAGAAGCCTATGGAGTTTGGAGTCCAAAGGTCAAGGTCACTGTGACTGAAAGAAGAAAATTGGTTTCTGCAGCAAAATTTAATTTCCTGTCCATGTACCTTCATCAAAATTTTTGGATGACTTGCACATTAGAAAGAAACCTGTTGATTTTGGTTCAAAATGTGAAAAGTCAAGGCCACTGTGACTGAAAGAAGAAAAATGTTTTCTGAATAATAACTTATAAACCATGTACCTTAACAAAGTTTGTACCTTGGTAGAAAAGTGGAAATTCTTCCTTTTTTATCCCTCTCTTAGTAACCAATGTTGAGGTAAGTATGGCCATACCCATCCATATTTGGTTCCATTTGAGTGTTTATTTTTATATTTCCTTATATCCTTTCAGTATGACTTGAGGTATGGGTAAATTTGCCCATAATAAAGACTGCTTCAGACACTCACCCCACTTGCTTGACATGCATTTTGTGTGTATGTACAGATGTCCTTTTTGTTCTCTTTGGTCTGACAAGGTTTTTGCCAAGAAAAGCTGCCACAGTCATAGGGATGGAGATACCTGTTCCTAGGAGGGGTATGGGGCACATTCCAATGTAGGGAAGTCATCAGCTCCCATAAAGGAGGGGTCTTTGGCTCTTTCCAAGGTATGGAAATCTCCCACTCATGCAAGGGTGGGATTGCTGACACTTTATGGACTAAGGAAGTTGTCAGCTCCCATGAGGAAGGGATCCTTGCCATTTCCCAATGGAGGGAAGTTGCCAATACGCAGTAGCAAGTCCTACCTTCCAGATGCTTCTTCTTCTTGCTCAAGTGGACTTTTTTACAGATTGAGGGGATCACATTCATTGGACTTAAGTTCCTCTAATAGAGACTCCTCTATCAGGTCTTCATTGTCTGATCGATCATTGTCAGGTGACTGGTCACTAGGCACCAGGTAGTGGTCAGGGGGCACCAGGCACTGGTCATTGGTCACTGGATAATACATTAGGTGCTTGTCACTGAGTGTCGCACACCTGGCACCAGTCACCTGGTAAGGCATTTAGCACCAGTCTCCTGATGTCTGTCACCTGGCACTAGGTTAAGACACCAGTCAACTGACATTGGACTGGGCACCAGGTCTTGACCACTGGTCTAGAGAAAGTAATCTGGTAAAAACGACAAATAAAACACCCACATCCAGAAAGGTTGATGGGTACTCCTTCCTAACATTTTAAGCAGGGGCCCCGCAGAATCATTGGACCAATTTTAAAACACACTTCTGCCATCTTTCACACAGCGAGGTGGCTGAAAGGGCCAGGGGAAAAAGTCTTTGGAAAGTCTTTGGACTGCTCCTCGATTCCTAAGGAGGAGGCAATCGACCCTTGGGAGTCACACCCTCTCCTACCAAGTCGCCCTCTTTCTGATATCTCAGTAGGTGATAGAATGGCCCTATTTTCAGAGGCATGGTCAGACCTCACAGACAATGAATGGGTCCTTTTCACAATAAAGGAGAATTACCGGCTTTGCTCCTGGACCCGCTACCTCTTTCTAGGACCCCCATTCAGTTCCACCAGTCCCAACTTTTATTCCTAAGGGAAGAGGTGTACATCCTTCTAAGTAAGGTGTAGTTGAGAGGGTGACTCAACAGCCTCCTTGACATATTGTGAGGTGACCCCAGGGAATTAATGCTGAGAAGGTATCTGCTATTGCAGCATAGAGGGTCCTCCACCTTCACTCCTGGCTTGTATTAAACAATCTATCTGCAAAGATCGGTTTTCAAGCAAGGCTGCCAACTGCATTGCCCAGGCTAGGAGGTAATTGACTTCCAAGGTTTACGACACCAAATGGAAAATATTCTGTAATATTAAACGGAGAATATTCTGTAATTGGTGCAGTAGGAAATGTATTTATACTATCTGTTCCACTTTCAACTGCAACTTCAAATATTCCTCTTTTTGCTTTCAAGGAAAAAGACTGCTTAGTATCCACCATTAAGGGCTATAGGGCACCCCTCTCCAATACTCTTGTGTTTGTTTTTGGCCTCAGTTATTAATTGGACTGGGGACTAATGCCTGGAGGAGAGATAGCAATGCAATAATAGCAGGTGAGTATTACATATTTAAAATTAGGTTTAACCTCACCCCCCAAACAATACATTTTGCAGAATAATTTCTATTTTAGAATAAGTTCCTTGACCAAACTTTGTAGATGGCTTATACTTAGAGTAATGAAGAAATCTGTATATTCTGGGGTCCAAAGGTCAGACTTCATGGTTATGGTATGTCTGATAAAATTATAATTGTTTTAGCACAGTTTAGTTATAACCACATACCTTGGCAAAAGGTCTAGGTCATTGAGACCCATTGGTTATAATATCCTGAGTGAACCATGCCCTACTAGTGCCTACATAGAGGACTTTTAAACATGTGGCGGGCATATAATGTGCCGTACTTGGTCCTCTTGTTTCCAAGAGTTGTGGCCTATTATTGTTGGTTACATGTTTTGTCTCCATCTGCTGTTTATGGTCATCCAGAGCAAATTATAGTAAGCGGCGTCCTTTGCAATGCACCCATTGCCACCTGTGGCTAATGGTTCTAGTTCTTGTGACAGTCAAAGTTTTTTCTAATATTTCTTTTCGTAAGTTTGATCAAGTGAAGTAGTATTTTGAGAGAGAGAGAGATATGGAGAGAGAGAGAGAGAGGGGGGGGGGGAGAGAGTTTTTTAAAAAAACATTATAATTAATGTATCTTTTAATGTTCAGTTCTAATAAGCTACCGTAGTTTCTGCACATGTTCTGACATGGTACTTTTTTGCAAAAATAATTTTTAAATGCCTTGTAATTTTCAGATGTTGTTGAACTATAATTGTTTTCTAGAAGTTATGTTTTCAGAAACAAAGAAAATCTATTGTGTTGTTTTGAAGTAAAATTCTCTGTGTTTGCTGGTAATTTGACAGAGACAAAGTTCACTTCATTCAGACAGCAATAAATATTTAATGTGATCATGAACTTCCATGAACTAAAATAATTTTAAATCCTTTGTGTCAATTGTCATGAAAAATTCCTGCAATTTTATGTAAATTCCCAGTCGTACTGGTATGGGGTCTATTGTAGGACGTGTGATTACAGGGACAGAATATAATTTCTAAACAATGCCGCTTAAAAATCAACCAAATGCATGAAAATAGCTATTTTCAAGCCCTACCTTTATTTCTTTGTTAAATCCTTTGTGTCAATTCTCATGAACAATTCCTATCATGGGAATCAAATATGTGTGATAGTGAAAGCATGATGATGTCGGGTAGATTTCAGTAGATATGTTATATCATCGTGCATCATGTTTTCAAGCCCATCATTTAATTCCTCAGTAAATTCCTCCTTTATTCAGGAAATTCCCCACTTTTTTTTCAAATGACGAGGAGAATTTCCCCCTAAATTTTAAGTTCTAGAATTGACCAAGATCTTAATCTTGAAGGTTCTGTAAATTCAAGGCCAGTGTTGAAACTCCAAGTCATATGTCATTACTCAGTGTAAATTTGTTTTTCGTATGTATGTATGTATGCATGCATGCATGTATGTATGTATGTATGTATGTATGTATGTATGTATGTATGTATGTATGTATGTATGTATGTATGTATGTATGTATGTATGCAGATAGATAGATACCAATTTTGATTCATTCGGTTTACACATTTTAAAAGAATATACAAGGAATCTATTAGTTGAAATTGAATCAAGGCAGGAAAATGAATTTCAACAACTACAATCAAGGAGACACTGGGATTTGACTTTTGAACAGAACCAAATGGTGTTCAACTGTACAGAGATGAGGAATGGTGAGAAACAGCATGAAGTAAGAACAGTATGATAGTAAATTGAATGAATCAAAAATGGTACAGTACAGACACAGTATGCAAAAAGGGTTGCAGCTGTAGGTGATAGCATAGGTTTTGGATAGCAAAGGATGAAGAGTTGATGTATTGTTGACTTTTCACCATTACATACAATGAGACTTATTCATGGCATCCCTATAAGGTGTTATATATACTTAGCTAAGGCAAGTTATTCTATGTTCTGCAGCCCATGTTTATGTGTATGTTTTCTTGCATTTCAGTGAATGCCATAATTCTTCAGATAGAATAAAAGTTCGAGTTTGGTAAGTATGTCATTCATCAAAATGTTCTGTTTCATGTGTGAACAGATACTTATATTCATGATAATTGAATCATCCTCCCCTAGAATAGACCCTTATAGAGATACTGTGTACTGGATAATATACATAATTGCTTTTTTAACCATGTCAGTAATTAGTAACAAGATAATTTACTGTAGTATTTTATGCATATTTTGGTAATAAAACAATGTTGCAAATGGCACAATATGTTTGAGTTGTGCTAAAATTTGATTAATTTTTAGTTCATCTGGACATAAGGCCAAATGAGCTTATGGTATGGCCCTGTTTCCATTCTTGTGTTGTCACTTTTCCATTGTGCATCCATCAGCAATTGCTTGTTACCACACTCGAGTCCATATTTCTAATTCGATTTAAATCAAACTTAGAATATGGGCTTGTATCATCAAAATCTCAGACAAGTTCAGTAATGAGCTAGATCCACACACATTAATGAGGTGAACTTGCATCTGATTGGCTGATCTTGTTGCCACACTAAAGGCCATATTTCTGATCTGATTTTAATCAAACTTGGAATATGGGGCTTGTATCATCAAAATCTCAGACAAGTTCAATAATGAGCTATATCCACACACATTATTGAGGTGAACTTGCATCTGATTGGCTGATCATGTTGCCACACTAACGGCCATATTTCTAATCTGATTTTGATCAAACTTGGAATATGGGGCTTGTATCATCAAAATCTCAGACAAGTTCAATAATGAGCTATATCCACACACATTAATGAGGTGAACTTGCATCTGATTGGCTCCTTTTGTTGCCACACTAAAGGCCATATTTCTAATCTGATTTTGATCAAACTTGGAATATGGGCATGTATCATCAAATTTTGGATCAGTTTGATAATGAGGGAGATCCATACATAATAATTTGGTGATCTTGCATCAGATAGGCTGAGCTTGTTACTGCTATGGAGGCTGTATTTCTAATCCGATTTTGATCAAACTTGGAACATATGCTGATATCATTAAGATCCTTGACAAGTCTGATAATGAGTAAGATGGATGTATATTAGTGAGGTGATCTTTTATCTAACTGGCAGTGCTTCTTGCCACTCTGGTAGCCAAATTTCAGATCAGATTTTAATTAGGCTTAACATATGGGCTTATATCATCAAGATCCTGCATGTGTTTGATAATGAGTGAGATCCACATATATTAATTAGGTAATCTTGCATCTCATTGGCTAAGCTTGTTTCCACTCTGAAAGTCATGTTTTTCTGATCCAATTTTGATCAAACTTGGAATATATGCATTGTTGCACCTTGAGTGTGATGTCACAGGTTTCCCACAATTGTTTGTTCTATGATCCCTAAATCTTGACAACTCTACTCTCCCTGGGTGCCCCTTTTTCGTAAAGGAAAAATAGAATTGTCCACATACTATTTTTCTTTAGGTAACATCTGTCCACATGTATGTCGGATCTAGCAATGGCCAAAGTCACTAAATAGTGATAAAAGGTTTAAAATGACAATTAATTTCATTTTAAAGCAAAACATTCAAGGTTTGCAATAGTCTACTGAATTGTTATGCAAATTCACTGATGACCACAAATTTAATGTATTTTTTGAAGTTGAATTAAAGACAAAAGGGATGGGGTGGAGTGAAAAACTTGCAGAAATATACAATTTGCCATTTAATCCATGAATTATTAGCTTAAAATAAAAAATAGTTCAGAAAAAAATTTGAATTATTATAATAAACCCTGGTAGATAATGAGTGAACACTAATTAATGAGATCAAGATCCAGAATGGAAAATTCCATAGTGGGGTTCTTTTCAGGCAAACCAGATGTTCAAACATGCAAAGGATTTTTTTATGGGTTACTTGAGCACTTGATAAAACATATAGAACAATAATATGTCTAAGGAAGAGATGTTTTGTGCAATGCAGACAACAAGTTCATGTGGCCAAACTGTCCCAAGCAAACAAGTTTATCTTTTTTTTTTACCACTACTAGTGCCTTAAGTAGTAAACTACTTGGAGTATTGAATTGATACTTTACACACATATTCATCCCATGGTCTAGTTGATTCTAAATGAAAATGGTGTTGCTTGGACATCCAATATGGCCACCTCAGCTGTCATCTTGAAAATTTTGTTCTTACTGCTCCTTGTAAATGGATGGTCATATCAGCATGGGGTTTTTACTAAAAGATTTCTAATATGATGTCTAGTTGCTCCTAAATGAAAATGGTTTCCAATCTGACCTCCAGTCTTGTTATTGCTACTTCTCCTGAATAGATGGTCATATTGATGTAGGATTCTCATCAAAATATTTCGTATGATGTCTAGTTGGTCCTAAATGAAAATGGTGCTGATCTGGCAGCGAATATGGCCACCATGGCAGCCATCTTGAAAATCTTGTTATTGATACTCCCTCCTGAATAGATGGTCATATTGACATAGGATTTTCACTAAAATACTGTCTATTTGGTCCTAAGTGAAATTGGTGCGGATCTTACATCCAATATGGTAACAACACTGGCCATCATGAAAATCTTGTTATTGCTCTAGAATATAAGAGATGATTTCAAAACTCAGCAGTTAAAAAGAAAAAAACGGTCTTGAATTTCTGGAAATTCTTTCTAGAAAGTAGATCATTAACCCCATCAAGGGATTCTTGTTAATATGAGCAAGACATGCACATTTGCGAGGTGATCTTGCATCTAATTGACTGATGTTTTTTTTTATCACTCAGGAGACTGTATTTTTGATAAGATTTTTATCAGATTTGGTAAATAGATCAATCTGATCAAGATCTTGGTTGAGTATGATTATGAGTGAAAACAACTCATATTAATGATGTGATCTTGCATCTGATTGACTGAGCTTGTCAACACTCTAGCAACTATATTTCTGTTCAGAGTTTGATCAAACTTATTAAATAGCCTTATATTATCAGGAAGTTGGATGAGTTTGATTTAGAGCAAGATATATGCATAATAATGAGGTAATCTTGTATTTGATTAGCTAAGGTTGTTGCCACTCTGGAGACTGAATTTATAAACTTATATTAACTTTGTTGTGGACAGGTTCAATAATAAGTGAGATCTCTTCATATTAAGGAGATACCTTTCTGAGCTTATTACCTCCTAGATCTAGACACGATATCTCTCGTCCAGTTTCAAGAAAACTTGGTAAATGGGTTTATATTGTCAAAATCTTGGATGAATTATTAGCAAGAGACTATGCATATTAATTATGCCTTTACCTTTAGAAAGAATTTTTCCAGGCTTTAGTAAAATAAGTCAACATGATATAAAGTTCAGGAAATAGTTTACATACCATATATACTCGCTTATAAGTCAACGTATATTTTTACTGAAAATTCGATTCATGTAGTAGGGTTCATCTTATAAGCTCAACATACAAAAAATATGATAAATCTAGGGGTAATATTGGAAACTCAAGATGTTTGCAATACATACAAATACTGTCAATTCAAAATATTTTTATATGTTTTCATGCCACTATTCCCATTCAGAAATGCATATACAGTATGCACTGTGTTTATCCGTTTCATCACGGTATTCATTACACAATACTTTTGTCTACAGTTATTTGGATTTTAATAATTGTAACACATTACCAGTAAATTAAGTAGTACAAATTGCAAAGTGAAGTGTCCGTCAGCTGTGGGTGTTTACTAGCAAGTATATTGCTTCCATTTGCATGGAAGCTCTGAACAACCTTTATTGGTATTTTATTTGCATTTTGGTGTATAAACACTTTGTGTTTGATCCAATAAAAGTTTTGAATTGATTTATATTTTCTTTTTCCATCAGCCAGATCTAATTCCAAAGTGATATTTTCAAAGTTATCTGCCAGTGCACGTGGGCCAATAAGCCCTTGACTTGTAAAGGCTGCACTGACTTTGTTTTCAAGTTGACAATCCTTTTGATCGAGCCATGAATTTGATACTTGTTCAGTGCCAAGTAGAGTCCTACAATTTCCTGTGCGCATTTGACCTTAATCCCTTAGCACCCTCTTTGTTTTCTTACATGACAATCTTTTGATCGAGCTGCAAATTTGATACTTGTTCAGTGCCAAGAAACAGAGGTTGTTTATTTGATCTCCCTGTGATCTTGCCACACAATTGACACCTGTTCAGTTGCATCCTTTAATAGATTTCACAGACTGTATGATTGAAGTGTCACTTACAGAGCCCAAGCTCAGTCTCCACATAAGCATCCGCATATGACAGTAAAGATAAGGAATTGGAGTCAGACTCTATCTGATGACTAGACAACGATGGAGGATTTCAGCACTATATTTGGTCACTTGGACAATGAGGATGAATTCTTGGACTTTGTACCAGATGACATTAGATAGTGACATTTATAGGATACTGTGAATCACAAAAGTGTGGACTTAACTTTCATTGTTTATATGTAAGACATGTGGAATTAATATATTACGGGATATTGTGAATCAGATCATTCTGGGCTACTATTTTTATACCGGTATGTGACCTATAATAGAATTCATTATATAATGGATTCAAGATGTTAATCATTATGGATTTTATGACACAAAGATGAACAAAATGTATGTTGTCAATTTATTTTTGACATATTCTTCTTAATAATATAATTGTATTTTACACTGGTTTTGTCTTTATTTTTCCTATCTATCTATCGATTCATCCTGTTTGGCTTGTTTATTTTTCCAAAGTGCAACTCTGACTCAACTGATGACAAGTCACCCCTTCAGATGGATCTGACTTTCAAAATACACCCCGACTTATAGGAGGGTCAAAGACAAATTAGCTTTTTGCATCCCTATAAGGGGGTTGGGGTTGATTTATAGTTGAGTTCACATATAATCGAGTATATACAGTATGTTGTTTTCATAAAATTCTACATAAGCCAGCTTAGTGAAATGGTCAGCTGTTAAGTTATGTAAGACAGGTGAGCAATATCAGGCATACTTGTGCCTCTTGTTTGTGTAGCATTTCATGCAGTAACTGCTCAAGAATTTTGAAACATTGATTTCAGTCATATTGTAAGTTTCTTACTAAGTCAGCAGGTAAATATTAACAAAATAAAGAGACATACTCAAAATATGTTGCACCTTCTGACTTTTGTTCCATTATTGAGAAAATCTAGCAAACCTCAATACTGCTGTAAGAAAAAGTGAATTTTGGCCATAAAGGTTGTCCATTACTATGTACTTGTACTTATAGCATGTTAGATTAAATAGTGCTCAGAAAGCTTAAACAATGTTTAGTGACCACTTTCTCATAGGAAAGAAGGGGAAACAAATTCTTGATAAACATCCAATTTCTCTTAACTTTATTTTTGTAATTTTTATGTATATTTTTATATTTTTTTCACTCTTAATGTTCACAAAGCTCATGTTTTCATACAGGTTAACATTTTTCACAATTAAACCATACTTTTCTCATGGAAGGTGGTTTCTTGTGACATACTAGTATTCCTATCAAGGGATATGACTGTATTGCATGGATGATTATGACTCTAGCTCCTGATACAAATTAACCTGATTTCTTTCTCTACATGCATGCCTCACATCACATAGGGATGAAGATAATGATCTCAAGTCAAAACTTAGACAAAAATTGACCAGAGAGTCAGATGATTTTCTGGGTCAAACTATCATCGAAGTGCGGACATTGAGCGGTGAAATGGATGTATGGTACAATCTAGGTAAGTGTTCCAACAACTTTTTTGTTAACTTAGAGAAACTGAACTGATCTTGTCTTATGACTGTGATCTCTGCAGGGATGAAGACAATGATTTGATGTCCACAATTCTGAGATGGTTTACCCCTGAGCCTGATGACTTTCTGGGCCAGACAGTTGTAGAAGTGACAGCACTTAGTGGGGAAATGGATGTCTGGTATAATTTAGGTTTGTCAAGAAATAAGGCATTGGTGTGGTTGACTAACCGAGTCAAATTTACATTTGCCTCATGGCGTGGGTTGTTTTAAACCTTTAGGCTAGGTTTTGAATAATGATGTGCTGATTCATGCAAACCTCTGAAGCCCGATAGTCTCAGAAACAATTACTGTTGGAAGTTATAGTCTCTTGACATTGGTAAGCTTTTACAAGTTTTAAATTTCCAACATTTTTGTTGCATCAGATTTTCACAGCTGTCCTTTTGACAAATATTTTTTTGGCAAGTTAAAGTTTTCATATTATATTTGAATTCCTTGTATTAAATTTTCCCTACTTAATAGGCTAAAATGCAGCAAATTTAGCATCCTCTTAAATTTGCTGCGTTTTCATGCTTGCTGAAATAATTTGCGTTTCATTATCATTTACAGTGAAACCTGTCAACTAAGAACTGTGGCAGTGCCAAATTCTTGTAAAATGTGAACAAACATTTAGGCCCAATGATTAACTTTCATGTACATTTTACCAGTACTATGAAAATAAACTTTGCTACTCAAAGCACATTTTCTAGTTCAGTAGTATACAGAGCAGATAGGTTTCACTGTAAGCTATACACCCAATCATAATAATGAAAGATTGACATTAGTCTTCTATATTTTGATGTACATTAGAAAAATTCTGACTCTAACTTGTTACAAAGCAAGATACATTTAACCTCCCAATTAAGACCCCCACCATTTGGACTGAGCAAACGTGGTCTAAATTTGTGGTTGGTCAGATTTCAGGGGATACCTTTGCTCTGTAATAATATGACAATGACTGGTAATTGTTGGGAAGTGGTCTTATTTTGGGGGTGTTTGCAAAGAGAGGTTTCTGTATTAAGTAAATGCAAGTTGACATCTAATATCGTGGTGACGATTCAGTCTAAGTATCTTCGAGACAAAGAGAATTGTTAAAATTCCTTTAAACCAGTCATAGTGTAACAACCAAACTCGGTCCAGATGTTGCTACATCAGGGTACGACACCAGGGATGAGTATGATTCTGACCAAATGACTAAGGAGGGGAGAATACAGGAAACTTGAACTCTTGATTTCTTTTCAACCATAACACAAGATGATTCAT
Source organism: Margaritifera margaritifera (assembly GCA_029931535.1). NCBI lineage: Eukaryota > Metazoa > Mollusca > Bivalvia > Unionida > Margaritiferidae > Margaritifera > Margaritifera margaritifera. The sequence continues at coordinate 757,678 of JAQPZY010001695.1, forward strand.
TTATTAAGAAAACACATCAATAAAGTTGCAGATCATAACCATGAAGTCTTTTTTTATTTATACAATTGCCAGAATATTATCATTGTCTCGATGTACAGGTCTTTATATGATAATCGCACACAAGGTCATGGTAAATATTTGTAATTGTTTATATTGACACCACTTTTGAAGAATGAAAGTTGTACAAGATTTACTATGTTTGGATTCAATTACAATAAAGTTTACTATGAAAGAAAAATATGACTTGATTGTAATGTGTTAAATGTAAAATCTGCCAGAACATTTGCTTGACTTTACACTTCAACCATAGAATAATACTTATTTAAATTGAACTGATATAAGTGGCATTAAATTGCATGTGTCAAGTTGGTGAGGATAACACACACAATGACTTAAGACAACTAGTAAATTATGAAAAACTTAATAAATTATGTTTTTGGAGTGTTAGATTAATCAGGTATTGAGTTGAATTGAATTGAGCATGTCAAGTCTTTGAGGATAATGCTCACAATGACTTGTACATTCAAGCTTCTTATGGAAATTCTGAAATTATGTTTATGAAGTGTTTTTTTTAGGCATATATTAAGTTGAATTGAATCTGGCATGTCAAGTCGGTGAGGATAATGTTCACAACGACTTGGACATTATAGTTTCTTATGAAAATTCTGGACTTGTGTTCATGAAATATTAGGTTAAGAAATTATTGAATTGAATTGAGAATGTCAAATCAGTGATGATAACACTCACAGTGACTTGGACATTTTGGGTTCTTATGAAAATTTTGGATCTATGATTTAAGAAAATAAATTATCTATCTGCAGCATAACAAAAATTCTCACATATGGAATTAAAACAATAATAGCTCAAATTTTCAGCATAGAAGAACATAATAAAGATGCATATAGCTTCATAAAAATAATTAAAAACAGAAATTAAGACATAAATAAATAAACTTATTGATATGTGAAGAAAACTAAGACCATGTAACTCAGTTCTAATTACAAATGATACAACTGTCTGTAGTTTGCTAATAAAATAAGTTAGAAATGAATGGAATTCATATAATTTGGAAGAGTGAAAAGCATGAAACATTCCTTAAATAAATATTACTTTGTGCATAAATAAACTTTAAATGAAAATTTACTGACCAAAATATATCCTAAGCTCCAAAACTTTATACAGATAAGTAGTAAACCAAACAAAAATAAATAAATTAATAAATAAAAAAACCCTCATGATCTAATTGTGATGTGCCCAGTTTGAAAGCTGCTGAGCTGACTGCCCACAAGCAGACCACAATGCCTTATATAGTTCCAACAAAACCCACAAAACCTACAAGGCCCACAAAATCCACAAAGTTTGTTAGAATCTTCCAACAAGCATGAGCTACTATGGCAAAAGTACGTTTAGTAAATTTCCACAAAGATTCTATAAAGAAATTACTAACTCAATATTTTACACATTATTACCATAAAATTATACCTTGGATTAAATCATATCAGTTCATATTTTGCAGCAAGTACCGTGTTTACTGATGTTGCACATGGCAATAGTTTGGAATCTGTGTTAAGTTGTGGACTCTTTCAACACTGCTGAAGTAAACCGCATGACAAAGGAAGTCACCATGTGTTCATAGCAAGTAAAATAAAGAAGAGAAAATCACAAATTAAACACAATAACATATCAAAACTGAACAATGGAGGCTATATATGCATCGATTAGGTATCATACATTCTGATATGGTTAAGTAAAAATAGCTATTGGTCAAATTATCAAGGATACCAACTGCTGGCTTTAATACTTCTATTTTTGATAACTGTCGAAACCTGTAGACTATACCAACTAATGGTAATTCAAAGTAGAAAACAAACATAAAATCAGAGGAAATATTAATGTTGACTTGTGTGACAAATTTGTTTTTAATGCATTGATTAAAAACAAATCAAGACTGAGTTGGGCAGCCTGATGTATAGTCTTTTTATAGGCATTACATATTGCACTCCAAAAATGCAGGTTATTACAATAGTTTGTGTGTTTTATCGAGTAATAATATATTTAATACCCAATAAGAGCCACATGTGAACCTTGTGTTATTTTGAAGTTCCTGTTAAACTGATTTTTGGTTTGGAGGGATTGCAATCCTTCTACGCCTATGGCATAGTTTCCATTCTCTTTTACCAAATATAGTTTGTACTATAATTCATGTAGTTTTTCATACATGAAAAAAATTCTTTTCAAGGTTATTTTGGAGTACTGATCGTGTACACAATAAAGGTATCAGTCCCGAAAAAGACCTACGTGACTTACAATACTTGCTGACGTAACCATACTAAGATAAAAAATGAAAGTCCCTTGAATGGACTGATGCTCTATTGGCCGAAAAGAATTTCCAGGAATTCAAGATAAGACCATTTGCTACTTTTAACTACCGAGTGTTGGAAACATCTCTGATAATGATATTCTTCAGCAATAACAATATTTTCAAATTAGCTGCTGTGGTGGATGTATTGGATATCAGATTGGCACCATTTTCATTTAGGACCAACAAGACATCAAAGAAGTTCTCTGGTGGAAATCCCATGTTGATATGACTTTCCATTTTGGACAGATAACAAGAACAAGATTTTCAAGATGGATGCCATGGTAGCTTGCCATCAGATTGGCACCATTTCCATTTAGGACCAACTAGACATCACAAGAAGCCTTTTGGTGAAACCACATTATCAGTATGACCAGCCATCCAGGAGAAGTAGTGATAACAAGATATTCAAGCTGGCCATTGTCACAGCCATATTGGAAGTCAGATCAGCACCATTTTCATTTACGACCAACTTGACATCATAAGAAGTCTTTCAGGAAACCCCCCATGTTGATATGACCATTCATTTTGTAGTAGTGATAACAAGATTTTCAAGATGGCCACTGTGACAGTCATATTGGAAGTCTGAACAGCACCATTTTTTAGGACATACTAGACTTCATAAGAAGTCGTTAGTAAAAAACCCATGTTGGTACAACGATCCATTCTACAGGCAGAGTAGCGATAAAAAGATTTTCAAGTTGGTCACTGTGGCAGCCATATTGGATGTGCAAGAAGCACCATTTTTATTTAGGCCCAAGTAGACATCATAAGGAGTCTTTTGGTGGAAACCTTGTGTCAGTATGACTTTCCATTCAGGAGGAGTAGCAATAACAAGATTTTCAAGATGGCAACTGTTGTGGCCATATTGGACATCAGATCAGCACTATTGTCATTTAGGACCGACTAGATCTAAGAAGTCTTTTAGTGTAAAGCCGATGATGATAAGAAGTCTTTTAGTGAAAAGCCCATGTTGATAAGAAGTCTTTTAGTGAAAAGCCCATGTTGATATGACCATCCATTCAGGAGTAGTAGCAATAACAAGATTTTCAAGATGGCCTCTGTGGAGTCTATATTGGATGTCAGATCAGCACTATTTTCATTGAGAACAAACTAGACATCATAATAAGTCTTTTATTGAAAACCCCATGTTGATATGTCCATCCATTCAGGAGAAGTAGGGATAACAAGATTTTCAAGATGGCTGCTGTGGCAGCCATATTGGATGTCTGAGTGGCACCATTTTCATTTAGGAGCAACTAGACATCATAAGAAGTAACTGGAAACCATTAGTATTCTAAGTACTTTGATTCATCTGAATGTATATGAATTGTTTCCACATAGGATGCAACATGTTTTTCAGCAACACAAAAAAAACATTGAATCAAGACTTTGATGGTATTTATATATCAGTCTAACATGTGAATGTTGAATTCCATGAACAAAATGAAATTTGTGTTCATCACACTAGTTTGTTTACATGATGACTGTAGCTGGGAAAATGCATGCATAATCTCAGGGAAAACTTGTGTTACTGAAAATAGTGATGACTGAAATATATTGTGATGTACGTTTGCTGACAGTATCCAGCTCTGTTTATTATAAGGTCATGAATGGGAATCATTTATTGAAGGTCATTTAGAACTGCCTTTTCTTTATCAGGGTTGTGTTTACCTTGTGCATTAAACATTAATGATTCACATCATATTAACATAATAAGTCTGTATTATTTCAGAAAAGCGAACTGATAAGTCGGCTGTCTCTGGTGCTATTCGTCTTCATATTAGTGTGGAGATCAAGGGGGAAGAGAAAGTGGCCCCATACCATGTCCAGTACACTTGTCTCCATGAAGTGAGTAGTACAGCCCATCAATTCTATATTCTCAGTTTTGTCCCCCTGCTGTAAATTTGAGGGGGGGGGGGGGGGTCAAAGTTTTGGATTTTGTATCAAGGGGGCCTATGTATTGTTTGATTTCAGCTATTTCTACCAGGTTTGGCTTGGACTAATATGGCTCACATTGGACTTGGAAGTTCACCATTGTATCACAAATTCTTCTCAGTTATTATTGAAGAATTGTATGGCTTGTAACAATATTTGGTATGGGTGGAATATTAGAAAATGTAGTTCAAGTTCAACTTTTTCTATCCAGATTTGACTGAAGTTTGACCGCTATATTGTCTTGGAAGTTTGCCCTTGCATTGCAGATTCTGCTCAGTATCATTTGAAGAACTTCATTGGTTGAGACCATATTTGGTATGTGGATTAATATAAAGAAAATATTGTTCAAGTTTGATTTTCACCTTTTTTGGCAACATTTGACCTAATTATGGCCCCTGTTTAAATTTGAAGTTTGCATACATCTTGAATCTAGATTTCTTTAGTTATACAATATTGGCAGGGTGATCCATTTTCACTAGATACATTTCTGGTTTAATATCATCTTTTCTTGTTATTTAGTTTGACTAATCCACCTGCAGTCACCTGTCCATCTATATCACATCATTTGTCATCTTGGGAGCCATTGTAGCTCAGTTGGTAGAGCATCAGAGTCATAATCCAAGGGTCATAGGTTCGCTATATCAACCCAGGCCAGCCCGGGTCGGCTGCCTTGGTGTGTCCTTGGGAAAGGACTTAGCTCCTATTTCCTCAGAATGATATAGCCAATAATGTGTTAAAATCAATAAACCAAACCAATCATCTGTCATTCATCTGCCAGCTGGTCTGACTCTCTCTAGTTTGGGCCCTGCATTGAGATGCTGGAGCCCTGTAGTAACCACCATTTCCATCCATCCATCTGTCTGTCCATTCACACTTATAACCAGCATAGCTCTGCAACCTTTACACATAAGTGAATGCCATTTGGCAGGTGAATTGCCTATTACATGTAGATGTGCCTTTATATGCCTTTTATGTGTTTTGTGTTTTGACTCAATTCCGTTTGAAGAGTTATGGCCCTTGACTGTCCATTCACACTTACAACCAGCAGAGCTCTACAACCTTTACACATAATTGGATGCCATTCCATAGGTGAACTGCCTAATACATGTGCATGTATCTTTTAAAGGTTTTATCTTTACAGATCCAATTATAATGGAGTTATTGTCCTTTTTCCATTAATATTACATCTCCACTACAGCAGATTCTTATAACCAGCATAGATCAGGCACCATTCAACATATTCTGATGCAATTTGTTATGAACATTCTCTCATAGTTATACAAGTGCACTATGTGGGTTTATTCTTGTTTAGAAGGGTTATGACCCACTATATCCTTGTTCTCCAGACTGTGGTTTGTGCAACATAACTTCACCAAAATTTGTTGGACTTAAGAGTTTGATTTCAAGCATTCCATGACATCTTTTACAGAAGTTATGGCCCTTGATTGCCCATACGCCTGATTTTGGTTTCTGCAGCATAATCTTACAAAGTTTTGATGGATTTCAACCAAATTTGGCATGCAGTTTTATATTGCTGGGGTACTAAATAAGTTTAATTTCAGTTGTTCCAAAGTTTCCTTTAGAAGAGTTATGGCCCCTGATTGCCCCTACTTTTATCTTTTCTTTCCACAACATAACTTTACTAAGGAATATTGCAGCCAGAGTAATTGTGCACATTTATATTGATGAGACCCAGAATAAGTTGGATTTCCTGCATTCTGCATCATCATTTGCAAGAGTTATAGCCCCTGAATGTCTGTCTTCTGGAGACTTTGATTTTCCAACATAGGTTCTTCTGTTCAAGACCCTGCCAAGCAACTTGTAGAAAACCAGACACTTTGTGATGCACCCATTGCTACCAGCTCTTGTTCTTTTTTTTCTTTAAATCTCATGCACATGCAGCTTACGGTAGTTGATAAAGAGATTCATGTTTTTATTAGCAACAGAAGGTTAGAATACTGTAGAAAGAAAGCTTTTGTTGTATCATTTAATTTTTGCTTCATATCTAAGTGAAAAGCACTCACTGTAAGCAATAATATTTTAGCATCAGTTGTAGAAGTGATATATTTGTGACTAAAATTTCTTATGTATTGTTGATTTGTTAAATGGAAACTACCTTTCATCATAATCTTTGCCATGAAAATTATTCTCCAGAATTCAGTTTCTCACTTAATGTGTCAACATTTTGCTTATGAAAATTTTGGAATTGACAGTATTTCCTTGACATTTTTAAGAAAGTGAGGTTGTACAAAAATCATTTGACATTTGTTAGGACCTTACAGGATCCATGCTGAGGGGGTGATTCAGCTGAAATAGTTTCACCAGTGACTGTAATCGGCCCAAATATGCAAAACAAGTGAAGACAACTTCCTCATTCCTCAAGTCTATGTCACCACTACAACCCCTTCTGCTTTTTTAAAAATCATCTTTTGTGTCAATTTACCTTATATACTCGTGTAAAAGCCGGGTCTAAATGCAAACAACATAGACCTTGATCTGCCATTGCATAATGCGCCGGCAGATCTGGATCTATGAAGTTTGCATTTGGTATCGGATTATACGCGAGTATATACGGTAATGATTACTTATGTCTGCAATGGTGTTAGAATCTATGAGATTCACATTAAAAATTCACATATGAAGCTTGAAAAGTGAGTGAAATTTCATGCAGTTTTAGTCCGATCATGAGAAAATTATTACTTTGTTGAGGTTTTTAGCTAATGAATAGCTAATGAATGGAAACAAGTTTACTTCATATTTCATCCTGAAAAAGTAAGATGAGATGACTTGTACCCGTCGCACGTTTTCTATAGTAACCTATTTTCGAGGTTACTATCATTTGTAAGTTAAACAACTTTTTTAATTAATCTATATAGAGAAAATTGTAATATTTTCATAAGGTTTAATGAATATTTCTTTTCTTGTTATATTATTTGTCTCAGATGTGTAGTAAACATCGGTTTTAAGTGACTATTTTGAACAGTCTAAATTTTTTTCCTCACTCACTTCTCCCCATTTTCCCACAGTTTTCCATATTCTGGTGTAGGAGATGAGTCACTTCACTCTAAAATTTGATTCTAGCATGGACCCTGCTTTATTGGAAACATTTCATGGTAGTTAGAAAAGAAAAAAAAGAAGAGCTTCAAAAAATCTTGTCTTGCCATGAATCAGTAAGAAGACAAGCAAATTTAGCCTTTTTCTTGTTTTATATCTTTCAGAATCTGTTTCATTATTTGTGTGAAAATGCTGGGGGAACTGTGAAGCTCCCTGATGCCAAAGGGGTAAGATATAATAATAACCAAGAGATGAAGTGGAGAGTGACAAAAAAAAGAACCTGCCTCTTTGAAATACAGTCCAGCCTCCTTTCAACAACCACATGATGCTAGATGAATCACGACTGTTTACTGTTTATACAGGCTACAACTTATGGGCATATTTTACAGGGTTAAAATAGATTTCTCTCTTTGATGAGATGTACTAGAAATTGTGTGCTTAGAAACACAATTGTATCAGGATTTTTTTAGATTCAAATATCATGTTTTTTCACTTGACACAGAGTTCAATTTCCAGCCTTCTCTTTCATCATTTAAGGAGTTATGGGATCTGTTTGTCTATTCTGCTTAATTAATGCAGCTTAACTTTGCCAAGGATAGTTGGACTTAATCAGATTTGACATGCAGTTCTGTATTGATGAGATCTTGAATGAGTTTGATTTCACACATTGCACATTAATAGGAGTTATGCCCCCTGATTGACTGTTGGCCTGACTTTTGTTTCTGCAGCATAACTGTACCTAAGCTTTTTGGATTTTAACCAAATTTGGCATGGGGCTCTATACTGATGAGACCTTGACTGAATTTGATTTCAAGAATTCCAGAATATCATTTAACAGAGTTATGCCCCCTGATTGCCTTTCATCCTGGCTTTAGTTTCAGAAGCATAACTTAATCAAGGTTTGTTGGTTTTCAGCCAGATTTGGGATGGGGCTTTTAGATTGATCAGACCTTGGATACATTCGATTTCCAGTGCTCCGCATTATTTACATGAGTTATGCCCCTTGAATTTCCATCCTCCTGACTTTTGTTTCTGCAGCATAATTTTTCCAAAGTTAGTAGGTTTTCAACCAAATTTGGAAAGAGACTTTATAATGATGAGACCTTGACTGAGTTCAATTTTCAGCATTCCACGTGAATGCCCCCTTAGTGCCTTTTCTCCAGGCTTTGGTTTCTGCAGCATAAATTTACTTAGGTTTGTTGTTTCAGATTTGGTATGGGACTTTATATTGATGAGACCTTGAATGAGTTCAATTTTCAGTGTTTCATGACCTCATTTAAATGAGTTATGACCACTGATTGTCATCCTTCTGACTTTGGTTTTAGTAGCATTTCTTTCAAATACTGTTAGATGTCAACCAAATTAGGCATTTAGATTTGTACTGATTAGACCTTGAATGAACTTGATTTCCAGCCCTTGATATTTTCATTTAGAAGAGCAATGATGCCAGATTGCCTGTCCTTCTTTGGTGTCCATAGCATAACTTTACTATGGAATGTTGGACTTCCCAAAAAATTTTCATGCACCTTTATATTGATGAGGCCTTGAATGAATTCGATTTTCAGCATTCCATGTCATCATTTAGAGGAGTTCTGTCACCTTGTCCATTGTCCTAATTTTTGTTCCTCAACACATATTCCTCTGTTAAGGCCTTGCCAAACAGTTGTAGTCAGCAATACTCTTTGTGATGTATTCGTCTTCAATAGCTCCACCCTCATTATATTTAAATTTTTCTTCCCAGTAAGAGTCAGCTGCCTTAAAAAGTCGGAATTGTTTCATCCCTTAATTGGCTGTCCAAAAGAGGTTGAACTCTTTGTGTATGTGTGTGTGTGCTTCTTTGAGACTTCATTTTATTCAATACTTGATTGTGTATAAAGGTGCAGGGTCAAGCTTAGCTGCAGTTGCTAGTATTCTGACATGGGAAAATAATTATTTTCATTTATATTTATATTTCCAGATAAGTACTACATCCATGATCTACACATCCTAAATACAGCTATAATAGTTCTTTTATTATATTTGACATTTGAAAAAAGGCCAGAGTTTGGTTCTCCTACAAGTACTGTACTGTAATTTTGATTTTATAATTGCACCAAGTGATTAGAAGTAAATTAGAGCTGGTCTGTTTTCTGATAGAGCAAGAGTTACACAGAAATCAACTACACTTATAGGCAGACTTTATAATATTACATACAGTTCTCAGTTTGGTCAAAGCATTACATACAGTCCTCAGTTTGGTCAAAACATTACATACAGTCCTTAGTTTGCTCAAATTCTTTAAGATAGAATTATACATGTTATCAACTTCTGTGTCATTATGCCCCATTGACAATAGAGTTCTTGAAAAAGAAATGAAATCTTACATTTGTACTCATTTCAAATGAAATTTATAAAGGTCTGAATTATTTTAATCTTTTGATTAACCAAGACTCTAAAAGAGATACTTTTAATTCATTTATTTCTCCATCAAATACATTCTCCAATCACAATAATCATACATGCCAATCTTTTTCGGTCCCAAGGGATGTCATTGCGTGTGACCAAAAAAAGCAGCATTGTACAGTTGAGAGTAAGTTATCAACTTGTATTGACTTGAAATTCAAATTTGAATAAAAGAAAAGAAAATGTGTTTTCTTTGAAGCATTTAATACACTTTAAAAAAAATAGTTGGTGGACATAGCATCAGCATATATCATCACACAGACACACACATGTACATATACACATAATCACAATCACAGATATTAAATAAAAATACATCAAGTTTCTGTCTTTAAAATCCATTAGACAGTGGAATACAGTCATAACTATAGTAAAAGTCATACAGGTCATGTATGCATTCAGTACTTTTATACAGGAAACAATATGGCAGTTGTTGGATTCAGGGGAATTGCTACTACTACATTTGTCACATCTCTCCAATACAGGTTTGAAGTTGGTGGGAGATTTTTGTCCTCCCATTCTATGGCAGCCCAGTGGGCACAAGTCCAGGGTGTAATACTGACTTCAGTGATCTGTTTTATCAGCCATAAGTGCCGTACATGGCCACTGCCATTGCTGATTAGTGAGTCCAGCATTCATTGTGACTAGCGACCAGAGCTCTGTTGCATCGGTGACTCATCTTGCATACCAGCCAGTCATACAGCTATATGTGGAGTCTTGCTGGGATCCATTGTACTCGGCCATCCATTTCACTGCCCATTTTGTCCAGCCAGCTGTTTTCAGCCACCCATCCAGCATGCTTTCCAGCTGCCCTTCCAGCTTTCCATACCAGCAAGACAAGCAATGTCGCATGCATGGCTGCCAGTCCAAAATGGCCCTATGTTCATGGCGTATCTTTTGGATAGATACCATACTGCAAAGGTATAATGGCACACTCCTTGATGCCATCCAGAATGATCTCTGCAGACATGGAAGTGATGCCTAACAAGGACAACCCCCAGAGTGAGTGTGTGGACAACCTTGATCAATTGGCTTACTCCGAATTCACCATGGAGTGTAAGGAGTTTAGTTTCAAAGCAGCTTTTCAGAAGATTTACAGAATTTTATCATTCTCTGAGTGCCAATGTCTGTGAGCCTGGCCTATAAAGTTAGGCATTAAGTAGACATTGAAGATGAGGATGAACTCCTTTCATCAGCTGCCACAGCTGGCAAGATTGAAAAGATCTCTGTCCATCTTTTGGACAAGATCCAGGACCAGGGGGAATTAGAAGGCTTCCTTTCCAGAGAACCAGTTACCAGTGTCCTTGTTCTGCTGGTACAGCACACACTGACTCATACAGTGCTGACTTACCTAACTTGGATAAAACCAATGCAGTCGTGAACATGTTAACCCCTCTGTTTTATAAGGTGGATTGCCATGTTTTCCATGTGATATCCAGATTTGTGCAAAATATGGTGACCATTTCATCAATGATTGACCTGTTATCACTAGCGATTTTTCGCCTTGTGGAAAGATTGGGCAGTGGGCTTACATGGGAGTAGATATCTTGCATTGCCAAGGTGATTAACAGGGTCGTGCATCATTCCATGGCTAATACCCTGATGGCTTCATCAAATTTAAATCTGGTGAGACGAGAGACCTTTCTTAGCTCATCTTCACTGAAGCTGCATCATTCTTTGGCTTTATATTCACTGTCGTTTGGTATGCCATTACAGTTCATTGACCGAATTGAAGATGTGTAGAAGCAGGTGTCACAAGAGCTATCTCTCCAGCTTTCTTTGCTGCCTCCTCTCCAGTGTTTAGGCTACATCAGTCTCCACCACAATGCTTAAATTTTGTTGTCTAACCGTCTCCCCTTTTGTCTTCCCCTTCTAAGATTGACATTACATCTGACCCAGAGAAAACAGGAATTTTACAGAATTTGATCTGCTCTCTACTTGAAATGTGATCAGTAGATAGATTTGGCAAGGCAAACTTTCTAGGGTTCTATTCCATACTTTTTTCAGTATCCAAAACCAATGGGAATCTCAGGTTGGTCATAGATCTCAGCCAGCTCAATAATTACATTGTCATGCTGAAGTACAAAATGGAGACAGCATGGCCAGTCAGTTCTACAGTAGGAGATCTGCTCTTTACTTGAAATGCAGGCAGTGGAGAGGGTTTGCAAGGCAAACTTGCCAGGGTTCTATATCAGACTTTTTCTAGCGCCCAAAACCAATGAGAAGCTCAGGCCAGTCATAGATCACAACCCAGCTCAATAATTACATAGCTGCACTGAAGTTTAAAATTGAGACAGTATGGTCAGTCAGGCTTTCTGTCAAAAGGGATGACTTTGCAATTAACCTATATCTAGCCAATGCATATTTTTATGTCCCTATCCACCCAACTTCACACAAGTTCCTTCAGTTTGGCTTCCAAGGAACTATATATCAATTCCATGGACTCCCATTTGGTTTCAATATCAGCCCATGTGCATTTACAAAGACTATTAACTGCATCATCACCCTGTTCAAGTCAACCACATCAACATTAACTGCAGCATGTTGGTCAACATTCTTCAAAAACACATGGTAAGTGTCATCTTTGGTGAAGAGCAGAAACAACCTTATCTCCCTTCTTTTTCAGCTGAGTTTTATAGTGAATTGGGAGAAATCAGATCTCACGCTCTTACAGCATTTTTTCCATCTCAGAATGGATTTTTTTTTTACCAGTCTTAACCTTGTTCGTCTTGTTCATCTCCCTCCTGTGCACTTTTGAGTTGATATCCAACAGGGAGTGGATTTCCATGAAAGAGTTTTTCCAACTAATTGGCTTGATTAATGCAGCAGTGGAATTTATTTTTCTTGGCCACCTTTTCATGCACCATTTGCAGATGTTCATAGTGGCCCAGTGGCATCTTTGTCTGGTTGACTCGATCATCAAGTTAAGATCTCAACTGAAATAAGACAATTTCTTTATCAGTGGTAGGATGAACAATGATTTATCTTAGGAATTCCTCTGGAAAAGCCCCAGCCAGAAATTATGGTCAGCATGGACATCAGCTCATATGGTTGAGAAGCACACCTGTTGCCCTGTTTCACCACCATCAGTGGCAAGTTCGGGCCAGAGATGATATCCCTGTACATCAACTTTCTGGAAATGAAGCTTTGGTAAATACATTTCATTTGTGAAAGGATCAACTCTGCAGAAGGGTACTTCTCATAATGTTGGACAACTTGGCAGCGGTTGGGGGATTAAATCACCTGATTGATGTGTCCTGGTTAGGGACTTTATGCGCTGGTGCTCCCATCAGATCATGGTCCAGATCAGACATGTTCCCTGCAGGCTCAGTGTTGTAGCCAACCCGGTGTCAAGAAAAGGGGCCAGACTCTTTGCACAGAGTGGTCCATTGATCCATCTGTCTTTCAGTGGATTTTTGCACTTTTCAGGTGTAAAATGATAGAGCTTTTTATGACAAGGTGGAAGCATAAACTGCCCGCCTTTGTCTCTCCAGCCCTTAATCCAGAAGCCTGGACTGTGGATGCACTATCAGTCAGTATTGACAGGTTTTTGGGATACATCTTCCCCTCTACCCCCCTACTATTCTGGTACTAAGGATAGTACAGAAAATGAGGGACAAGAACTGCAAAGTGATCCGGATAGCCCCTCTCAGATGGGACATGTCAGTCTACTGACAGACATCCCCAGAATAATCTTGCCAAAGCCCAATATGCTCAAACAGCCCCAGTTGCAGGTGTTTCATCCCTACCCGGACTTTCTTCTCCTTCATGCTTGACTCTGGCCTGGTGGGCCTTATGTAGAAAGGAATTTGAACCTTCAACTGTGGATAGAAGCTCATGAGCGATAAGGCCCTCCACTTTAAAGGCTTATGAAGGGAAGTGATGTGTTTTCAGGGACTGGTGCAGGGGCAGTAACATTGTCCTGATGTGTGCCTTAATATCTCAGTTGGCTGACTTTTTTTCTTTTCTTTTAGGAGAAAAGGTTAGCTCCTATAACTATCAAAGGCTATCGCTCCATGTTCTCTGACTCATTAAGGCATCATGGTAGAAAGGGATATATGCCACAATAAGGACCTATCAGACTTGCTTGTCAATTTTGACATAACTAGGATCAGATCACCCACCTTGCTTCCTAAGTGGAATCTTTTGCGTCTTTGACATAGCTCAACTCGGATAAGTTAGAGCCTTTAGCCAGAATCTTCCAGAAGCTACTATTGCATAAAACATGTTTTCTGATAGCCCGTGTTTTCTGATAGCCCAGGCTTCAGCATGCAGGGTGAGTGACTTGCGTGCCCTTTCAATGGACTTTTGAACTATCTCCATTTCAAGTCAGATTGTTCTATGGTCCTTATGATGCAACCAGGCTTTATAGGTAAGAATCAGTTGCCATCAGTGGACAACCAAAAAAGTGATCATCAGCTTCCTTTCCTTGATTGATATGTTGAGAGAGGTGGTGATGCAAAATCCAGTCCATATTCTCAAGCACTACATCAGATGCAAGGAGAAGGTTTGTGAGGCCTGACAACATCTCTTTCTTCCAGTGAAGGCCAGAAAAGAGGATATAACCCCTCAAACCCTAGCATCATTGCTAAAGTTGATGATATGCTGAGCATACTCTGATATCTCAATAGACCAGATACACCTCTTTAAAATTTCAGCTCATGAGATTCAAGCAATCTTTGCAAGTCTTGCGTTTGAACACAACATTTTGATCCAAGACATTATTGAAGCTGTTGGCTAGTATGCATAGCCAACCTTCTTGCATTTCTTTTTTTGAGAGCTGGTGTCGCAGAGACAAGAATTGAATTAGGTGGATCAAGTGGCTGCAGCCCAGATGACTACCAGACCCAGTTGACACCAGTACAACCTCAGCATGGGCATGGGTCTAGTGCTTTCATTGGATTCATCTGGACCTTGATAAGAAAATGTCATTCATTTCTTATTATCCATGTTCTGATGTTAAGTATTACATAACCATCAGTTGGCTGCTTCATTGTATCCTTCCTATAGGGACTCTAGCCAGATTTCCCATGAAGAGTAGCTGCGGTAGAGGTTGGATGCTCATGCATTTTCTCCACATATTACCTGTTCTTCTAATGTTAATGTGGTTGGGGAATGTATTCGACAGAGAAAGTAAACTTTTTTTAAAAATTATGTTTATTTGAGAATACTTTCCCAATCACATTGCTATTAGACCCTCCCACACCTCCCTGCAAATGCAAGCATCCTTGTTGATGTGTCACTTGGCCTAAACTGGTAAACATCTGGTTGATGGTTAGCCACCTAGCATAGGTAAGAGGAGGTAATGGGTAAGAGTTTCTTCCCTTTGTCAATTTGGTGTGTGTGTGTGTGGTTAATGTCATCAGGTATGTATTCTCAAAATATGATTTACTTAAATATTTACTTTTCATTGGCATCAATTTTCATGATTTTACAAAACAGTGACAAGATAAATGCGTGGATTTGGGTAGGAGTCCTGTTGTCTCAACATATAATTATTTTTGCATTGGCCTTTTCATTTCATGGTTTGTAGCAACCACAAAAACTACAAACATTTGAACCCAGATGAATAATAATGAATTTATTGCAAAAGATAATCACATATTTTGTTTTGTAAATCAGTACTCATGTGAGATCCTCTATAAATCTGCAGATTGATAATTCAGTTTTTAAAAATTTGCTTGCTTTCATGTCAAATTTACAGACTTGTTTCTCTTCCCAATAGGATGATGCATGGAAGGTGTACTTTGATGAACCTGCTCAAGAGATTGTAGATGAATTTGCCATGAGATATGGTATAGAGTCTATCTATCAGGCAATGACGTAAGTTGGACTCTAGAAAACTATGACTTATCTATTCTCTTCTGTTGGTCCTAAACAATCAAGCGGAATTGCCACCGTTAGGAACATGGACCAGAATTATCTTCATTGAGAAACTGTTTTTGTCATTGTTTGATTTGAATACTGGCATTGTGGTTTGGTTAAGTTTGTATTTTTTCACTCACCTGGTCAAAATGTTAAAAGGGCTTAAGACATGACACTGCATGTGTCGTTTGTCTTACATCCTGTGTTTATCAAGAATTGCTATTTTCATCTTCTCCTCAAAGCATCTTGGCACATAACTAAATTTTGGCATAAAGGCCTTATAATTTTGTACTCATGATAATGTTAGTACACCATCAAATATGGCCATACATTTTTTTGATAACTTCCATTATAAAAATCAACAATATTTGATAAACTTTGACAGAAAGCATTTTGGCATATAAGCCTTGAATATTTATAAATGATGCTGATCCACGATCAGATATGGCTTCTGTTACTTAAAATAAAAAAATCTCAGAGAAACTTCTCAGAACCAGTCAACTTTCAAAATTTTGAAAAAGAATTCAATTAACGTTGACAAAAAACATTTCTACTAGAAGTCTACTTGGCCAACTGCTTTTGCATTAGGTTACTTGGCTAATGTCAGCCAGGTGAATGATCTTGGACCCACATTGTAACCGGATGAAGCTGGGTGGGATTGGATCTAGCGAAAACTTAACACAGTTACGTGAATGAGATGTTTATTTATAATGAAAATGAATAACGAATGAATCTGACATTTTACTCATGGGTATTAAGACCAACAGTGGATATAACAAAATTATGTGTACAAAGTTCAACAATGGATGTAACAAAATGATATCATTCCTAAATGGAACAGATCAAAGCATGGAATTTCAGCAAAAGAATCGCCAACTATTTCGTATGTCAACAAACATGATCAATGTACAAAACTTATAAACAAATATGATTGATGTATGGATCTATCAACAGATGGCATTATGTGACAAAGATATGATTTTCTAGAAAATTTGGAATAAATCCTGTAACATTCAATATACAAAACATTTCTATCACATAGAACGGATACCAAGAGAGAATACAGTTTTGTGTTTCACATACCTCTACAGCTGAAGATTGCTTCCATAAAGTGGACAGCTTTTTGAGAAGACTTCTTTGTATTGTGATGATACAGGGAATTAGGGCTATAAGTACCCAGGTTATGCTTAAATCCATGATCAGAGAACTTGCGGTAATCAGGTTTCTCAAAGCTGGCACTTTGTGCATGCAGCAGTGGGTGAACCGAGCTCAGTATTTTGAAATAGCAAAGGTTAAAAATAAACCACTTCTGGGTAATGCTATATGTGGCAACGAAACCCTTCTACAATTTCGTTCATATATAATGCATTGACATTTTTGTACACACAATTTCATGACACACATGAGCCTCTTGTGTGTGTGTACAGGGTCTGTAAAAGGGTAGGAGAGCTAGAGACAAAGAGTTATATTATTTATTTATTACATTGTTACATTTCCCTTTCAGACATTTCTACTGTCTGTCCACAAAGTACATGTGTCCAGGAGTCCCTGCAGTGATGAGCACACTGTTGGCCAATATTAATGCCTTCTATGCACACACCACTGCCACTACTGCAGTCTCAGCCAGTGATCGATTTGCAGCATCAAATTTTGGGGTAAAACCATATTTCTTTTATGTTTTCCTTTCTGTCTCGCCTGCAAAAGAAAAAGTCATATGTAAGACTGGTACCACTTTTATAGTGGCTATGACAGGGAGGTGACTTTAGTGGCCGCATCAACATTAAAAGAATTTAGTGCTACATTTTTTGAAAAGTGGCATAAGGTACATCATATGTTGTTTGTATGAAAAACATGTTCTTGTTTGCTAAACTCAAGCTCTATCTGACTCATAGGTTGAGTTTTATCTTGCTGGCAACAAATCTTGCAAGGGCAAGATATAGTGGTCTACTTGAATCCCCCCTACTTGCAGGTGTATGCATGGGGGTAAGTGTCTTAAGTAATTGCTATACACTGTGTTCGATGTGTGGGTTATCATAATACTTTGCAGAAACAAAAAGCAAAAAAATCATGCGTTTTGTGGCAAATACAATGCCAAAAGCCACAGCATTTGTTGCAGGCAAGATTATAAACTCTGAATCTTTCTTTATCTGACTGTCCTGCAGCCTGCAATATTCTAGTGATATTTTGAGCATAAGGGATTTATTTTAACATTGTTTGTTAAGTATACCAGTGGGAAATTTATTGTATATTTGCTTTGGATTTCATAATAAAAGCTATAATCTTTATAAATTGGTTATTGTTTTTATCTGATGCATTTTTATACTACCGGGGTAGTACATAGATGATATTTTCTTTTCCTGTGTAATTACTGGATATATTTCATTGTGTGGTACAAAAAATGGGATATTTGAACGAGTGGCAAAGCCACGAGTTAAAATTTATTGTTTTTGGTACCACAAGGTAAAATATATCTGGTATTTATGTAGGAAAAGAAAAGTTTCTTTTTATTATATGCCAAACTCGCTCCAGAATCAAAGCTTAGAAGATTAAACTCACCCTTCAGCACCCCATCCCACCTCTCTTTTGTAAATTCACCTCACTTTCATAGACTGCTCATGAAAATATCAGTGACTTAAGAGAGCGGTTGGATTGGGATGACCTAATGTGTCGCAGTAAATTACATTTGTGACATTTTTGTAAATTATTTGATCATATCTGATCACATAGCAAGTCTGATTCAGCAATGCATCACTGGATTTATCACTGTTATCAAGGAAGTAAGGGGAAATAACTTCATAGAGATGTGAATGACGTTGAGTCAGATTTCATTTGCAAAAATTAATTTCCATGTCTGAAATGTAATGTAGTTTCAATTTATTTGTTTTAGCTCACAAAATGCTCATTTTTGTTGCTGCAGGTATAACTTCTGTAGGCACACACAATCAAGTGCCACATGGCATGATGGGAAATCTTATATTTTCACATGTGAAAATATAAGGATATATTTTTCACTTGAAAATAATGGGAAGGAAAAAAATATGAAAATTATTTAGCCAATAAATTTATATTTTTCACATTTAAGTATATGATAAAAGGATATATTTTTCACATGTGAAAATATAGGAATGAAAAAATGTCACCAATAATTTTCTATATTTCACACTTAGGTATATAATAAAACAAAAGATTTTCATGCACAAAATTTTCATGTTTCTGTAAGCTTTTCTTGAAGATATAGAGTTTGCTTACTGCATTACATCACTCAGATGTGTTTGATAATCATGTTCCTTTTTTATCATAACTGGAAGATATTGATAATCATGTTCCTTTTTTATCATAATCATGTATTTATTTTTTATTTCATGTATTTGATACCCCTACCATACAGCTACTGTATGACATAGATGCACAACAGATAAGTTTTGGTTGGTATTTTACAGAAAGAAAAGTTTGTTAAGTTGCTGGATCAACTTCACAACTCACTGAGGATAGATCTTTCCATGTACAGGGTAAGTCATCAGATACTGTCAAGACAGGTATGTGTATATTCCTGAATGGATATCTGAAGCATTAATTTTAAAATTCAAATTTTTAGGGGGCAAATAAACAGGCAGCTGCTTTTTCACCTTGTTCAGTATTCATGAGTAATGTGACATGTGAAAATAAAACTCAAGAGTGACCACACCAGTTGTGAAAATGTCGCTATCCCATCAGTGCTGTTCAAATACTTTAAAGGCTTTTTTTTACACCTGCCATAAAGTGGTGCATATTATGTTATGATGTTGTCAGTCCATCACTTAAGCCATCCTTCTGTTACCAATTTCTATTCCACGCAATAACTCAAGTAGTCTGGCATCTACAGTTACAGACTTTGTGATGGTTTGGACTTAGAGTAAGGACTTTTTGTGGGGTTTAATGCTATTTTTCAGCTCATAATAGGCTATAAATAGCAGTTTGTATATTTGGTGGAGGAAGAAACTGGGAAGACCCTGGGAAGAACCACTGTCACATGGGAAGCTACTGGCAGGTTTTCTCACATACCTACATTGGTTGAGCCGAGACTCGAACCTATGCGGACATAAATCAGATGTGAGTGATCTGTAAAGGCAAGCACCTTAGACCACTTGGCCACCCGTAGCCCCCTTGGAGTAAGGAAGAGCTCTGTTGATTTTGGGGGAGTCAAAAACTCAAAAAGAAACTTGTTTGATGCACAATAACTCAAGTTATCCACCATGTACAGTTGCCAATCTTTATGGGATGGCTTGGGATAGTGACGAAATCGGTATGTTTCAGGGTCAAAAGGTCAAAGTTTAAGGTCACTGTAACAGAAGACAAATGATTTGTACACAAATAACTTGAGTTCTCCACCATTTCTAGTTACCAAACTTTGTGGATGGCTTGCAATTTGGATAAGGAAGAACCCTGTCGATTTGAGGGTAAAAAGTCAGAGGTCAAGGTCACTGATTGAAAGAAGAAAAATGGTTTCTGCACAATAATTTGAGTTCTCCATTATCTATGGTTACCAAACTTTGTGGGTGGCTTGCACTTATGGTAAAGAAAAAGCCTATCGATTTTGGGGTCAAAAGAACAAAGGCCAAGGTCATTGTGACAGAAAGAAGAAAAATCATTTCAGCACAAGGACATTAGTTCTACATCATAGACATAGACCAAACTTTGTGGAAGGCTTACACTTAGAGTTAGGAAGAAGCCTATTGAATTTGGGGTCAAAAGATAAAAACTCAAGCTCACTGTGACTGAAAGAAGAAAAGTGGTCTCAGCACAAACATTTTAGTTATCTACATGGAGGACTATTAAAACATGGGGCATGTGTGTAATGTATGGTACTCTCGTTAATTCACTTTCTTAATATATATATTTTTAGATTAAATAAAGAATTATTGGCATTAGTGAAAAAATGTACAGTGAGACCTCTCAATACTAAAACCTCAGTACACCCAAGTTCCCTTAAAACTAAAATTGTTTTCTGGCCCCAGGTTTATCTTTGTTTAATAAGATAAATTCCATAAACTGAAAAACCCCTCAGAACCAACATTTTAATTTTGGGTTCCAAGGGTTTTGGTCAAGAAAGATTTCACTGCATATATTTCTATACTGACATTTAATACATTTGATCATTAAGTGTTCTTTCCAGGTTTCCTAAATTTTAGATTAACTAAAATATCCTTGTTGAAAACATTACTGCATATGTTTCAGAATAATTTCCCTGCCTCAGACCCAGCACGTCTTCAGGATCTCAAGTCAACAGTTGACCTCCTCACCAGCATTACATTTTTCAGGATGAAGGTTTGTTGATTTAGCTGCATTAGCAAGATATAGGTATTATTTTTATTATGGTGGTGGTGGTGGCACCTTTATTGTCAATGCTATAATTCTGCTTCAGAATTTTGTGTTAAAGTTTATGGGAAAGTCACATACAGTGGTGGTACATATCACATTGTAGGCAGGCAAGACACAGCATTCAACAGAAATCTTGTATACTAATAGTCTTGGCTTCAAAAAGCCTATAATACTGAGCTGTCTTAAGAATTTTGCAGATTGGGATTCATGCTTCTGTGTTGTATTCAATAATTAAAATGTTGCTTGGCAAATGTGTGATGCTTGGCCATCAGCTCATTGAGATGGGTTTTCAGTTTATGACAACCTGGAATAAACCTCATGGTTGAGAGGGGTATCTGCCACAAGAAAATTAAGTTTCTATGATTTACTTACTGAAGAACCTGATGGGGTAGATAAGTTATGTCCTGCCAGTTTAGCAAATGGCAGGACATTCCGTATATTCTTGCATATATTTAAGTAGGATCCAACTGCAAACAACATAGATCTGCCATTGTATAATACAGTGGCCAGGGTCATCATTGTTTTTTCTACTGATATGCCCTTACAAATAACATTGACCCTGATCTACTGGCACATTATGTGACATCAGATCAGGGTCTATGCTGTATGCAGTTGGATACAACTTATACATGAGTGTATATTGTAGATATCACTTTTCTGATGGCAGTATCATCAAAACTGAGATTCTGTGCTGTTAAAGTTTTGTATTAAAACTTTTGAGATTCAGATACAGGGTGTGGGGTAGATCATAGAACGGTGTGCAGAAAGGTATAAGACCTAGATACACATAATTTGGATGTCAGATATCATCCATCTTAAAAAGTTGACAATTATTTAGACTTGTCTATTCTGTTTTCTTGACTAAATTCAAATTTTTTAGGGACAAACGGTGTTCATTTTAAATATCTGATAAACTCCTTGCAGTGCTGTGTATTTGTCTTCTATGTTAAAAGTTACTTATCATAAAAAGTCATTCAGTTGTACCTTGTTGCTCTGAACTTGAACATTATTATCCCTTTGCCCAAGAAGTTGTGAGGGGGTATACTATTTTGCTCATTTGTTCTTGTGTTTGTTCCTATGTTTACGCATTTGTTTGTTTGTTCATTCATTATGTCCTCAATATCTTGGACCCTATTTCACCAACACTTATTGAAAATTGGTAAGTGGATGCATCACAGGAAGAGTAACTCAGCCATACCAAAATTAGGTTATTGTGACCTAATTTGCATACATGAGTCAGTTGCATATTTTCAGATATTTGCTCATTATTCTCAGTATCTTAGTTCCTATTTCACCTTCTCTCATGAAAATTGGTATTTAGATGTATGTCAAGGAGAGTTACTCAACCATACCAAACTAAGGTCACTGTGACTTGATTTCCAGGCTTGAGTGACATGTATTTTCAGCATTTTGTTAATTACACCCAAAATATCTTCAACTCTATTTCACCAACACTCTTAAAATTAATATGTGGATGCATGAAAAGGAGTGTAACTTAGCCATATCAAAACTTACTCACTGTGATCTAATTTTTACACTAGAGTGACTTCTGTATTATTCAGTCCTTTATTTCTTACACCATTAGTATCTTGGAGCCTGTTTCATCTACACTCATAAAAATTGACATATGGATGCATCTCAGAGAGAGTAACTCTGCCATACTCAAAGTAGAAAATGTTGTGACCAAATTTGCAAACTCGAGTGACCTTTGTATTTTCAGATAGCTGTTCTCAACACCCTTAATATCTTGGACCCTATTTCACCTATGCTCATGAAAAGTGGTATGTGGTTGCACCTCGAGGGGACTACGATAACCATCCAAAACTAGGTCACTGTGACCTAATTTTCATGTTTGAGTGACTTAAGTATTGTTAGCAAATCTTTTGTTACAACCTCATTATCTTGGACCCAATTTCACCTAATGTAATGAAAATTGGTACACCTCTCGCTTGATAACTCAAAAGCAACAGGGTCCATTAAACATGGACCACAGCATAGGTGAGGGTGTGAGATAGAGAGGAAGACTCAGAATTTGGTTAATAATTACGTGGAAAGGGAGTGGGGTGCATGCAACTTTCATTATTCCATGAGAATTATAATATCAGTTGTCCTACACAATTATTTATCTAATGGATTTTAATATTTATGGATACTAGATCTGAAAAAGTCAACTAAAGTCAATAAACTTATGACAAACTTTTGGTAGAAATCAAGTTGACATTCAGTATCAATATTTAGGGCCAGAACATGTGTATCCATCATAAGTAAGCACTGATGAACTAAAACTTCATAACTAAAATTACACTCACAGTGTTTCAGCTATGATCTGCCCTTGCAGAATTTGTGCAAAATATACACTGAGTCTCACAAAAAAGAGAGTTAAGGTGCCAAAAGTGGTGCCCAGAATAATGAACAAGGCACGTTTTTTTTTAACCTTTAATGTGGTACAGATGTGCCAACGAGTCATTAAATGTCCAAATTACTCAGTTATTGTTTTTATGAAAATTAACAATATCCATGAGGTGATCTTTTTCAATTTCACTGGTTGTTATGCTCGGACTATCTATTTTCACCCATTCTCCTAATCTCATATATGGCAAAGCTCTGGATTGTCCAGAAATAGTCGTATACTTCGTATGTCTCATAATATTTCTTGCTTTAGAGGTTAGGAATAAGATTGGCATGTGACCTAATTGTGATAATCTCAGTGAAAAATATGAGACAAATTCAATTACTGTATTGAGGTAACTTCCACTTCTGTTTTATTAACATTTTTAACTAATAAATAACCATCTTTACAGTAGAATTCTCCTCTTTGATGCCTCCAACTATGCTCTAACAGCACAGAATGCTTTTGTCAAATCTGGTCAGATTCTGTTCAGTGGTCTTTGAGAAAAAGGCATTTAAAGGTTCTTCTGTCTTTAGTAATGGAGGTTATATTTTATGGTAGATTGGCATAATTTGCACAAATTTGATTAGCTTTCATGCCAGGATGGTTTCTGTCAAATCAGGTCAAATTCTGTTGCATGGTTTTTGAGAAGTTATTGAAAGATTTTTCTGCCTTAAGTAATGGTGGCCATACTTGACGGTGGATCAGCATCATTTGTACATATCTGAAAGGCCTTCAAACCAGGATCCTTTCTGTCAAACTTTGTCAAAATACGTAGAGGCACTTTGAGAATTACAGTTTAAAGGTTTTTAATTTTTAGTAATGGCAGCTATATTTGATGGCAAATCACAGACCAGTAAACTTTAATAAGACCAATTCCATAAGGCAGTCAATATCTTTCTGTAAGTTTTACCAATTTTCAGCAAAGTGTAACAAAATATCATGTACTGCTACTGTCGATTTGGAAAGCATGCATTTGAAAAGTTAAGAAGACTGTGATCTGATGCAGCAAAGGTGAACATTATTTTTAACTAAAAAGTTCGTAAAGTACACCCTGACCTCCAGTTTAGTTTCAGAAACTGCAGTTCCAAACCCCATGGAGTTCAATGGCTTCTTGCTAGATCTTTCAACCTGATGTAATTTTATTTATTGGGGTCACTATTTAAGAAGCAGATTGTCCCTTTCACCCTCAATTTGTTTTCATTTGTTAGACAACATTTCTAGATAATGCTTCAGGTAAAAGCTTTTAAATTTATACAAATTACACTGATGTGCTATCAGATATGGCCACTGTTGCTAAAAATAGAGAAATCAACTTACCAAAAACCACTCAAAAGAATTTGATCAAATTTCACATGAAGCATCCTGACATAAATGCTTTTTAAATATTGAACAATGATGCTGATCTACCCTCAGAAATGGCCACCATTACTAAAATAAGGGCCATGCTCTTGCATATGTCGACAGTTATACGTATTTGGGTCATATGCTAAAATCCAACCGATCAGATGATGAAGATATGATGAGACATTACAGATTTCTGTTTACTAGAACAAACATGCTTTTACGTAAATTTAGAAATTGTTCTGTGAATATCAAGATTAGATTATTCAAATCTTATTGTTGCACAATGTACTGTGCTCCTCTGTGGACAAACTTTAGTGAATGTATGAAAAGAAAACTAGTTATTGGCTATAATAATAGTCTTTGTTTACTACTAAGCCTTCCAAGATGGAATAGTGCCTCTACCATGTTTGTAAACTATAATGTATATAGTTTTGTAGAATTAATGGAAAGTATGTGTTTTCAATGATGACACGAATATCAAATAGTAAAAACTGTATCTTGAAATCGTTGTGGAACTATGATATTCATTTAAGTTCTCAGACTATAGATAGATGGAACAAATTACTATTTAAATGTCTTACATGTCTTAAATGTCTTACATGATTTTATTCCTAACAATGACAGACAGTCTGTAGTTGTAGATGGGTCTGTATATTTGCACATAAGACCCGTTTGAACTTCTATGTCTTAAAATACTTCTATATTTTATATTTTATTTTATTGTATATTTTAATTTAGATGTATGGACCATGCAGTCTGAAATAAAGAATTCTTATCTTATCTTATAACAGATGTCTTTGAAACTACTTTACAGAATTTAAGCAAAAGCATCTTGTTTTAAAGGTCGGTCAAGTTATTACAAATAATGCCAATCTGCAATTCAAAATGGCTGTCATTACCGAATTAGAAATATCTTAAAATTACCTTTTTTCAATAACCACTTAAAAGAATTTGATCAATATGACAAAAAGCATGCTGGCATGAAGACCTTTCAAGTTTGTACAAATGATGCTGATCCACCATCAAATATAGTTGCCAGTATCAAAAATAAAAAAGCCTTTAAAGTTAAACAGAATTTGCCCAAATTTGACAGAAAGCAATCATGTTTTAAGGTCTTTTAATTCTATGCAAACGATATTGATCTGCCATCAAATTTGGCTTAAGATAGTAAAAATAGAGAAACCTTCAAGCATATTTCTTTGCCATTTGCTTTTGAATTTAGCTACAAGTCATGTCTGTCAGTTGAGCAATCTCTGGCCTTCTTGAGCATCTTTTTAAATTATTTTTGTGCATAATGAATCTTTTGATTCACTGCTAGGCTTTTAAAAGTGCAAAAATTATATCCATAAATAAAATAATTGAAGCAGCTCATTTATGACAGTTTTATGTCATGCACTGCATAACATGCATGTATGAATAAAGTTTCATTTTTTGCTTTCTCCCCTTTGTATCGTAGGTGCAAGAATTAACCAGCCCTCCTAGAGCTAGCACTGTTGTAAAGGATTGTGTAACTGCCTGTATGAAGTCCACATACCAGTTCTTGTTCGATAACTGTTTTGAGTTGTTCCAGCGTGAATTTCAAACCGATCCATCAGAAATGTTGAACCCCGATCAGGAGGGTCCTAATGCCAAGAATTTAGAGTTTTGGAAGAATCTTATAGCTCTCATTGTATCAGTCATAGAGGAGGATAGGAACAGCTACACACAAGTGTTAAATCAGTAAGTAGAATTGCACTGTCATTCTCTGTACATACATATTGTTATTATACTACTGTTAACTGTTATTGGTATCATGTACAGTTTGTTATGTGTTAAGTCAGTAAGTAGTATTGCACTGTCATTCTCTGTACATACTTATTGTTATTATACTACTGTTAACTGTTTGATATTGGTATCATGTACAGTTTGCTAAGGGTTAAATCAGTAAGTAGTACAGTGTATTGCAAGGTTATTATCTGTATATACCTATTGTTATTATACTAATATTAACTGTTTGATATTGATATCATATACAGTTTGCTAAGGGTTAAATCAGTAAGTAGTACAGTGTATTGCAAGGTTATTATCTGTACATACCTATTGTTATTATACTAATATTAACTGTTTGATATTGGTATCATATACAGTTTGCTGTGTATAAACAATGACCAGAGTATGAGAACATGTTTGAGTTCAAGGCAGTCACACATAGTAAAGAATTATTTACTCTTACACAACGTGAAACAGTTAAGAATGCTTGTCTGAACAGTTGTTTACAAGTCAGCCACAACAGTATCAGTTTGGATTGATCACATTGTGTATTTGGTGAGCATACTACAGTGGTCACACTCTTATAAGGCCACCCCTTCTGCAGCAGGAAAGTGGCCTTATAAGAGGGGTGGCCTTTCCTGCGGGAGGATCGAACAAATGTGAATAATAACTACATATAAACAATGAAAGATGTAACTGGCTTTTAAATATTTATATTTTCATTTAAAATTCACTTGCATGTTATGAAATCAATGTTGATAAAACTTGTGTCAATTTATTTAAAATAATTATGAATAATCATCAATTGTAGTGCAAAACCACCTTGTCAATAAAATCAGAGTTCAAACAACTGTCTGTAACTATCACTGTATGTCCATTCCATTTTCCCAATGCTGTGGAATGTATAACTGATGATGTTTCTTTGAATCTTTCTCATATCAAATTTCTCAGTAGTGATCAAAGGACTCTACCTCTTTTCACTTTTTCTTGTAAACTGAGAATGTTTGACAGCATTTTGCTGCAAGTTATTCCTTCATTGGCAATTTGTAGTTATTATATGAAATGCTGCATGTTTACAAAGGAAGTGAGCTTGTCAAATGATCGATTTCTTTTAGTCTGGTACCCTTTCAAGTACATTTCGTAATCTATGAGAGAGAAGCCACAATAGCTAACATACCATTTTTACTTTCTGGTGACCAGAAGTCACACTGACATGAGCTGAACAATACTGTGCTTCTCGATGGTTAGCTTTGTCATCTTAATAATTATCGGAGGTAATAATAGCCTTGAATTATCAAAGGGACAAAAGAACACATAGCAGCAAGGATAATTGAAATACTTACCTCTTTGTATGGATTAAAGTTACTTTATTGGCATGTTTGAACAAATGTCATTGTGTTGAATTTAGAAATCAACAAATATTTGTGAGATTTCTATCTGTAAACTCCATTACCATATATAATCACATATAAACTAGGTCCAAATGCAAACAACATAGACCCTGATCTGATCTGCTGTCACATAAAGCACCGGCAGATTAAGATCTGTGTTGTTTGTTTTACTGATTATTCCTTACAAACTGCATAGACCCAGATCTGCCGGCGCATTATGCGACAGCAGATCTGGGTCTATGCAGGTTTGCAGTTGGTATCAGCTTATATGCAAGTATGTACGGTATGTGGCCGCTTGTGAGGGGTACATTTCACAGTTTTTGCAATAATATGCAGGCCACTGGGCATGTTAGAGGGGTGGCTGTCTTAGAGGATACTTTAGAACACAAGCTCATCAGTGCAAAGAGATTCTGACTGTATAAAGTGGGTGGCCGCTGGTCAGGGATACCATTTAAGAGGGGGACCACTGTATTGCTATATGTTAACTACATGCAGCATATTTGGAATTTAAAACTTTTTAGGTTTGCAAATGGTAGTTTAATAGACACATTACAGTGAAAGTGAATTCAATTTTTTTCATATTGTCACTTTAATTTTGCAAAACTTGAGTTCTCTTTATAAATTTTTGATTTATGATAATTAAATTCAAATGCAAGTGAAGGATAGAGAGCTTTCCGTGGTAAAGGAATGTTGTCAATGCTTAATTGACCTATTGACAACTGTCAGGTAGTTGTTGCATATTGTTAATCCAAGTGGACTCTATTGGATTGTGAGTCATCTTACAGTCATTATGCAATATCCTCTCTACCGCTTACTTGTGTCGGTCATCACTACTGAATTCTGACACATGGATATTTTTACCTATGTGATATGTATAAATTCATCTCTCTAAAACTTTTCCATTTTTTTTTTTGCTCCAGTTCAGCAAAATGTTGAGCAAGCCCTAGTTTCATGAACATCTACAAATTTCTTCCTCAAGTTGAGATTTTTAGTGTACCTGGACATAAGGCTACATGAGCTTATGGTATGGTCCTTTATTCGCTGTGCATTGTCTGTTGTCAGATTTTGCCAAATTTGACAGAAAGCATCCTAAATAGATAGCATCAATAATTGTCACCATAAGATGATGATTACAACAAATTTTTTTTTTAAAGACTTATTATAAACAGAATTTGACCAAATTTGACAGAAAGCATCTTAAATAGATAGCATCATTAATTGTCACCATAAGATGATGATTACAACAAATTTTTTTTTTAAAGACTTATTATAAACAGAATTTGACCAAATTTGACAGAAAGCATCTTAAATAGATAGCATCAATAATTGTCACCATAAGATGATGATTACAACAAATTTTTTGTTTAAAGACTTATTATAAACAGAATTTGACCAAATTTGACAGAAAGCATCTTAAATAGATAGCATCAATAATTGTCACCATAAGATGATGATTACAACAAATTTTTTGTTTAAAGACTTATTATAAACAGAATTTGACCAAATTTGACAGAAAGCATCTTAAATAGATAGCATCAATAATTGTCACCATAAGATGATGATTACAACAAATTTTTTGTTTATAGACTTATTATAAACAGAATTTGACCAAATTTGACAGAAAAGTATCCTGACATAAAGACCTTTCAAGTTTTCACAAATGATGCCGATCCGCCATCAAATACGGCTACTGCTACTAAAAATTTAAAAAAATTATATGACTTCTCAGAAACTGCTCATTAGAATTTGATCAACTTTGACAAAAAAAACTTCTGGCAAGAAGGACTTTCAGGTTTATGCAAAATGATGACAATTGGCCATTAAATATAGCCACCATTACCAACAATAGAAAATTCTTGGAATGGCTTCAGAAAAACCACTCAACAAAGTTTGACCAAATTGGAAAGAAAGCATGAAGGACTTTTAATTTTGTATAAATGATGACATTATGCCATCAAATTTGACTGCTGCTATGAAAACTGGAAAAACTTTGAACAACTTCTAAAAACAGAATTTGACTGAATTTGGCAGAAAGAATCCTAGTCTGAAGGCCTTTCACATTTATAGAAATGATACCAATGCATGATCAAATATGTTGACCTTTGATAAACAGAAAAACATTTTCACAAATTTATGTAAAAAAAAAACCAAAATGCGTAACAGAATTTGACCAACTCTGACAGCATCCTGGCATAGAGGCCTTTCAATATTTGACAAATGTTGTGCTATCAAATATGGATGAAGGTATAATAATTGCATAAACCTTGAAACAATTGTTTACATAATATTTGCATTAAACAGCATTGGACCAAATTTCAACAGAAAGCATCCAGCTGATCCAGATTTTTTGCCCATCTTTTCTTGCATTTGGCTATTAGTCACATGGGGAGCAGGTGAGCAATATCAGGCCCACTTGTGCCTCTTGTTGAATATTTTTCTTCTTTCCTGCTTGGTTGATAACGATGATTTTTTTCACAAAACATTCAGCAGGCATCAGGAATTAAAATACAGTCATAAAATCTTGAATTTTCCTTCGGGGAATCTTGTCTTATCATGGAGAAATTTTTTAGGATTTCCTCAAACGTGAGGAATTCTTTAACTCGTTTTTCAAGAATAAAAAGGTTTTAATGTGTTAAATTTTAAAACTAGAATGTGATTCTGTATCCTTGCCACTATTTCTACCACTGACACAAATATTTGATATTGTCTGAAGTATCAAATGCAAGATAACGTCAAATCCCAATTGATAATTTTAGTGAAAATGGGTTAGGTGCTCAGCAATGCTGTTACAGTATTTTGCAAATTTAAAAAGAAAAATTTTCTTTTACAGAATTTTATATACTAATGAGTAGTCAGAGTTTAGTCGATAGCTCTGATTTCTCTGACAAATTAAATGGTTCCATGTTTCAGGTTTCCTCAGGACCTAAATGTTGGACAAGTGAGTGCATATTTGATGTGGAACCTTTTTTCTCAAGATCTTTGCTATGCACTTAAAGGTAAGATGAATTTTCTTCCAATCTGCTCTAATAGTCCTTTTGTACCTGTACCAGGCATAATTTTCCAGATTGAGCTAGAATTCCAGATTGACATGTTGTGTTTGTGCATTATAATGACCTAACATAACATAAAAACTCTTAGAAGTTCTAGCTTGGGCATGTCAGTACAGTCTCATATTTGTTTATCTTTATTTAGTATATTATAAAAATGCAGCCACTAAGTTAACATTTATAATTGTATGAATTAGTGCATGCATATGTAATGTTGTACAACTCCTATACTGTTTTACAATTGGGGCTTCAATTTCTTAGGATATGATTGAAGGGATTATTAGATATAATAGCCCTGATAATGGTTGGATAATGCTTTGTTGCAGATCTGCACCAGAGCTGATTTGTTATTGAGTTATTCCTTGATGCAGCTTTTGTCAAAGCCCAGTTGCATTGTTGAGGCTCTTCAAGTATGGTAACTCCAGTTTTCATTATTTGATGCTAATGATACTGCTATTACATGCAGTTCTAATTCATGCAACATAGTACCATTGTCATTAATGTTCTATTGATTCTGATGTGCCAATCAGGTATAAAAAGTTACAAGTTTGTCTTTATTTATTAAAAGGTGTTATTGCACAAGTTTCATGAAATATAAACCATCTATTCATACTGTGCTGTCTTTAAAAAAATGCCCCCTCCCCTTTAAAAATTGACAAATGCCCCCCAACAATGATGCAACATGTCACTCTGATGCTTAATGGCATTACTTTGATTTGCTTGTTGCCACACTGGAGAATACCGGTATATGTTTGATCTGATTTTGATGAAACTTTGAATACAAGTTTGTATCATCAACATCTCAGAGAAGTTTGAATATGACCAACATCAACACATACAAATGAGGTGATCATGCATATGATTGGCTGAGTTTGTTATACTCTGGAGGCAATAATAATAATAATAATAATAATAATAATAATAATAATAGTCTTTATGTTTACATACTTCTAAGTATTTTCAATAGCGTGGTTTACATTTATTAAAAAAAATTTGTTGTATGAACTTGTTTGTTTTTATCTTTATTACAAAGATGACAACCAAGTGCAAGAAGTGTAAACGATTTAAGGTCGTGGAAGATGGACACAAGATGTCTCAACATATACAATTGATCGTTGGTACATACACGTAATGTGTGTACATTTTGGTTGGAAATACTTGGTCCAGCGTTTTGAAGAAGCAATTCTAGGGCCACAAAAATGAGCAGGCTCCAATACATCAGAGCAAGAAGTTTTAAACATACACCTCACATCCAAATCATTGATTAGTCTCATGGGGGATGTCAAGATGCCCTCTCCACCCCCATGAAGATGGAGAAACAGTGCCAGAACATACTGTATCCATGGATACAGTAGGATCGTTGATTAGTCTCATGGGTGATGTCAAGATGCCCTCTCCACTTTCTATGAAGATGTAGAAACAGTGCCAGAATATACTGTATCTGTGAATACAGTAGAATCATTGATTAGTCTCATGGGTGATGTTGATATGCACTCTCCACCACCCATAAAGATGCAGAAACAGTGCCAGAAGATATTGTATCAGTGAATACAGTAAGAACCACAGGTGATCCAGTCAAGTATTGGAATTGTGTATGATCAGAATGATTTAAAAGGCTTTGTTGCCGATATGTCGATGAGTAGAAATGATGATTATATATTGCAATTCCACTGTGGATAAACCTAGTACACCACCAATGAGACGTGAGAACTCACAAACAAATTGGACTATGCCCATGAGGTGTGAGGGCTTGCAATCAGATATCACCCTGCCTAGGGTTTACAGTTAAACTTGTCCACTGCCCATGAGGCATGAGCATGTACAAATATCATTTACCCTAATCCATGAATGAAAATATTAAGAAACCAGCCAGATGTGAAGGTTTGCAAATTGATCCAATACGGCCGGCCTATTGAACCAACCAAACCGTAATAGTCGGCCATACTGCAAGTTATATATCATCTCTCATGCCATTCTGACTGCCATCCAACTGGTCCAGTTGTATGAACAAACTATGTATGATTACAGTGGTCAGGAGTCTGTTATCTCCAGCTGGTGAGCTGACTGGCCATCCATGTCTTCCAACAGCAGTGGTGTCTTACACCGAACAGACCACACAGCTAGCCAGCCAGCCAACCAATTGACCAAACTGACCATGAATTTCATATTGAATTGGCATTTCTTATGAAACCATCCAACCAAGCCAAACTGGCCATGTCAAACCAGCATTCTGTAGTGCAATCACTACTGATGGCATATTCAGTGGGCAAAATGATGATGCAAGCTGATGATATTTCATCATCATTACCATATGGAAGGCTGTATCCCTGGACTCAGGATTGCCAGGAGGAGGACAGTCCCCATGTTGATGAAGGGGATGAAATGGAAATGCCAGAACATGCTGATCTGACAATGGAATGGACAGAATTTAGTTTGATAAAGGAAATCTATAGGATTTTGTCTCTGTCGGAATGCCCTCCTCCACCTTCAATCAATTCTATCTACAAAGTCAATGCATTTGTAGATGTATACAATGATGATGACAGTTCATCATTCACAATCTTGCCACAATTGTTAAAGATTGTAGAAATTACCTGACGTCTTTTGGAGCATTTGTGATCCCAGTAACACAAGAACTTTCTTGATTGTGAATCGGTTGCTCATAACTTTCTCACCCCACTAGTAAAAGGTCATGTACTGAGATCTTTTGTCCAGATGTACCTTGTATAGATGTTGATATAGTGCATAGACAAGTCTTTAATTCCATGCATACATGCCATATTCCCAGACAGTGTTGGGGGGTTTTGGAGACTCAAAAAGTGTGTTTTGGGGTCCCAAGGGGGGTCAGTGGGCGTGACCCCCCCCCCCCCCAAAGTCATCCAAATGAGAATAAGCTATCTTTTCAAATCAGCCTATAGCAAATGACTGGAAATTCAAATCTGAATGAAAGAAAATACCATCTGTTTTCTCTGGAGCATTTAATATACTTACAAACAAAAAAATTGGTAGACTAAGCAATGTCAAATAATATCACCTGCATAGGTCTGTAAAATGATCTGCTACTGAAAACGGCAGATTGTGCTCAGCAACGAAATTGCCGAAAGTACTTCAGCTCTAGTTACATTGTTTGTCGACGACTGTTTAAACAAACTATTTAATTTGGGTATCGAATTCTGCATTTTTGCAGTGTCACGATGATGAGTGGTGTTGCTATGTCGACGAATGTCTTACACTTCAGAATGACTAATGTCAATATGGTGGTTGCAATATGTGCACAGAATAAAATGTTCCCCCTTGATGCTGCGCTTCACAAAGTCAAACTCCGTCAACCAGGAGTTCTGGAATTTGTTTTGCTGGGCTTTGCTGGCTTTGGAGATGGCTCCATATTTCCTGAATCGCTACTACGTTTTGACATTTTCCTTCGAAAATGAATCACACTTTTACACTTTTCCATTTTATATATGAAGTAAAAATCCGACTTCAAAGAAACGTTGCCGCTGATCACAAACTTTAAAAAAGATGGCGTCAGCATTCTCAAAGAAACGGTGCCACTGATCACAAACTTTAATAAAGATGGCTTCAACATTCTCATTCAATGCAATCAGTTTGTTCTTCAACACGCATCTCTTTGATGTACTAAACTTTAAATTGGGTTGTTCCACTTAATGTACTTTACCTATGCAAATTAGCCTAATGGATTCTCCAGCAGCAGTGCTCAAAAGGATTTGACACGACACATTACCCTAGCTATTGTGAGCCAATTAAGTAAATCTCGAAATTTGGCTGTTTATCTCTGACCGCCTTACCTTTAATTGCCTCTAAAACAGGTGGATAAACCTGCCCCAAGGATAGTTTTACATGAGCTTTGAGCAGTACTGTTTACTGTTTATATATACCACAGATTACGGGTGTATATAATAGTGATAAAAAAATATCCGTTTTTTTTGTTTGTTTTTTTTTTCTTTTTTGGGGTGGAAATTTATTTTTTGTTGCTAAGATTGCTGAAAATCGTGTTTTTCGAAACACGATCGTGTGTGTGGGTTTGGGAGTCCAAAATCGTGTATTTCGTGTGACACGGCGTGTTATGGCAAGTATGATGCCATGTCAAAGTTGATCAGGAACATTGTGTTGATTTTCTGCCCACTTGACTTCATGCATCTGATGGTATTTCATCTAGCTGAAAAGGCTGCTAACAATCATAGCTGGGTTTCGATGCGCTCCCTCCTTTTTTGGTTCTCCACTACTGTTAGGGCTTTGAATTGAGGAGGTGAGAAAGTAAGAGGCACAACAGTTGCCCCACTAGCTTTCAGCATAAACTCCTATCTCTGCAGCAACCCGGGTGGTCGAGTGGCCTAAGGTGCTTGCCGTTACACATCACTCGCACCTCACCTCTGTCCTCGTGGGTTTGAGTCTCGGCTTGTCCAATGTGGGTATTTGAGAAAGCTTGCCAGTAGCTTCCTATTGTTCAGTGGTTCTTCCTAGAGTCTTCCCAGGTTCTTCCTCCACCAAATATAATGGCCACAGTTTCTCCTTCCCCAGGCCTTCTGCCAATCGTCATCCTACATAGAATCATGAAATTTGGTGAGGAATGCATCTTGATAAGTACTACACATCCTTATTGCAGAAAGAGGTGTCTGTGACCTATATTCCATGCTTCAGTGACTTTGTTGAACTGTTGTTTTTAAAGTTCATTTATTAGATGTTGTTTATGTTAGAATCATGAGACTTGATAATTGGATGCATCTCTGTTAGTACTACACCCTTAAAACCAAAAAAAGTCACTGTGACCTAGATGTTATGCTTTACTAACACAGGTTGAGTATTTCTGTTTAGCTCATGACCACATTTTTCCAGGCTGTATACATCCTTGCTTACACAAAAGTCTCCTCTGACAGCAGTTGGAAGTAGGAATAAATATGTTGTTTATTCATTGGTAAACATTCCATATTAATGACTTTACATTGTAAATTGTGATAGGTTACCCTCAGAAGGTTACCTGTGTATTGTGCATGTGAATGAAGGTGAGAATTAGATGGGTGGATTGCATGAATGTCATGTGAGGCATCAACTGTAATTACTGATACATGAACTCTGCTTGTAATATAGGTCATACTGGCCATCACTGCAAGGTTATGCAAAGCTTGTGACCTTCATGTAGTAAAATCTGGCTTCTATGGGTGGATAATGATAATAGCCTCTGAAGCAACTTTTAAGAAGTCAACAACGATTTAAAAACAAAATTAATCTCTGATTTTTATCAATTCATAATAGCACCTCTGTTTCAGTATCATAGAAAAGAATGTTCTTTTTTATTGCTTTATGTATTTTATGTCCAGTCACACCAGGGCCCAACATTTCATTGTTAATATTACTTTAGTCTGAATTTATTTTCTGCTTGACAATTAATGTTTACTATGGCTGCTGGAGACTATTAAAAGTATGTAGAGGCAGAATATGTAATTGATAATTACATTCAGGTTTAATGTTGGAAAGGAAGGGCAATACCACAGGGGTGTGAGAAATTTGTTGAGGGTGTATGTATGTATGTACCGTATGTCTCGGCCTATAAGTTGCTACTTTTTGACCTGGAAGTCTGGGCTTCATCTTATGCTCCGAATTGACTTTATATATCGAGCATGTAATTGAAATTGCTTTAAGTACTGGTAATACTGTGATTTTGAGATGTAATTGGCAAAATTGAAAAAAGGTCACATAGTTGTACCAATTTTTGTTCCATTACCATGTCAATAAATTGTTATAAACTAATATGACTGCATTTATATTATACCTCATTCTTCCTGATCACATTTTAGCCATAGGTCCATTGATATTTGATTTACTGGTATTTTATTTGACACACTCGAGTGAGTACTGGTACATCTGTTTCATTGATATACTGGTAATTGATCCTACAAAGGGATGTAATCCATTTAATGACTCATATGTTCAATGAATATTTATAAAATACCATAGATTAAGCACATAATTATCATATATTCACAATATTGTCATATATTCATTAAAGAATGCCAATAAAATTGGTTAACTTTTTTTATAGAGATGGACTACTCGTAAATCATCAACAATCCAGTTTTAGTTTTGCATTTCAGCTTGAAGCAAAATGTAATGTCAGCATATTAGCCGTATTCATTCTTAACAAATTGATGTTCGGTTTCTGTCTTTGATTATAATTGATGGATTGGTCTTTGGTTTTTGACAAAAATCCAAGCCAGTTAACTGTTTAAACTCTCAATATTGGCTTTGGGTAATGGGCAGTGCCAGTACAATTTTTCTATATCATTAATCCACATCAATTACCAGTTTTACGATCTCAATTCTTTTTATATGACTTTCCTCTGTTTTTCTGTCTCTATCGGTAATTTTCTTTACATTTCTCATTTCCCTATGGATAGCCTCATTTCCCTATTGGTAGCCTTACTAATTTGATCTCGTCTGTCATATCTTGCCATCAGACAGGTGTCAACATGAATAAGCAGGCCAAAGCTCTAGGCATATTTAATTAGCATGTAAATAACACTGCATAGCCATGTCGTTCTTGTGACAATGGATATCATAATTAAAACAAGAATGAACTGTTTATTCAGAGGTGTCAGTTGATAATGGAATATTGTTGTGCCCTTGTACATGAGGAAGATCACAATCGTCAGTTAAATGAACAATACAGATTTTAATTGCCCTGAAACCTCTCTCTCTCTCTCCAAAACAAAACTGGAGAAAAAGCATGTTAGTGTTGGTGACTGCAGTTTCCCAATTAATCTGGAATAGCATACAGTGATACCATTTAATATTCATGAAACCAGAAGTTACTAGCGAAAAAGATGATGCCAAGGTGTTGATCTAGCTTTGTCTTTTACTCCAAATCGATTTATATATGGATGCAGGATGAAAAATTTACAAAATTTTTTAATTCAACTTGTACTCGACATTGACTTATAGGTTAAGAAATACAGTATGTATGTATTTATGTATTATTACAATTATTATTATTTTTAGCTCATTTGCCCATTAGGTGTAAGCTTGTTGTATGGCCTTGCATCCATCATGCATTGAATGACCCTCAACAATTGCTTGTTACCACTTTGGAGGTAATATTTTTGATCTGATTTGATTCAAACTTGCAATATAGGCTTATATCATCAAGATCTCGGACGAGTTCGATTATGGATGACATTCATGCATATTAATGAGATGATCTTGCACCTGATTTTCTGTGCTTGTTGCCACTCTGGAGGTATTTAATTTATCAACCGATTTTGATAAGATTTGGTAATGAGTCCTGTGTCATCGAGCTATAGGATGAGTTTGATTATAAGTGACATTCATGCATATTGATGAGGTGATCTTGTATCTGATTGGCTGTGTTTGTTAACAAATTTGTAGGCTTCATTTATGAACCACTTTTTATCAAATTTTACCACTCAGGAAACTACATTTATGAACCAATTTTAATAGATTTGATATATAAGCTTATATCATCAAGATCTAGGATGAGTTTGATTATGAGCTACAACCATGCATATTAATGTCACAGGGGAAAAATTAATGGCTGGAAAGGGGCTCAGGCCCAAGACCTTGACTTCGATGGGCACTCTACCACTTGAGTTATATGTGCTTATGCACTCAATCTATTCCTACAACATATTCCCCCAGCTTTTCGAAGATACATCCTTGTGTCTTTATTATCCATGATCATGTAGACTTATCCACAAAAGTTGAAAGTACATTCTTGTGTCTTTATTATCAATGATCATGTCGACCTACCCACAAAAGTTGAAATCAAACTCCTGATGAGTTTCATCAGTCTTTATGTGCATGATCCCACAGCTGCCACCAAATGTCATCTGGGAAAAATTTGCAGCCAGAACAGGGTTTGAACCCAGGGCCTCCCTTACTCTAGATGGGTGCTCTACCACTTGAGTTATTTGAGCTGATGCACCTGATCCTTTCCTGCGATATAAATGAAGTGTTTTTGGATCTGATTTGCTGAACTTATTACCACTATGAAGGCTTCATTTATGAATGGATTTTGAGTACATTCGATATGTAGGTTTATATAATCTCAGACCAGTTTGATTATGAGTTACATCCAAGCGTATTAATGGGGTCATCTTTTATCTGTGCTTGTTACTGTGCAAGAGGTTTCATTTACATACTGTTAGTTTCAGATTTGTTAAGTTTATTTCATTAAGATTTTTGGCAAGTTGGATTAAGAAGAACATTACAAGTATTAATGAGGTGATCTTGCATCTAATTGGCAGAGCTTGTTTCCTCTTTGTGAGCTGTATTTTTCAACAGAATTGTATCCAGCTTGGTGTGTATTAGCAAGAACATTGACAAGCTTGTTTAAGAGTGTTATCTATGCAGATTA
Source organism: Margaritifera margaritifera (assembly GCA_029931535.1). Lineage (NCBI taxonomy): Eukaryota > Metazoa > Mollusca > Bivalvia > Unionida > Margaritiferidae > Margaritifera > Margaritifera margaritifera. The sequence goes on from JAQPZY010001695.1 coordinate 797,006, forward strand.
ATGAAAGTTCTGGCAGCAGATTGATTGAGCTTACTGCTACACTTGAAGATGTAAGCGAAATACATTCAAACCTACCTATCTTATGTCAGTAAGCCAGGTGAGCAATATCAGGCCCACATGGGTCTCTTGTTAGCATGTGTTTTTACATGGTTCTCTATCACCATTATATCTTTCAAATTTTCAGAACACGAAAAGGAAAGACCCTGCAAGAGCACTAATTATATGAATCTTCATTTCAAGACAAAATGGTTGTACAGTCAATTCATAGCTGATGTTCCACAGTATAAAGGAATAATTCCAGAGTACCCCAAGTAAGTGTGGCATGAACTGAGAATATATCTTAATATCTTAACTTCAGTGGGTTGATCAGAAAGTCATTCTAAGATGGTTGTACAGATTAATTGATCTAAAAAAAAAAAAAAAAAAAATGAATAGCACTGTTATAGCATGCACATGAGATAGGTCATTCTGTTTACTGGTTTGGACCTCAGAAGTTTTGTGTTATGTGTTCCTGAATTCAAGAAATTATGCCCATGATGTAAATCAGGAAACTTTGTGTGATTGCATGTTTAATATATGAAGGCAAATCAGACAACTAAGGAGAATTTATTAAACAGCAGTTTTGATTGAAGTAATACAACACCTATCACTATTGCCTTGCTTACCTTTTGGGATGCTATGTCCCCTTGTCCGAACTCATAATTCCAATCTCCTATTATGTGGAACATTCTAGAAATCGAGAACAAGGAGAACCCAGAAGCAGTCTGACTACCGTGTCATTGGCTTAAGCGGGATACTCTTCCTCTTTTTCCTCAGGTGCCCGTAATGCTAAGATGTGTTCAATTCGCTCTTGGAAAATTGCCTTCATTTCTGTTTAAATATGTTTTTCTACAAATTATTATAATTTTCCATTTTAATTGAATGATTATCCCCTCAGTCCTTGCATTATTTGATTCCGATTTTAGCTCTCGATAATTTATGGGACTCTATTGCGCTGTGTTTATCAAATGGCACTCTTCTCTGTTCTTCCCATTCCCCTGTTTTCTTTACCCGGTGTTAGGGTTAGTAATTCCTCCTGTGTGGCAGTTCTGGAATTTTATTTCAGTAATAGCTTCAGCAGTATTCAATTATTCTTTTGCCTGGGGTAAGCATTACTGGTACTACCCATTTGTGGTTCCAGAATCTTAAATCCCCTTTGTTCACCAATTTTAGGAATTAAAAATTAATAGTACATGTACTTGCTATGCAGTGCTCTTAATTGTTTTGTTCATCAATTATGGAAATTGATTCATTAATCAGTACTTTTTTTATTTTCATAGCAATGCTTCAGCAGTACATTTTCCATTAAGTACTCACATAGGCAGTTCTAATTCAAATTGTTGCATCAAATAATTTCATTGCACTGCTTCAAATAAGTATTCACTTAAGCAGTATGATTTTGATTGCTGCATCATATAATTTCATCGCACTGTTTTGAAATCAAAATATTTGCATACATTTTTTTTTTCTTTCAGACAGTACTAGCTTCGGCAGTACATACTTCTATTTTCAGGATTGTCACAAAATGTGGGGAAATGTGGGCACAAGAAGGCCCCGGTGGATTCTCACCCATATGTTTATCCTGTATGAAGTGTATATGAATGGATGGTTGCCCATTCTACTGTCTATGGCCCGATGATGTTTTGGACCTGGCCAAGAGTCAGTACACCTATAAAGGGAGGATGAAATGCCCTTCTTCACTCTGTATTCCTCGATCCCAGGAGGGAATGGGATCCTTAACTCCTTGGTCCCAGGAGAGTATAGGATCCCTAACTCCTCAGTCCTAGGAGAGTGTGGGACCAATCACTCTCTGATTTCAGGAATGTATGGGATCCATCTCTCGTGAAGAGCTGCAGAACTCTGTAAGGGTAGGTACTTCTATCCCAGGAGAGTATGGGATCTGTCTCTCACAAAGTTGAGAGACATAAAGCTCCTGAAGAGTCACAGAACTCTACCAGGGTTGTCACTCCTTGATCCCAGCAGCATATAGGATTTGCCTCTAACAGAGTAGAGAGATGTAATGCCACTGAAGACCATTAGTACTCTATCAGGGGTGGGGGGTGGGGTGGGGGTGCAGAGGCCCAGTTAGACGACAGAGATCAGGTCGTGCCTCCCATAAAAGGGAAAGCAATGATATCACTCTGGATTGTGTGATGGAGGCTCATCCATCAGATCATAGTTGCCTGACTGGTCTTTGAGTACTGGTCACCGGTCAGTGGAGTCCCATCAGTGGTACTGCAACTGGGATCAGGTCAATTACTTCCTACCAATCAGTCCTGTTGGGGATAGGGAGTCAGTATCTACCAATCAATCCTGTTGGGGATAGGGAGTTGGTGTATACTTCTTTGACTAGGAAAGGGGATTGGATCAGCATCCCCCCCTTTCCTATGTTCCTTTTCAGTTCCTATGGGATGTAGGGACATCCATTTCAGGGAAGCTAATCTTTCTTCCCATTAATAGCGCCATGGATACCTATAACATGGTCACAGAGCAGTCTAGATGTGGCAGGTCATGGACCTGCATTTTCTGCTCATGTGGAGCCAAACAAAAAGGAGGTGAGCAGGTCCTCTCTCATGAGTTGATCGAGGAGGGACTAGAAGCATTCCCATTCCCCTAAAAAGTCTGTGAGTATTGTGGGCCCATGACTTCCTGTGAGCAGTTGCAGGACATGGATACCCCCATAAGAGGGACAAGAGGTGTTTCCTGTCCTCCTAAAATGCCTGCTACTAGGGGCATTCCTACTACTCCGCATGACGAGTTGTGGGATGAGGATACCTCTACTACCCAGTTTCCCTCTCATCAGAAAGACACTAAGTTTGGAAATCCCATCTTCCCTCAGGAGCAGGAGCAGGACAATGATGTACTTTCGGTTTTGGTGTACTCAAACAAGTTCACTGAGGAAATGGCTGAGATGGTCCCTCCTCCTCCCTTCAGGTCCCCTTCCTCCTACAACCTGTCAGTTCAGGCAGAGGAGGAGGAAGCCACCTTCTCACAGATTTGTGTCGCAAGCCTTTGGCATAGAGGACAAGAAAATTCTCTCCAGCTTGGAGAGACTCTCGAGGACAGCATATTGACCAGATCTCCTTCTCCTCCCTCATTTGCACATGGTAAGGAACCTTTGACAAAGGTTTTCGAGAAGCCAGGAATTCACCAGGTAATATAAGGGGTGGTCTGTTCCCCCCCCCCCCCTCCCCTCTATGCTGCAGGAAGCTGGGGCATCGCAAGTGGGAATTTAGATGGGGACTTGGGCTTGCCTTCTAGTGAAGATGGTTGATGCAGTGGAGCTTAAAGCTCATATGCTAGTAACTCGCACGCTGATCTTTTTTTGGCAGCCTCCTTCAGTCTTCTGAAGAAGGAATCCTTGTCTCGAGCAGTGCTTGCTAGAGGTGTTTGCCAAAATTTCAAGGGATGCTTAATGTCCATGGTGCTATCAGCAGAGCTGCTCCACCTCCACAGGGACATTACTCTCAATGCATCAAAGGTCTTAGTAGATGACAGTAAGAAGCTCCTTAAGGCTGCTCTGTTGGAGGTGGAGGCTCTATTTGGAGTCTCATACCCTCTGTGGCATTTCAGGTCCTGAGGGAGCAACAGCACCGGTTCCTCGCAGCCACTCCTGGCTCGTCAAAACCTGTCAGGAAGCGCCCTCATCCTGACTGCCCTCTTAGGCCATCCTCAAAGTTGTTTTAAAGGATGCAGTCTCAACAGTTCAGGAAGCAACATCAATTACAACCTCCCTATTGCCCATCTTTAGCTAGATGAGGCAGCTGGAAGGGTAAAGGGAGGAAGCCTCTGGATTCCTTCCCCTTTCCCCAAAAATGGGGGGACCCTAGGGACTCAAGCCCTCTCCCGCCATGCATCTCTTTTCCAGGGATCCCCATGGGAATTCAGCTGGCCCTCATTTCAGAGGTTTGTTCAGGCATAACAGAAGATATGTGGGTCTATACTATAGGAAGGATACCAGCTTTGTTTCTAAGAACATCCTCCTTTGCTAGGACTCCTATTTTCACTAGTCAAAACTGGCTCAATTAAGGAACAAGATGCACACACTTCTGCGAAAGAGTGTAGAAGAGAGGGTGGTAAACATCCAATCTGTGGCTGTCTGCTCCTTGATTTGACTGGTCTCCACAAAAGGCTGACAATTTGGGCTTATCATTGATCTTTCCACCTTAAACCGGTTTCTTCAGGAGGATCCATTCAAGATGAAGACTACCCCCTAAGTCATGAACACCATAAGGTTCAGCAACTAGTCAGTCACTCTCCATTGACCATTAGGATGTGTACCTCTGGTTTTACTTGGACCAGGAAGTTTTCCAATTTTGAGCTCTGTCATTCAGCCTAGCCTCCGCTCCCAGAAGTTTTACCAGGGTGATTGGAGTAGTTGCCACTTGAAGGCTCTGGGGATCCCCATTCTCCAGTATTTTGATGACTGGTTGAAGCACAATGGCCTCAAAAAGTCCCTCTTGCAAGATATGTTCTGCTGCTGGTCCACAGTGATCTGCTGGGACTCATTCTGAACCTAGAGAAATCAGATCTAATCCCTTCTCAGGATTTAATTTAGATGGGGATGAATTTCCTCACCAACTTTGGCGAATTTGTATTCTACTATACAGCACAGACAGAATCCTGGCTCTTTTGGCAGCGCTTCAGGCCACGACCTCATCAGCTCACCAATATCTATCCCTTCTGGGGACCTTGAACTCCATAGTGGACCTGGTTCCCCTGGAAAGACTGTACTTGCACCCTCACCAGTTTCTCCTTCTTGTGAACTGGAAACTGCACAAGGATCCCATTAGTTCGGATTCCTCTTGGACCAGAATTTCATCACCACTTGAGTCTGGGCCAATAGGAACCAGTTTCTGGCCTCAGCCTCAATGCACGCTCCCAAACACCACTGCTATCTGTACATTGAAACCTCAAATTCAGGTTGGGGTGCTCACTTGGAGCCAGAAGGGATAGTTCTTCAGGGTTTGGGGTCCTTGGAAGAAGCTACCCATCACATAAACAATTTGGAACTGAGGACAGTTAGTAATTTTAGCCCTACAGGATGTGTCAACCAAATAAGGAGTCATTGTCTGACAACATGTTGGTATTAGTGTGCCTCAGGTGACAAGGAGGTACACATGTGCCTTCTCTCTGCATGGAGGTTTGGAACCTCCTTCGCTGTTTAGCCTCAGAGGGGATTACCATGTGTGTTCAACATATTCCGGCAAGAAAAATATTCTGACAGACAGTCTGTCCAGGAGAGGCAAAGTAGTTCTCATGGAATGGTCATCTGCTCTAATCCATAACAGAGTCCCTGTTCAGACCATGGGGGATACCCTTGGTGGAATTGTTTGTGATGAGACTGAACAGCAAGCTTCCCTTTGATGTCTCCCCAGTCCAGGATCAGTCTAAGGTGGGATTGTCTGTTCACTTATGCCTTACCACCTTTAAGAATGATTCCACAAGTGCTCTACAAAGTCAGGACTTCCACTGCTCAGCTCATTCTGATAGACCCTCTGTGGCCACAATGATCATGGTTCAGCGATCTACTTTACCTGTTGGTATACCAGCCCAGGACATTACCTCAGAGGGGGGACCTGCTGTTGCAGCACAGGGCTGTCTTCTCCACAACAGCACACATATTCTCTACCTTCACGCTTTGCTCATCTCAAGTGATCTATCCATCAGGAACAAGGTTGCCAACTGCATTGTCCAGGCCAGGAGATGGTCCATGTCCAAGGTCTTTGATGCAAAGTGGAGAATCTTTTGCGATTGGTGCAGTAGGAAACATGATAATCCTAGCTGTCCCTCTTTCAGTGCAATGACAGACTTCCTTCTCTTCCTGTTCAAAGACAGAGAATGTTCAGTTTCTACACTAAAAAAAAATAAAATACTAGCAATTACTTTTAAAAAGTTTTTCTTTTACTCAAAATGAGTAAAATCTAAGTAAAAAAGTTTGTCAAATGGATGAGTAATTATAAGTAATTACTAGTAATTGCAAGTAATGATAAGTAAAAGAAAATGAAGTATTTGCAAGTAAAAGACAACAAGTAAATATTTTACTAAGTAACGTTACATATTAGTAATAATTTTACTAGTTAAAATATTATTACTTAGTAATAATTTTACTAAGTAAAATATTATTATTTAGTAATAATTGTACTAATTAAATTATTACTTAGTAATATACGGGGCCCCGGGTGGCCTGAGTGGTCTAAGGCGCTCACCTTTACAGATCACTGACATCTCACCTCTGTCCACGTGGGTTCGAGTCTTGGACTCGGCCAATGTGGGTATGTGAGAAAGCTTGCCAGTAGCTTCCCGTGGGTCGTGGTTCTTCCCGGGGTTTTCTTGGGTTCTTCCTCCTCCAGATATACTGGCCGCCATGTATAGCCTATCATGTGCTGAAAAATGGCGTTAAACCCATAACAACCAATAACAACCAACTTAGTAATAATTTTACATTGTAATTTTAATCAAACACAGAACTAAGTCACATACTATTACTTTATAATAATTTTACTAATTCAAATATTATTACTTAGTAATAATTTTACTAAGGAATTTTAATTAAACACAGCGTTATGTAATTTTTTGTTCATTGGTAAAAGTATTCGTGTAAATTGACAAATTTTTAATGAGTCAGTTATTCCCCGTTTAACAAACTAAATGTTTTTCTTATCCCAGTACAATCACAAGTGTGGGTTCAATAGAATCTGTTCTTACAGCAAATTGAAATTTACACCATGGTAAAAAATGTACATGTCAACAATGTGAAACAGTAATCGGAAAAGAGCATGATCTGCCAGAATTTGGAACATTTATAACCTTTTCACAGGCCTAGAATTCAGCATAAATTTCTTTGTAGCCAGAAGAACAAGTAGACTCAGAAATTTAATAGTCCTGTTGAATCATCACTAGTCCTTCCCACAAATCAATGTCAGACACATCGAGATTTACTTGCCATCGGACTATTGAAATTATGAAAATTACTAGTCTGACAGGAAATTTACTAGGCTTGTGCTAGCGAACTATGGCTGATTTTGAGCTTTGTTTCATATTCGTTTATACATGACCTTTCCAGACTGAAATGTCTAGCCATGCATACATTTAATACAGAGATAGGTAGATATGAGGGTGTCATTCTTCAGAGAAATATCTTAGTACTAGTTGAGGATGAATATCATGCATTGTTATGTTTGTACAAATTACCAATATTTCAAAGAAAAATGTTTAAATAAACTTTGGAATGCTCAACAAAAATTGATTTATGCCATCACAAAGTTGTTTTATTATTCAGTGTTGCATTGTTTATATACAAATATTTTAGGTTGACAAGAAATGCCTTAATGCCTCACATTTATATTAAAAGACATGTACTGCACTTGATGCAATCATTTAAATTATGCTTCATTTATACTGGAATCAACTTGTTGCACAGTAACAGAATAGGTAACCAGCTTGGTGGCAGCGCGAGTCTCCTACCAATACACTATCATGCTGTAACTGTACTGAACATCAATACTGTAAAATAAAAAAAAATATAAAAAGTTTTCCAGCATAGTAATATATTTAACAGTGAATAAGTCCTATGAGTAAGAAAATAATCTATGATCAACATCACTAACACTTGTTTGTCTTTCTTTATTTTATAATGGAGCATTTCCAAAACACTGGAAGATAATGGCAGAAACTACATGCACTTCCAGTGTCACTGTTTGCCAACTGCTGAGGGTGTACCTTTAACCTATCTTGTTTTACATATGCACACTTTCTAGAGAACTCATTATACATGCTCAAGCTTTGCTCACTATTAATCACTGGGGACCTCTTAAATCCGTGAATAAATCCAACGAAATAAAGTGGAAGGAATGAATACAAATTCATAATTGTTTGAAACCAGATTTATCATAATTGCTTCAAACAGTATTTATCAAAGTTAAATATTCTTTCATATGGTTGTGCAATACATCAATAGTTTCTATCATAACATTTAAAAGTTTGTTAAAATGAAACCTCTCAATTGAGTACCATGATACTGTTCAGTTTCTTTTGTAATATCACTTCGTACACAAAATATTTCATTAGCTGTTAGGTTGTGTCTTTTTTAAATGAAGTATACTGCTTTCCTTGCAAAATTGTTTCATTAGCTGTTAGGTTGTGTCTTTTTTAAATGAAGTATACTGCTTTCCTTGCAAAATTGTTTCATTAGCTGTTAGGTGGTGTCTTTTTTAAATGAAGTATACTGCTTTCCTTGCAAAATTGTTTCATTAGCTGTTAGGTTGTGTCTTTTTTAAATGAAGTATACTGCTTTCCTTGCAAAATTGTTTCATTAGCTGTTAGATTGTGTCTTTTTTAAATGAAGTATACTGCTTTCCTTACAAAATTGTTTCATTAGCTGTTAGATTGTGTCTTTTTTAAATGAAGCATACTGCTTTCCTTGCAAAATTGTTTCATTAGCTGTTAGGTTGTGTCTTTTTTAAATTAAGCATACTGCTTTCCTTGCAAAATTGTTACACACAGGCATATAAAGGAGAATTTGTGGGTGTATGATCTGGGTCATATAAAATGAATTATTAAGGAAAGATTCCAGAAATTCAGGATGATCCACAGAAAGGCAAGCTCTTCAGTATAAGTAATCTCTCAGACATTTTCTCCAGTATGAGGGAAAATCTTCACATTTTTCCTTATGGCTTTAGACAATTTTTACTTCACTTTAGTGTAGAAATCCATGGGGGGGGGGGAGGGGGTGTTGTCAGATGGTTAGGTTCACCTTCCTGCATCTGTTACAGCAACATGTACTGTGTAACCTGGACACAAAAAAAATTGATTATTTACATGTTTGGCAAAACAATGTAAGTGTTTAATTCAGTTGAACATTTCAAAATTACTTCACAAGTCTAAGAAATATATGTAATGTAAATGTTATTCATGACCATCCTTTAAAGAGATACAAAATTTTAGTTCTTCCATCCATTTTGAATGGGCTGTGATATCATATCTGTCAAATGCTCAGTACTTTACATCTTTAAATAAAAGCAATGAAATTACTCGCTTTATTCCTTATGATGACCTTTGAAATAGAATATGTGCCATTTTTCTTTTAAAAATGAAAAAAAAACCCGTAAAATTTAAAAGCATACCTACATGTACACAAACTCTGAACTTGCCTCAGCTAAAGTTTACTGCATGAAGACAATTGTAGAATTTTATATGTGAGAAGAAAAAAGGCCTAAGAAAAATGGGAATGCAATTGATAAGCTTGCATTTAATTTGCCAATATCATCATCCTATTGTCGCTAACTGACAACATTGCATCAATAACTGCATTTTGGCAGGCACAGCAGTAAGTATTAATGATCTGCAAAATTATCGTCTCGATGATTATGTGGAGCAAAATTTATTACATTGTGCAAAGTGTAGCTCTGAAATATAAGTGTTGATTCTTAAATAGGTCACGCAAGAAGGGAGAGAAGTGTCCTCCCTTATAGTATTATATATAGTCTGGACCCGTTCCATTATGAATCATACACCACCTCCAGTCTTTGAAAGTATTTACCTGGCACAGTTACTATCTAGCTGAGGATTATTTAATCCCTTTAAACCTTACAAATTTCAAACCAAACCTTGTTCTGTCTGTGCAGATTTGTTTAATTTGGAAAAATAAAGTAGTTAATGGCGAGTGCAATGTGAAACTGCTTATGAACTGCTGGGTGAAGCTTCCTTTGAAAACCTTACCCTTAAAACTGTTTTTCTGCTCTCCTTAGTGCCTGTGAGAAGAAGGAGTGAGCTTCATGCCTTGTCTCTAGAAAAAGTTTGTTTATGGTTCAACTGCAATTATGAGTCTGTTTCTCTTCTTTGTCAGCTGATTTTTTTTGAAAAAACTCTGCTTCCTTCATTAGCCCCGCTCCTTATAGAGATCTCCAGTCTCAGTCATATCTTTGCTGGGGATGATCAAGATAGACTTCTCTGCCCAGTTAGGGCATTATGATTCTATTTGGCCATGTCAAAAAGGGAGAAGAAAGGGTAGGAAGCTTCTCTTCCTACCTATTAAGGGCTCCACTAATATCTCGGCATCCACCATTTCCAGGTGGATTGTCCTCATCACCAAGAGGGCTGATAAGTCCCTCACTGAGAGGGATCTTTCATTCATGAGAATTCAAGCCCATGTAGTCAGTGCTATTGCTACATCATGGGCCTATTTTAATCATTCGTCATTGGAGGATGTTATGAGAGTTGCGTTTTGACGGTCACACACTAGTTTCTCCTCCTTGTACCTTTGGTCTTTGGCACACCAGAGTGCAGGCATTTTTTCCTTGGACCCAGTAGTTCTGGCACAAAAAGTTGCCCAATCTGCTGCCAACTTACAGTAGTGGACACCCTACCGTAAGGGTGAGTATATTAATTTTATAGTAGCTTTTTTAGGTCATCAGCCTCTCTACAAACTGGCAAATTCAGCTAATTTTAATAATGTAATACTTACCTGTCACTATTGCAAGATTCTCTCCTCCACCCTGCATTGATGGCCCAAGCATAGTCTGGGTCCAAGTCCTGAATGAATGGCCATATCAGCATGGGGTTTTCACTAAAAGACTTCTTACAATGTTTTGTTGATCATAAATTAAAATGGTGCCGACCTGACGTCCAATATGTAGCCATCTTGAAAATCTTGTTTTTGCTATACCTCTTAAATGGAAAGTCATTTGGACATGAAGTTTTCGTAAGAAGAGTTCTTATGGTGTTTAGTTGGTCACAAATGAAAATGACTAACCCTCAATATGGCCACCATGGTTGCTATCTTGAAAATATTGTTATGTCAACTCCGCCCAAATGGATGGCTATATAAACATGGGGTTTTCACCATTAGACTTCTTATGTTACCTAGTTGATCCTAAATGAAAATGGTGCCATTTGTACATCCAGTGTGGCTTGAAAATCTTGTTGTCACTACTCACCCTGAATGGATGATCATTTTGACATGGGGTTTTCACCAAAAGACTTCTAATGATACCTGCCTTGTCTTAAATAAAAATGGTGCCAATCTGACATCCAGTATGTACACCACAGCAGCTGAGTTGAAAATCTTGTTATCGCTGAAGAATATCAGAGATGGTTTCAATACTCTGCAGTTAAAAGGAAGAAATGGTCTTATCTTGAATTCCTGGAAATTCTTTTTACCCAGTAGAGCATCAGTCCCTTCAAGGGACTCTTGTTTAAAAGATTTTGCTATATGTACTTTACAGTTGGCTGAGAATTATGATGATATTTGTGCCTATAGTTATGTGAACATCCCCAAAAGTAATAACTGAAATGTGTATGAAAAATCACAGACAGTGCACTAGTAGAAAATGTACAATTTCAGTATTTATTAATAATGATTAAGATGGAAAATAAACACTGATCTAAATTTTTGCAGGTACTTTGAGCCATATGTGATGCAATGGTTAAATGAGAATGATGATGTCTCTATGGAATATCTTCATGGTGCTTATGACAGAGACAAGAAAGATGGGGTAAGTGTTTAGATCTTTTGTGCAACAGTATGTTACATAATCCCTATTAAAATTGACACCTAGCCACCATCAATATTACTGATTAACTCGGGACAGTTTCTAATAGTCCTTTCCAATTTTAATTGACCTCTTGGAAAAATAGAAAAAGTTCTAGACACTAATTACTGTTTATACTCGCGTATAAGTCAGGTCCAAATGCAAACAACATAAACCATGATCTGCTGTCGCATAATGCACCGGTAGATCAGCGTCTATGTTGTTTCTTTTACTGATTAGTCCTTACAAACTGCATAGACCCAGATTTCCCGGTGCATTATGCGATGGCAGATCTGGGCCTAGGCAGTTTGCAGTTGGTATCAGCTTATATGAGAGTATATACGGTAGTGTAAATATTTCTTTAGAGTTTGCTTTTTTCTCCTGTAAAAAAATATTATGGTGATTTGCATAGGACTTTTTAAGTATGTGGCAAAAATTTCCTGAAAATTTGATGAGAGATACTGAAGTTTAAAAGATTGGAAGTTGTGTCTGTTATATAGTGAAAGTCACATAGTAGACTGATCAGGGCCCAGTCCATCACATTGACCAACCCAAACATCTAGAGTCCAGATATGATCAAGTATAGTTGACTGATTAGGGCCCAGTCCATCACATTGACTAACCCAAACATCTAGAGTCCAGATATGATCAAGTATAGTTGACTGATAGGGCCCAGTCCATCACATTGACCAACCCAAACATATCGAGTCCAGTTATGATCAAGTATAGTTGACATAGGGGCCCTGTCCATCACATTGACCAACCCAAACATATAGAGTCCAGATATGATCAAGTATAGTTGACTGATAGGGGCCCAGTCCATCACATTGACCAACCCAAACATATAGAGTCCAGATATGATCAAGTATAGTTGACTGATCAGGGCCCAGTCTATCACATTGACCAGCCCAAACATATAGAGTCCAGATATGATCAAGTATAGTTGACTGATAGGGGCCCAGTCCATCACATTGACCAACCCAAACATCTAGAGTCCAGATATGATCAAGTATAGTTGACTGATAGGGGCCCAGTCCATCACATTGACCAACCCAAACATAATAGAGACCAGATATGATCAAGTATAGTTGACTGATAGGGGCCCTGTCCATCACATTGACCAACTCAAACATCTAGAGTCAAGATGTGATCATGTAAACATTTGCACGTAGATGGTAATTTCTACTATTGGTCACTGGATTGGAATGTCTATTATGTGATAGTTGATTGATGTGCACCATGTTGGCCAAGAGGTCAGTTAATGTACATCAAATGCAAGGCACATGTATGTTATGTACCACTAATATTAACACATTACATTTGGTAATTTTTATGTCTTTGTGAATAGAGAATTACATTTATAGGCAATGAGAAACATTTCACAGTAGCATCTCTGTTTTTGTTTCAATGATTTATTCTTTCTTTTGAAACATTCAAAAATCACTAAAGTGCAAGTTGTACAGGTCATGAAGGCATGTGTTACTGACTGTTTCAGCAGTAGGTGTCATTTTTGAGAATTTGATTACACATACTTTTACATGATGATTATTCAGTTTATGTAACTTCTCGTGAATCATTATATAACAGCCCCAGGAAATACATCCAACAAAATCAGTGTTAAAGTACATGGACATTTTTAGACAAGGCCAACCAAGAAGTGGGATTCAGTGTAAACCAGATTAATTGTTGCACACTATGATGTCACAATGGAAGTGCTGTGTATTGGAAAAATGTGTACTACCCCTTGCACTGGTAATGATTAGACCAGACATTCACTTTTCTTTAACCGGTGTAGTGCCTGGCTGCCTTTGTCAAAGTCCATAGCAATTGATAATGTTTGTCTTGAAGTTTTCAGATGACAACAAAAGTGAAGATTACTCAACAACTGGGAATGAACAGACTTTGGTAAAACTATATTAGTATTCAATTTTAAAACAACAAATATTTTATTTAAGATCAGTAAAGGTGCCTACATGACCATGTTGACATGCACTGACTAGTTATTGAGTAAAAATCAAATATCTCCTCACAGAGCAAGGATGCCATGCTTATTAAGTTCATTGTCAAGATCACTTGATTTTATAAGTCATATATTATAGTATTCTATAAAATTATAAAGTTTGGGAATTGAATATATGAAATATATCATAAAAATATTCATAAGTTTTTGCTGCCTGTGTTACAGTTCCAGAAGAGTTCAGAACATTCCCTGTTCTCCACATCCGTGGTGGATGTCTTTACCCAGCTAAACCAGTGTTTTGATGTCATAAAAAAACTGGATTGCCCAGATCCAGAAATTATCAACAGATACATGCAACGATTTGCCAAGGTATATGAGAAATCTTTGTCAGCTAAAATTGTAGTTCTATGTGCATATTGCTTGTTTTTGTGGAAGTATTGCCAGAAAGATTTTTATAATTAAACACTTTCCACGACTATGAGAAGTAAAGAAAATATTATTGTAGGATTTTGTTAGAGTTTAATATTATTTTGTATGTATTATCATTATTTTTTAGTGGACTTAACATTACATTTTCAGCAGAACTGCCCCTTATCAATGGATTAGTCATTCATATCAATCAGAAGCTTGGGGCCTTCATGTTTAGAGCAGTCGTAAAACTATGTTGCATGATCCTGTGGAAAATGAGTCATTATCTCCCTCCCCCCCCCCCCCCCGCACGACCCCATGCCCTCCATCCCCCCCCCCCCCCAAGAGCAGAAGGGAGCATATTCATATTGCTTTGCTGCTGTCCATCCACACATCCATCCCAAATATTTGTGCATGATATCACAAAAACTATTGGACTCAGAGTTATGAAATTTTAGAGCCTTGACATGTTTTACAAATAAAAGTCTAGTTTGTGTCTTCAAAAACTCCAGGAAAATTGTGGAGAAACTAGATATATGGAAATGAAAGTCTGTCTTCTCTTGTAGTTTTCCAACCCATCATGATTTACACATCAACAAAGCTTAGTTTGGTGTTTGTTAGCCTGGCAACTTCCAATACCACTACCACCACCCCCTCTCTCTCTTTGACACATACATTCACACACACACACACACACACACACAAACATGAACACAGCATACTACATTCATCTATGATCTCTTTGTACATTTAGAATATTGAGAGACTCCATAGATTGTGCACTGAGTATCCTTAACTTTGTAAAACCTGCACATTTTTCCTGATTCAGATGTAACAAAGTGACGTTTACCCTGTCAATACCCTCAATACACTTTTGATATGATTTACTTGAGAGGAGTGTGCAGATTTAAATTTTGTATTTTACTGGTTTTACAGTTTGTAAAAAAAAATATATATTTTTCTTGTGCTTTGATCACAAACCATGATGGTCGCCATTTTCTTATTTTTCATTGGTGACTATTTTTAGCCCTAGAAAAGAAGTTCACTGAACAGTTTATATTAACAGCTGATCATGGTCACATGAAGGCATTTTGCCGAATGAAACCTCCTTTACATTATCAATGAATATTCATATTAATTTCAGTTATTTTGCCTTTAACACTGTTTGGAACAACACCTGGGATCACTAGGTGTTATGGACATGGCAGAATGTCTGAAAATTTTATTTAATCTCATTGACAAGAAATACCAATTTGGGACAAATTCACTTGGTCCCTTTGAGATTCAGGCAATCTCTGCTTACCACATCTTATAATTTATGTATAACCAATCAGAAATATCCTTTTGTAAAAAATTTTCTCCCCTTTATTATCTTCATACTCTTAAAAGAGACTGCCTGTAAGAGATCATAATATGCTGACTGGTTTTTCAGATATAGATAAATTTAAACATGTATACTTAAAAGTCTCAGAAGACTTAGTAATGGCTTAAGATAAGAAATTTACAGTTATCATACTTTTTCATCATTCATTTCTTACGGTCATTGACAAGTCATCAAGAAGAAATAGAACCTTATGTTTTGTATTATTCATGTTACTTATTTAGTTTACAATACCAACAACTGTGTAGCCTTCGTTGTGTTGATATTAAATTGAAACTGTGTCCAATACCTGTAGTTGTCCCCTGGTTTTAAAACTCCCCGTAAGAGAGGCTGTCCCTCTTAAAAGAATGCCTTTTTCTTTTAGAAGGGGTGTCCTTATAACAAAGTGTCTACTGTTTAACATAAAACCTTTATTACAGTTCTCTCTCGTTATAATGCGCTTCCGGATATAATGTACTACCACTATGGACCCCATACCAATGTATAACAATATAGTTTCCAAGGAAATAATGTGAAGTGTGGTGTTATATCTTTAATTCCTTTTCAAAACACTACTTATTTAAAAAATTTTGGTAATTCCTGCTATACCATGGTTCATTACATAGCGCTGTTCTCAATATATTGTTGTTCGGTACATAACACGGTTCTCACTATAATGAAGTCGGCGCTTCTGGACCCTGACTACCACTGTGACAATATGACGAGGGAGAGCACATGGTATTTTGTGAAGCATTACATAAGTCTGTTGCATGTGTTTCAGACTGTGAATAAAGTGTTACTGGCATATGCAGAGATAGTGAGGAGAGATTTTGAAAAGTATACCAGCAGGCATGAAATTGTAAGTAATATGCTCTATGAGAAACATTACATACTAGCTCATCCGGCCATTAATATTATCAAGGGATTAGATGATCATTTGGTTGTTTAAGTTCCACCAGCTTGTTCTTTCACCATTTTTATTGGGGCTGGGGTATATAGTAACCCTCGTTTCCATCCATCCTTCCATCTGGTGCTTGATAGTGCAACTAGTCCACAGTTTTTGATGGACTGCCATGAAACTTGGTAAATATTATGTTCATCACATGAAGATGTGCATATTGGCAGACCACTTTGCTCCCACAATTTTAGTTACAGTTATTGCCTTTTATGTCTGTAGTATTCGCCTACTAGTTTATTCCCCCCTTGAAGATTTTAAAATCGAAGAGCATCAAGGATATAAAAAATGCACAGAACTTAGTCATTTCATTCATTAATTTATAATTTCTAACCTGATTGTCACCAGGGGATCCCTAACACCGTCATCTTGTTGGCATTTCAGACCAAATGGAAGTTTTCAGGGTAAGCAATGAGCCTGCTTGCTGTCCTTTTCCGATTCCTGGAAAAGTCCATTTTTAGTGATACGTAGAATCTATAAACAGTGTCATCTGCATCCAATATTTGCAATGCCCAGCTTTAATATTTCAAAAAATAAATTGAACAAAATAAAAAGTCAAAGTGGTGTAACTCTTATGTACATAGGTTCAAAGGGATATAATGTCCAAAGTTACAGAAATGTACAGAAATATTTGGCACTTATTGAAGACAATGAACAAAATCACTGCTGCTGTTTGAAAAAATAGACACGCAAGTGCAAATGTGGTGGCCATGTTAGTAAAGAAACTCCCATTTGGTTTGAAACATGAACTTGGCGACAATCAGATTAGCAATTATAAATTGATGAAAGGACTGTGTTTTGTGCACTTTTTTTTATATCCCTGATGCTTTTTGTTTTTAAAATTGGTAGGAGTTAAAAACTGCCGGGGGGCTAAGCAAATACTTTAGTAGCTTAAAGCAATGTATGACACAATCTTGTTAGCTCAACTAGTTCCACAGTTTTTCTTGCAGTTTCTATAGATTGCTGTGAAACTTGGTACATATTATGGTCATCACCTAAAAGAAGCACATAATGACAAATTTTTGTGTGCCCCATGATTTTTTAAGTTATTTCCCCTTTTAACTTGTAACTGGATGCAACGTATAACAGAATTTTGCAAATGCAACCACTCTAGAAGTTTTAGTTGATTGCTATGAAGCTTAGCACATATTATGGTGATGGAAACAGCATACTGAAAATATAGAAAAGAAGACTCAAATTTTTCCAACCGTTTCATATATTTCTCATTGGTAAGTCCATCCATACATTAATTAATAAATTTAAAATGATCATATAAATATATTTTTTTCATTTTTATACCATGAAGCCATATACAAAATTAGAATACAATCTTGCTCCTAGGAGTCAACATTGAATATTCCCAACTTACAAATCAGCTTAAAAATGGTCTCAGTTTCATTGTAAAATTCATTCAATTTGCATTAACAGTAAATATAATTTTTTATATAAAAAAAATTTATTGTTCTCCTTGTTCAAGAGTGTATAGACTTCCACTATGTGAGACCAAAGGTTTTTTTTTTAATGTGAGCTCAATTAAGAAACTTTATGATGATGTACCACCAGAGAAAATCTTGGACTTTTTGAGGGAATATGGTTTATGTAACAAAGTGTGACCCTATATTTTAAGGATTTTAAATTTTTAATTTATCTTTTGTTTTATAGACCTTATACAGAATGTTGACATCTTTACTATTTATCTTTTATCTTTTAGTACTTAATGTTTATGTTTATTTGGAAGACTTTATCTTCCTGAATTTTTTTTTTTTTTTGCATGCAATTGTTTATATTTATTTTATTAGAACTTCATGTTTAATCAGCACCACATAGCCAGCATTGTGCTGACATGATGTTAAACCCTAATACACACATACATACATGCTCTCCTTGTGGGAATTGAACTGCATAATTCTGTGTGGAAGGCAGCCACCTTATGAACTGAGCTGTTGTCATTATTGAACTTCAGAGCTACATATAGTGTGTTTAAAATGTAGCTACATATAGAGTTTAAAATGTAGCTTGACATTTGAGGATACTCTGCCGAACTGTATTTTACATTTATTTCTAGAATTAATATTGTCACTATGAAGAAAGATCGACTAAATTAAACTTTCTTAAATTTAGTTTGAGCTTCACTTTACTTGTTAGATATTTAGTAATTTTAATTCAGGAGTCAGGAATATCCCCCATATATACTGATGCAAGAGACATTTGCATTGTTATGGTCATATAGATCCAGCGTTATGTAGGAGGAAGGGTGAACACTTGACAAATGACTGGTGCATTACATACAGCCAAAGCTGAATTGGTGTGAACAGTCAGCATCTTACACAGTCAACATATCGAAGTGCAGGCAGACAGTTGACATCAGTTCACCTGGCATTTGCACAATGTTGGGCCAGTATCATGTTTGAACTTGGCCATTTGAACACAGATGAAAGGATGTCAGTTGCTTGTATGAACTTTATTATTTTGTCTGTGCCAGGCATTGATTGTTTGCACCATTTCAACTACTGTCGTTGGGTTATCCCTTTTATTTTCTCATTCTGAATGCTAAAACGAATTCAGACACTTAGTGAGCATTTAAACTTTTCATTTTTCACACTCTAGATTTCTAATATGAAAAATAAGAAAAATATTTAATTTTCAACAGAGAGAGAGAGAGAGACAGAGAGAGTGCATGATTGCAGCAATTGATCAATGTCAGTAGACTTTACTCACTAATCAAAGAGTGCTGTATTGTTTGTAGTTTGTATACCCTTGATTTTTCATATACCATCTATCCATACAAATTGTATTTAGTTCTTGTTGACTAATTTTTTGTTCAGGAAACGTATTTTAATAATAAAGATTTTTCAAATACTCAAACATGAGAATCAGCTGAAAGTTGTCATTACAGTTTTCCCTAAAATTATTTTTATATCAAAAATACTACAATGTATTTAAAGAAAAAATGTAGACAGTATTCTAGCATTAATATTCAGTTCTTGGAATTGATGTACCTGTAAATTTTGGGAATTTTACATTTTTATACCACTGTACCTTGGGGATATATAGTAATCCAAATGTCCGTCTGTCTATCCATCAATCTCATTAGCACAACTAGTACCACGGTTTTTGATGAATTGCCATGAAACTTGAAAAATATTATGGTAATTACCTGAAGATGGGCATATCGACAAATTACTTTGTTCCTGCAATTTTTATCAGAGTTATTGCCCTTTTTGTCTTGTAGCTTAAAGCAGTGTATGACACAATATCGTTAGTGCAAGTAGTTTTTGATGGATTGCCATCAAATTTAGTACATTAGTATAGTCATCGCCTGAAGACGCACATATTGACACAATCACTTTGATCACGCAATTTTTGTTACAGTTATTGCCTTTGCAGCAGAATGCAGTGTAAGACAGAATCTAGTGAACACAACTTTTCTATGGATTGCTGTGAAACTTGTTACATATTATGGTTGTCATTTAGAGATTTATACATTGATAAATCTTTATGCTCCATTGATTTTTGTAAGAGTTCTTGCCCTTTTTGACTTAGTTGGGTGCAGTGTATGCCAGAATTTAGTGAATAATGCAACTACTCTTGCAGTTTTTAGTGGATTGCTGTACTCGCACTATTTTCACACGAGTTACGCCCTTTTGTTAAACTATAAATCTCACATCATCATGGGGTTGGGGTGGGTTGCATGAGAAGTGGGAGTATATTTATATGAGCAAATCGCTCACCATTCCACTGGTTCTCTTTCTTTTTTCCAGGCATGCATTTTGATGAACAATATACAACAACTTAGGGTTCAGCTGGAAAAAGTATTCGGGTCCATGGGCGGAGAAAAGGTTTGTGACCCATACTGCTTCTTTTAAGAGACAAGCGTGACAAATGGATAGCCTTTATAATTATATTCTTGAATGAGCTAGTTTAAAGGCAAGTTCAGTACAAGGCCAAAAATAAGACAGAACTGCGAATTTTCACTTATGAGGTTTAACACATTTTTTCATGTTTTATGGTTACTTTTTGCATTGTGATTGACGTCCTTTTTCTCCAAATGGTACACTGCAGGCTCAGGAATGTAGAATAGGCCTGATGTACTCTTCTACATGCCGTAAAATGTAGAATAGGCCTGATGTACTCTTCTACATGCCGTAAAATGCAGAATAAGCCATAGGCCTGATGTACTCTTCTACATGCCGTAAAATGTAGAATAGGCCAGATGTACTCTTCTACGTGCCGTAAAATGTAGAATAGGCCTGATGTACACTTCTACATGCCATAAAATGTTGAATAGGCCTGATGTACTCTTCTACATGCCATAAAATGTAGAATAGGCATGATGTACTCTTCTACATGCCGTAAAATGTAGAATAGGCCTGAAGTACTCTTCTACATGCCATAAAATGTAGAATAGGCCTGATGTACTCTTCTACATGCCGTAAAAGAGGTTACTAATGGTGGCAGGAGTCATGATGCCTTAGTGCTTAGCATGCTTGACTCGTGACCAAAAGAATGCGGGTTTGAATCTGACCATCGGATAAGCCCATGTTGGTTACCTTTAGCAAGGCACTTTGCTCCAATTGCCTCAGCACTAAATAACCTTCACATGTTGCTGTGCTGTAAAATGTCAAAGCAAATCCAAAAAGTTGCAGATGATTATTTAATGTCATGCATAAATTAATATTTTCTTGAGGCAATTGACTATGCATAAAGAGAGAGGACCAAACAAGAAATGAACCTGTCATGCTAGTCAGCAATGCTAGGGTTGATGGAAAAAAATATTTTCCTATGTGGCTTAGGCAAGGATTTATATTGATGTAAGTGGATATCAGCCTATGTATTAGCATCCTTACTGCTAATCATTCTACAGTGTTTTTGTGCTGCACCTCTCTATAGAAGTTGTATATAGTGTTTCCCATGTCTGTCAATTCCATCATATCCCATCACACTGAGCCCCATCCCATCATGTCCCATTTTGCCCTGTCTCATCCCATCATGTCCCATCATGCCCTGCCCCATCCCATTATGAATTTCATTTATGCACAATTACTTTCAAGGACTGAATGCATTAAAACCAAATTTGGTATGAGGCTTTACATTAAAATGATCTAGGTCATGTTTGATTTTCTCCATTTTTTTAAAGCAAAATTAAAAGGAATTATGGACCCTGTTTGACTTTAAACTTTGCCCCTCAGTTGTATCATAATTTCATTTCCGCTCACTAACATTTGAAGAACATCATGGATTCAAATCTGCTTAAGTGTGAGAATTTACATTACAAAGCCCTGGATCACATACAGTTGTCACCATTTTCCAACAAAATTTAATATGGGCCCTCAGCTAGACTTAAAACTTTGTTCTTAAATTGAAATTTAATTTCTGCTCAATAACATTGAAGGATTTCATGGATTCAAACCAAATTTTGTAGGAGGCCTACTATTAAGAAGACCTGAGGTTTGATTTTCACTATTTTCTAAATAAATTTAAGATAGTTATGGCCCTGTTTGACATAAAACTTTGCTTTTCAATTGCATCAGAAATTTTGTTTCCAGTCAGTTCAAGGATTTGATGCTCAGAAACCAAATTTAGTATGCAGCTATACATTAAGATGACCTAGGTCAACTCAAACACGGTTTTAAAGAGTTATGGCCCATGTGTTTTACTTGAAAGTATGTTCTTCAATTCCATAATACTGGCGATGGCATCAGTGTTGTATTGATACATTTCCTCCTAAAAAGATATCAGATGAGTAATCAGATGAGAAGTAAATATTATGGAGTTTTCTCATGGGGTCAATTTAGAATATGACAATTTTATATTGACATGTCTGCAGATATGATCAAGGCTGAGCTAGACCTGTCATAAACTTGTATGATTTGTTCAAAAGGTCTGAACAAATTTCAGTTATAAGCAGTTGTGGTGTTTAATCCTGTTATGGACTTCCAGGATGGCAGATCAGTCATTGAGATTGCGTCAGTCTCTTAAAGAAATATGGTAATTGCAAGACTTGCAATATACCAGACTTTGGTCTGTATACATTATTAACAGTTACCACTAAACTTGCAAAGATTCCAATTGCAACATTTGATTATCATCAGACTTTTAAAATGAGTTCATTGGGTAACAGCTTCCCTGAGTCATAGGTCCAAAGGTCAGAGGTTGAGTTCATGACATTTGATGCATGTGTGTAATTATCTCCGTACCTGTCCGCAACTCCTCCTACACCATTCAATATAGGGACTTTAAACCTTGGGATTTGATTAGTGGTGGTCTCTAGATGATATGCAAAATGGTTTAGAATTTGGTCCATCAGAGCTAAACAAATCAGATAGCCTGATGCCCAGGACCCCTCTAAATGTAGATTGGGCCCCTCCCATATTCTGAGTGTGTTGCCAATTGGGCTTGTAAAAAAAAGTGTTATCTAATCTACCTGAAAGAAACCTCAAGTGTACTGATGAATTGCAAAATTTTTATTTTAAAGTTCTTGAAAGGCACTGGTAAATTCCTAATATTCAGTCCCTGCTGGGGTTGCACCATCTTTTAGGGCTTCATTTGTAGCTCCCTCCACCTTATGAAGATTGTCTGCTTAATTGTATTGAAAGTTATAAATTATGTACAAAGTGAAGCATATGACCAATGAATGGAGCACTGTACTATTTATGTTCTCTGTATTTCAGTGGTTACCTATAACTAGCACTGTTCCTGCATGAATAATAATGCTCCTTGCTCACACTGACTTTGTAATGCATTACTGGTTAGATATATCCAGCAGTAGTTCACCTATGTGATCATCTGACAATTAAGCTTTGCTAGGGGATTAGTGACATAAAAAAAACCCCCTCCAATTCAGTGCTTTTGACCCTAAAGGAACTAAGATAATTACATTGTATTTTAATCCATTAGTTGAAAGAGTTGATAGCTGCTGATTATATCGATAGATGGAGTGTTTTCTGTAATTGTAACACATCCACAGTATTATGACATGAACTAATTATAAAACTTGAAGCTTTTATTTTTACTGATTGATATAAAAAAGACCAATGGTTCTCATTTCTGTTTTCAACTTTGATCAAGAAACATGGAGATTTTTGCAGCATTCAGGAAATTAAACTGCTGAGTACTGGTTTACAACAGGACCTGAAGAAACATTGCTTTTAATGAAATCATATTAATCAAAAGTTTAGTAGACAAGGTCACACAATTTTTTTCTGAAGTATAATATTTTTAGAGGCAAATACCTACACAAAATTAGTCAATTTGAAGCATTTTTATATTTCCTTTTATTTAAAGTATAGCAGTTTCAACATTGTGTCAAAAAGTAGTTAAAAATATGGCCCAGTCAGGTGAGTGGATTTTGAGTTGGGGCAAGTGATTTTTTAAAAAGTCAATTGCCCTGAGCCTGTGTCTAAAAGAATTTCTATGAGCACTGTCCATCCCTGGAGGGTGTGGGTAGGGTGTTTTTACATAAAAATTAAAATAACTCTTGTAGTTGTTAGTCTTGCATGTCTGATGAATGGTACAGTGCTTCCTCATTATAGTACTGGGGGGGGGGACCATAAAAGTGACCCGTGTTACAATTGAGAGCATCTTATACTGAGTACAATGTGTGTTCAAAATATATATGTATGTATATATTGTACATGTATATGTATGTATGTATGTATGTATGTATGTATGTATGTATGTATGTATGTATGTATGTATGTATGTATGTATGTATGTATGTATGTATATGAATTGGGTATTTAATGATGTACAACCACATTATAATTGGTTCTCATTAGCTAAAGTTAGGTGAAATAAATAAAGTATAATAATAAAATAAACTTTTGCCATTATAGTATGATTCATGATCATACCAGCATGATAAGAGGGGCAGGAAATTACTGAGGGTTTTTTTTAATGAAGGACCACTGTATGCTTGTTGACCCAGGTATAAACACATATTGGGTGGAGTTTGAATGAGATCCCAGGGTCATACAGATGTGATCACTTGGTCAAAACATAAAAACTGTTCAGATCATCATCTTATAGTTATTCATACATTTACTGTGCAGATAAGACACCAATTCAAGTATGTAGGCCATATTTGCCACTGGGTCCTTATCCTCCAGAGACTTTGCCCAAGGAGTACAGATTTATTGGCTGGGAGAAAATGGGAGTACAGGAATTTGTGTTTCACAAACACATTAATTAAATACATGAACTTGTTTTGTTCTAGCTTGACCCTGCTGCAGCAGACATACTGAAAGAGCTTCAGCAGACACTGAATGGTGTCCTTGATGAGCTCAGCACAATATTTGCTAAAAGCCTGGAGCCCCAGATTCAGCAAAGTGTGCGGGAACTTGGGACATTAGTGTCCAAGGTGAAAGGTGCAGGACAGGTATCCTTGTCCCAGCCATCCCAAAGGACTAATATTCAGCAGGAATCTGACATGGTGCTAAGCCCTCTCATGGACCTTCTAGATGGCAGGTCAGTCAATCAGTAGCTATTTTGATTATTGCTTTTTCTCTTTTGAAAGATAATCCATATTTTCCTTAAAAAATGCTTGCAGCAATCTTTACACTACAACTCAAATTTGGCGATGATTGCCCTAAATATATAAATGATTCAAATTACTTTGACTGGTTCAGGAATTAAATTACAGAACACCATTATTTGTAATGAATTCTACATAGAAAGACCAAACCGAATACATCCAAAATGAGGCTATCAAGGGGAAATTTGCCATTGAATAAAAGTGAGACAACCAGAACTTATGAAACTCTTGTGTCAGTGACATTGACCGCTTTCTCACAAATAAATATCAAGCCAGTTTAGCTTACTGGAAAAGGGAAAACAAAGCATACATATTTGAAACTTTATATCACAAATTAATCCACTTTACTGAGAATGTGAATGGTTTACATCAAGTCTTTTGCTATATCACACTGAGTAATTACAAGTTACGGAGTGTGTCAGCTCTATTTATTACTGCCTATTGACAACACTCTCAGTTAATCCACAAGATAATATGGCTAATCAAAGCGGTTTCATGGCCTGCCAGTTGTCAATTCTAAAACCTTTTGTGTGTACGAGTAATACATTTCTAATTTAAGTTCTGACATGAATGTTTTACTTTTCGCTAGCTTTTAAAATCACGCCTCATGTCTGGAAATTTTTTGTGCTATTGAAAATTATTAAAAATTTTGAAAATGTGTTCAGAAAATTGGAAGGAACAGCTGTTAAGGTTAATTATGGCACATGTGATTTCCAACTCTGTATAAACACTCAGAAGTTTAAACTTTGTATAGCAATTTGACAATTTAAGTTTTTAGCAAGAAAAGCAGTTGTACATTGGAGAAATTGTGGAAGACCAATCACAATATATAGTAGTAGCTAACAGGATGTGGTTGCTAGGGAGGTTGCTTCTAGGATCAAAATAATGCTGCCCAACAATTGTATTATGCAATTAATCAATTTTTTTATCCAGTGTCAGCATGTTTCAGGTATTATTGATGACAATAAGTTCACTGTGACTTCATTTGAGTATAAATGTACATTAATCACATATTTGTTTTCTGGACCTCCAATATGGCCACCACAATGGCCATCTGGAGAATCTTACTATCACTACGTCTTCTTCATCGCTGGTCATATCGACATCGTACTTTCACCTGAAGACTTTTATATGATGTCTAGTTGGTCCCAAATGGAAATGGTGCCAATCTGATATCCAATATGGCCACCATGGCATCCATCTTGAAAATCTTGTTATTGTTACTCCTCCAAAATGGAAAGTCATATCAGTATGGGGTTTTCACCAGAATTCTTATGACATATTGTTGGTCCTAAATTAAAATGGTGCTGATCTGACATCCAATATGGCCACCATGGTGTCCATCTTGAAGATATTATCACTACTTCTTCCAAATGGATGGCTATATCTACATGGGGTTTCACCAATAGACTTCTTATGATACCTAATTGGTCTTAAATGAAAACGGTGCCAATCGTACATCCAATATGGCTGCCACAATGGCCATCTTTAAACTCTTGCTGTCGCTACTCCCCCTGAATAAATGGTCATATTGAGATGAGATTTTCACCAAAAGACTTCTAATAATGTCTACCTGGTCCGAAATGAAAATTGTGCCAATCTGATATCCAATATGTCCACCACAGCAGCTAATTTGAAACTCTTGTTATTGCTGAGGAATATCAGAGATGGTTTCAGCACTCAGCATTTAAAAGGAAGAAATGGTCTTATGTTTGAATTCCTGGAAATTGTTTTCACCATATAGAGATTGTCAGTCGCTTTGAGGGACTTGTTATTTTTGCTTTAGAATTGGCTGAGAATTATGATGATATGTGTTCTTATAGTTACGTGAACATCCCATTATTTTATTGCTGTTGATGGCCTGTAGCATGGTATGCTATTGCATATTTAGCAAAGGATACTGAAATAATTGCATTGGAAACATTTATCAAAATAATATAGAATGTATCATTATAACCATGGTATTCAATAGTTCATGGTCAGTTAGTGGTGTGATTAGGAGA
This sequence comes from Margaritifera margaritifera, assembly GCA_029931535.1. NCBI lineage: Eukaryota > Metazoa > Mollusca > Bivalvia > Unionida > Margaritiferidae > Margaritifera > Margaritifera margaritifera. The sequence continues at coordinate 823,795 of JAQPZY010001695.1, forward strand.
GAAACATCTACCTAATTAAAAGAGACAGGAAGAGGTAGAAAGAAACGGTGCACTGTTCATGTACAGAGGCACATGTTTTTCATGAGATCAGGTTGTGAAAGCTTAATGCACACAAGCATCATCATTTAGTGCCAAGCCCGGGTTAGTGTCAAAGCAAAAGATGGCATTCACTTTTCCAGCGCTGGTGGCAGCATTTATTAAGCAGCGTAAGATTTTGGTTAAAGTTTTTCATTTGCATATATTTCATAAACCCCTTGATTGATTCTCATCATACTTGGCATAAATCATTATGAAGCTAAAAAATTCATTCTGCAACATGTTTGTTTACCCCTTTGACATTGGGGTCAAGGTCACAGTCATAGAAAATTTGTATTAAGGTTTTGGTTCAGGTTTTTACATTTGCTTATATTTCCTAAACCCCTTTGATGAATTTTGTTCATACTTAGGATGAATCAATGTGAAGCTAAGGAACAATTCATTCTGTGACATGCTCAGTTGCCCTTTTACCTTGGGATCAAGGTCACAGTCATTGAAAATTTGCATTAAGGAAGTTTTTTCATTTGCTTATATTTCCTAAATCCCTTCATGGATTTGTTCATACTTGGGATGAATGATTTTGAAGCTAAGACAATTCATTCTGCAACACACTTGCTTGCCCCATTGACATTTGGGTCAAGGTCACAGTCATATACAATTTGCATTAAGGTTTTCATTAAAGTTTTTACATTTGTTTATATTTCCTAACTTCTATGATAGATTTTGTTCATAACTAAGATGAATCATTATGAAGCTAAGACTTCATTTTGCAACATGCTTATTTGCCTTTTGACCTTGGCAGCTTATGTTATGGTCCTGCATCCATTGTACATTGTCTTTTATCCATCAACAGCTGCTATTTTTTAAAATCCACTGAACCAGTTTCAACCAAGCTTTGCAAAGAGCATCCTGACATGAAGGTTTTTCAGATTTACACACATGATGCAATTCTGCGGTTAAATACAGCCACCATTACTAAAAAGATAAAAACCTTCATACCTGCCAACCATTACAAGTTTGGTGTAATCATTATGATTTTATACATATGATTATGTGTTATGCTCTGCTGTGTATGGATTACACTTCTAGAAACATTGATCAAAATAAGTATAGGCTTTACAGAGGGTTGAGCTGGGTTATGGAAAATAAGAATAGTTCTCTGATAGTGAGACTATTTTTTTTCCCCATACACTACCTCGACCCATTGTTTGTTTTTTCAAGTCGGCAGAGCTACATTACCAATTGCCATGTTTTGTCATACTATGAGTTCAGTTTGCATGCATCAGTGAAAGTATTATCATGGCACTTGATACAGAAGCAGGAGAGTGGCAACTCTGTGATTGGCATTTTCTTGATTAAGAATTATATTTGGATGATATTCCTACTCCGGATTTATTTTTCAATCTCCATATCCAGAAACTGGAGATTAACGATGAAAATTCACAGAAGATGGAGAAATCCTGTTCTGAAAATGCAGTTAGATTTGGTCCAGTTTTGTGATTGCAAGAGTTTTGTGAAAAACTCGGAAGTAGAATTCCAGAGAAAATACATAAAGCAAATGAATGGGCATTAAAGCTTTGGAGTGACTGAGCTGACCATAGGAATTCACAGAATAGTACATTTGTGAGAGAAACTGGGTGGTGTTTCTGTGAATCTGATAGACTCTGAGAGTAAAATTTTGGCTTGCCAGATTTAATATTGAAATCTGTCATGCTGATTGTTGCAACTATCCACCCAATACCCTTATGGCTATAACAGCTGGAACTCAGCACCAGATATGAGAGAATGCGAAACCTGGATTGACTCTGCTGAAAGATAAAAATTTTGACTTTTGTACATTTCAAAAAATGTTTAGATTTTTGAATGGAGGAGGTGACTGCAAAGAGGGGGGGGGGGGATAGGGGGATATTTGTTGTAAAAGGTTTTATCCAGTAATAATGGAAGAAGAAAAACTACTGTGGGAAACTGGAATGTTTTCACTTGATACTTCTGATAGTCTCAGAAACATGCAAGGGGGGGGGGGGGCTTGTGCATTGCAGGATTGAACCCAAGTTGATCAAGCATTGGGAGAATAAAACTAATGCTAAAGACTTTGGAAAAATAGTTTTTATCTGTATTTTATTACCCCAGATGTAAAACGGTGCCAAGGTTGGGGAGCCTTGGACTCGCTGTTACAAAAAAAGCATATTGAGAATCACTTCCACATTATATGTTGTAAATTTAAAAACTCAGATGTAATTCATCAAATTACAGAAAACCCCTCACCCCAAAATCAGGTGTGAACAATGCCAATCATGTGCTTGGCACACAACCTATTAACATCAATAAATTGTCCATTTTTTCAAAGGTTGGTATCGATACAACTGGATGTACTATTATAATTAATCGTTCTGCGAAAGTTACATTGTGTAAGCACACTATTAACTTGGTTACAATAAAAAAAATGGTCACAACCAGGAGCAGACATTGTAGCAGTGCTATTAACATCTATGAAGACCATCACGTGACATTCTTAGAGAAATGGCATGCTGCATCTGCCCGAACTATACTTGACATCTGAGTGCACTACTTTGGAAACAGAGAATTCCCATCCTGTAAAAGCTGAAAAGTGTGACATGCATGTACAGCCACAATTAAATGACAACAGTGACAAGATGAGGATTGTAATTTTCCAAAATTTAAAAAGGATGGGAAGGAATTTGTTATGTGTTTTGAGTGATGACATCGATTTGGATGTTTATTCAGTGACATATTTGTGTACATTCCAGTTTGTTTTGTATTTTGCCTGACTAGTATAAAATTTAAAGTCATTGGTCTTTGTCTTTATCTATTTGTATGTTGTTTTCGGCATTTCTATGCTAATTACCACCAGAATCTTTAGCCAATCAAATTCAGGTACAGTCACTTTCATAGAATCAGTGGTTTATGGAAATAATTCCACAGGAAGTGTGGGTTATAAGAATAATAGCATAGTTAGGAGTGTTTTATTTATATGATGAATTTCCATGAAAACAGACTGGTTTCTTCAATTTGAAAATGTTTTACTCAGATTCATTACATGCATAAAGAGAATTGGTCAGAGACCAGTCTATATCATAAATAATGGCCAAGATTTGAAGCTAAATGGGTCTTATCAATGTGAATCCTGAATGTTAAATGACTAAAAAATCTTAGAGGTGACGTTTTTTTTCAACTTAAAACCATGTTGTGTCAGAAAAAGGAAAAATCAAGAGTGCTTCAGAAATTTAAGAAAGAATATGTAAATGATGTAATGCACAGTTTTCTTACAGTTTATTATAATTCTGAGATGTAATATGTAATTTACAGTTTTATGCTCAGATTACTCTTTTTATCCACATAGATTACACTTGTACCTCTCTCTAGGGTTTGGTGGATATACTTCTTCAAAGCTGCTGAACAGAATTGACCAAGTTTGACAACATTCTGGCATGAAGGCCTTTCAAATTTGTAAAATTGATGAAAATCCATGATTGAATAGAGCCATTATTTCTAAAAAAGAAACACCTTTAAATGACTTCTTCATACCTGAATTTTAACTGAATTTGATAGAAAGCATCCTGGCATCGAAGGCATTCAGTAATATATAAAACAATTCTTATCTGTCATCAAATATGGCCACCATTAAAAAAAATAAAAAATAAAAACACTTCAGATGACTTCTCAAAAACCAGTGAACAGAATTTGACCCAGTTTGATAGAAAGCATTATGGCAGTATGGCCTTACAGTTTGTCACAAACGATGCCAATCCGCCATCAATATGGCTACCATTACTAAAATTATAAAAGCCTTTAAATGACTTCTTCAGAACTGTTGAACAGTATTTAAGCAAATTTGACAATCCTTGCATGAATGCCATTTCAAGTTTATACAAATCATTCCGATCAGCTTTCAAATTTGGCTGTTGTTACTAAAAATGGAAATACCTTGAAATGACTTCTCGAAAACTGGTCAACAGAAGTTGACCATATGTCACAGAAAGCATCCTCGCTTAAGATATTTAAAGTCTGCACAAATTATGCTGATCTGCTATCCAGTATGGCAGCTATAATTACTTAAAATAGAGAACCAATCTTTAAATGTTGGAAAGCATCATACTAATTCAGATTTCATGACCAATGTCCTGGCATTTAGCTTTGAGGTAGATGTCTGCTAGGTGAGCAATATTTGGCCCACTTGGGGCCTGTTTCTTTGTGAAAAAAATATGTTCAGCACAATGTGGGTAGCTGTAGTTATGGCACAACTTTACTTGAAAGAAATGTATTCATGTTCATACAAATGTGTATCTTGTGAAAATATTCTGTAAATGAAGGTACTGTAATCACCTTGGCATATATCCTTTTGGGTCCAGAATGGGATTAACAGGGAACAGTTTAGCTTTAATGACAGTGCGCAATATGTTACAGTGCGAGTCATTCTTAAAACTTAATTTACTTTTAAAATTACAATTTGATGTCAAAAAAGAATTTAAAAAAATGATTGGTCTATGGCCCCATTCCCCATCATCTAAGAAATACATGCAGGAAATCTAGCCAGATTCATTTTAGGGAGGGGCTATGGTATTGGGTAATAACTGGAAATGCAATTATTACATGGCTTAATAATCTTTTCCAAGTGTGGATGAAGACTTCATTAACAAAGGAAGGTTGACTTGAAACAAGATGGTGTCAATGAGCACAAAGCTAGAACTTTATTTGCAGATCAGTTAAGATATTACCTAGTATCTTATATACTGTTTATACTCGCATATAAGCCGATACCAACTGCAAACTGCATAGACCTAGATCTGCCGTCACATAATGTGCTGACAGATCTGGGTCTATGCAGTTTGTAAGGACTAATCAGTAGAACAAACAACATAGACCCTGATCTGCTGGTGCATTATGTGACAGCAGATCAGGGTTTATGTTGTTTGCATTTGGACCAAGATTATACATGAGTATAGATGGTACTTACATATAAGTCAAGTCCAACCGCAAACTGTACAGACCCAGATCTGGGTCTGTGCAGTTTATTAGGAGTAATCAGTAGAACAGACAACATAGACCCTTATCTGCTAGCACATTGCGCGATGGTAGATCAGGGCCTATGTTGTTTGCAGTTGGACCAGACTTGTATATGAGTATATACAGTGATTTAAATTTAGTGTGCATACCATGTATTTCCGAGTGTAGCACATACCCAACTGCAGTAGCAAAGACTCTGATATTCAGTGACATAATATGCCAGCAGATCAGGGTGTATGCTGTTTGGTCAAAATATATCTTTAAGTGTGACAAAAAAAAATTTAAAGACCATAGTACCTTGTACCAGTTTTGTGCTCATAAATTTTATTATTGTCGGACATGCCATTGAGCGTATAAGGTTTAATGCCTGCTTCAAAGTTAAATAGTACACTAACTCAGTTCTACGACCTTATTCTGACTGTCTAATTTTTACTAAGACACTTCGTCATGGTCTCATTAACTTGTTCAACCCAAAATATAAAAAAATTATAGAATAAATGATGATAATGTTAATATTGGGCAAGTTTTCTGACATTGTTATAAAAGGTGTTTCACAACAGTTTTCCAACAAATAAACATTCCATGAATTTTCATTTCTCAAAAAAAACATTGTAGTAGATAAAATGTTGTTCAACAAAATTTCATGCATCATACAACCCTGACAAGCTAGGAGTGCTGCGCTTGCTTTTACTAACATTGGGCATTTTGTCTCCACAGCCTGACAATGTTTGCTCAAGTTTGTGAAAAGACTGTCCTTAAACGTTTGCTCAAGGTGAGTCAATAAGAACTACCATTAATACTTGCTTATAAGTAGAGTCCAACTGCAAACTGTACAGACCTAGATCTGCCATCACATAATGTGCCGGCAGATCTGGATCTGTGCAGTTTGTTAGGAGTAATCAATAGAACAAACAACATTAGACCCCGATCTGCTGGCGCATTATGCGACGGCAGATCAGGGTCTATATTGTTTGCAGTTGGACTCAACTTACAAGCGAGTATAGACAGTATATCTACAGTGGAACCTGTTGATAACATAACAGTATTAGTATGCAATGGATATTTATACAACTGCAACATGTTGCATGTAGCATCTAGTGTTAGACTGCCTGTCTGTTCATACATATTTCCATTTGTCTGTCACACTTTGTTTCTTGTCCAAAATTTTGCTTTTATATCTTGAATGTCAGTCAGACTTTGCATGCAGATACATGTTGGTTTTGGTGGTCAGTGAAGTGAAAGTCAGAGTCATTGTTAGGAAAAATATAAATTACTGGTATGTTTTTGTGTGATACTTCAAGTTTTGTGCAGCTGATGTCAAGCAAACTTTGTATGTACAGTATTTCTACCATCATAAGACCAAGGGTCCTATCACAGGTCACTGTGTTATACTGTACTTTCACCAGAAATAGCATGGCATTATATGCTCTGTCTGGCCTTAAATCTCCTTAACCAGCCATTTGAATATGAAAAGTGTGTCACATTAAGCTCGGTAACAAAGGACTTGGCCTACACTCAGAATTTCATCAGTTACAGGAATGCTCTGTTCTCAGGCATCTGAGAACCATAAAGATGAGGCTTTCTCCATATTAGTATGTTTAGCTGTCTTCTGAATTTTGTTTTTGGTTCATAGTCAAGTCTGTTATCATCCCACTTGTCACCCTGTTAAAGGATATATCTCTCGCATTGTGCCTCATGATGGGATAATCCCTCACAGCAGCAAAGTGGTTGACAATCTCTTGTTGACTTGGCTGTAACTTGGAATAATGCACAATTTCTTGCTTTCTCTAACAATTCTCTTGTGCTTATTCAACTTGATCTCTCACTGATTTTACAACTCTATATGACGATGACAGATCTGCCCCACCTCTTACAAGACAATTATTTTACTCAAGTTTACTTCGGCTTTTAATTAATCTAATTGCATTTGCTGTGATCTTTGTTGTTTACATTTAAATTACACTGGCTACTAACACAAATGGTCTTAAGGGCAGACTGCCAAGAGGTGGTAAGCACTGTGCTATGTACTATTGATTTCTCTAAGTAGGTAGAAACAGATTTGAGATATTACTAATTGCCTTTACTGGAGATGTTGATAATTTTATTCACTAATTAAATCATTCCACCTGACAAAGATGGCAGATGTTGGAGGTCTTTAATCATTATTTATGTGTCATTTGTACATTGATTAGGCTTGGCAGATGGCAGATAGGGAGGTTGGTGAATGAAAGGGGGAATTTAAGAGCAAATCAATTAATACATTCAAATATATTGGCAGTAACTGAGGATGCCAAGAGACCAGGAGATGATAAATTGGGAGCGCTTTAAATAACCTCTTAGTGCAAGATATCAATAAATCCTTGTTTATAGATAGCTGAGTGAAAGGAAAGTCCCTATTGACTTTGACGTCAGTAGGGTAGATGTCAGGGCCACTGATACTAAAATGAGAATTATTTTGTGATAAGTATAAACTCAAATTTTGCAGAGTTGATGTCAACAGAGCTGATATAGGTAATATTGGATACCTCTTGGTGCAAGGAAAGTCAATATACATTTCAAGGTTGAGGTCAGAGGTTCTAAAAAGTGGGAATTTTTTCCCATCTGATTTCTCAATTTATTTGCAGCAGATGTTAACCAGACATTGTATATAAATATGTCTTGGTGCGAGAAAGAATTCCAACACATTTTGGAGCTAGTAGTTTGAAAGTTAGGATCTGTTTTATCAAACATAAAAATTCAGTCTCCAGGCAAAAAAAAACAATTTTTTTTTACAAATGATTGTTAGTATATTAGAACAGAATGTAAATAACAACTAAGTAAGTGAAGGCATCTTTTTAGGACCAGGATCTACAGTACTTACAGGCAACACTATTCTGTCTAATGGAAATAGTCACTGTGGACTTGCCTTATATTGCAGCAGCATTTTATTGCACGATCATAGTGTCTGGTTTGATGACTGTGTGGTATGATTGCGCATTGATTTATTTCTTTTCCTTTGTTTTTTTTTTTTTTTTTACAAATTTCTGTTTTATCTTAAAATTAAATTCACTGGTCTTTTGGTGTTCATCACAAGCAGGTTCCACTGTTTGTATTTTTTTCATTGTTTGATAAATACTAGCATTCAGGTAAACATTTTATGTGTCATTAATAAAAAAAAATGTATCATGAAATAAATACATGTGTGAAAAGAAAAAGAAAGACAAAAAGAACAGGTTTAAAGAAAAGGTTGAAAGAGAAGCCAAAAGTAAGTGCGTGTGTGTGTGTGTCTATCTATCTATCTAATCTCTCTCTCTCTCTCTATATATATATATATATATATATATATATATATATATATATATATATATATATGTGTGTGTGTGTGTGTGTTTCAGTCATGATGGTACACAGTTTTAAAAATGTACATGTATTTTATATTTTTTTCACATCAGTGGGAAACGGCAATCAATTTGATTTTATTTCATTATTGGTCCATTCTTAAAATGTTTCAGAAGTTAATAAGTGCTTACTGAATTAGAGCTCACTATTATAAATGGAATGTAATTATAAAAGATTTCTTTATTTACAGGAACTGTGGAGATTAGTGATGTATACAATGGAGAAGACAGTTGTGCTCCCCCCTGTCACTGATCCTAGACAGGTAAGATGGGATCACAGCATAGAATAAATACACTCTCTAGTTAGGTAACACAAGGGAATGTTACAGGTGATCATATTAGGCTCAGCTTATTGATAGATGCTGCATTGTATTAAATATGTGAATTCCCTTTTTCATGAGGCCTTTTGCAAGAAACCATTACCCTATCAAGAAGCCTTCTCATTCTGCATCTAAGTGGCACATTGTGACCATAGGGACCCCACCCCACCCTCTTATGAAAAGCCACCCATTTTGAACCAGAAGGTTGCTGGTTCCAATCCTGCCCAGACCAGGCTGTGTCAGCCGCAGTGGTGTGTCCCTGGACTAAGATCAGATTGTCATGGCAGAAAGGGTAGTCTCATGAGAAAGGGAACTGCTGTGTTCCAGATGAAAAATAGACAGTTTCTGAATTTTTGAAAGCTATTTCTTCTTTTATTCATACTGCCAAATAAATAACATTTCCATCTTCATCAAAATGCAGATATGATTTCAAAGTGACGAAGTTTTTCACATTGTCGGTGGCCACCATTTTGTCATGTTATCAGTGACAGTTTGGTTTGCAATTATTGTACCATATCGTTTTTTGATCAGAAGTAGAAGCAAGTCTAAACATGACAAGAGTACCCAACTGCTTCAGATGAGCAGAATGGTACATGGGAGATATAGTTTTTACTTTGACTTCTGTATGCAGTAAACATTCATTGGATTGTTGAAGATTTTTTGACTTGGCATTAATGACCACAAAAAAAGGTCAGTAATGTTTAATTTTTATTGATATTAGGATTTTATTTTCTACTAGATCTGTATTAAGAATTCATTAGATTGTATTGCCTTACTACAGTTCAAATTTGAAGTTCACAATTGGCCTTAAACTCAGACTTTGCCAAAATATATAAAGTACTTTTAATTAGCTTAGTCAAAATATCTTCAAAGCAGCCCACAATTTGGATAGAGGACCTTATGCACACTCTGATCAGATATGAAATTTATAAACCAAGTTGAATAATGTTAAATGCCACAAGCTGCATAGAGGAAGTTGCATATAGTATATTTTTCAAAAAGTGTTTAGTAAATTGAATGTCTAGTACACCCAAGATTGTGATTCTGTTTATTATAACTTGAGGAACCAACTATTTAATCTTAAGGGGGGAGGCTGGGATTTGCTTTCCAATCATGATATTTTTTTTCTTCTATCTCAAGATAAACATTTTTTTAAGCAATATGATGGATAGAATTGGTTCCTTTTCTACAAATCAGAGCAAGCTGTTTGCTAGCCAGAATGTTTGTTCTTGAAACAAACCCAGCCCCCCCCCCCCCCAACAAAAAAAAATGAAATGTTTTTTTTATGGACTTTGCATTACTCAATGATGGTACTTTTATGATATTGCTGCAGCATTTCTCCCAAAGACCAGGGTGTCAGTCTAATACATTTTTCCAAAAGTTGTGGTAGGCCTAATTATTAGACAAAATATCCTAAGTAAATATTTGACAAACTTTTCTGAGAAGTGGAGGTTGACTATCATCAAGCATGGGCTTATCATTGGATAAATACAGTAAGTGTTTTGTCACAGCATAATGAAGAATCTATATGACATGATTTCCTGATGCTAATGAACATTATAATTATGTAATACCGTCTGTACTTGCATATAAGCTGATACCAACTGCAAACTGCATAGACCGAGATCTGCCATCACATAATGTGCCGGCAGATCTGGGTCTATGCAGTTTGTAAGGACTAATCAGTAGAACAAACAACAAAGACCATGATCTGTCGGTGCATTATGCAACGGCAGATCAGGGTCTATGTTGTTTGCATTTGGACCTGGCCTATATGCATGTTTATACGGTATGTGATGTGCACCACATAATAAATTTCATCATAATGTTTGAAAATCCATCAAGTATTTTTGCTGGCAACATTTTATAATAAAAATATTTATTACAAGAAGCTTATTGAGATCTTTACCATGGTATTGATCGCATTAAGATTTTAAAATTAGTTTGATGTGGTCATAAAATGTCAGAGTACTGTAAACCTTCTTTTCCAGACTCCAGGCTCCAAAATTTATTGGTTTTTAGATATCATATGATTTTGAAACAATTTATTTGTGCTGATCTTTCACTGACTGTTTATCTAACTTTTTTAATAATGTGCATTATTTTGCAGTTATTTGATTCAGTACATTTGATCCTCCTGTGAACTCCTTAAAATGAAAAGCACATGCAATAACTAGTGTTTACAGTAATTCCTATAACCATGTCACTGATGTAGCTAAAAGAAGTCTTGCATATAATGGAAATCTGTATCATAAAATATATATTTGTTTATGAAAGAAACCAGTTGTCATGGAGGAAACACAGGTATGCATTATACGATTACTGGTATTATATTTGTTCATACTTACACAGTACTCCTTCACCATGATGCTGTCCATGGGAGTCATAGAGTATACTGCCCTAATGTGAGACTGTCTTATAACAAAATACATTATACAGTACTCCCTCATTATAATGCTGTCCATGGGAGTCAGAGTATACTGCCTTATAATGAAATACATTATACAGTACTCCCTCATTATAATGCTGTCCCTGGGAGCCTACAGTATACTTCCTTATAGTGAGACCACCTTATAATGAAATACATTATGCAGTACTCCCTCATTATAATGCTGTCCATGGGAGTTTACAATGTAGATTCTTATAGTGAGACCACCTTATAATGAAGTACATGATACATATAATTTTACTACATGTACCACTTCATGAATTAGGATCCACGAACATACTCAATTTATAACAGGAACCATGTTATAATGAAGGGCCTTATAGTGAGGGAGTGCTGTATCAGTTTTATGCTGGATACTTTCAATTATTGAATTGTAGTAATGATGAGGTTTTCTCTATTTGTACAGGATGATGAAGAGGTAGAGTAGAGCTTGAATTTATGAACAAAAGAGTGGAGTAGGAATAAAACATATAACCATTTGGTGATGGCATATCAGTACTTGTCCCCTAAAGACAGCACAACAGTGACAGAGTTGATCCAGATCTATCCTGTATTATGATTAGTGTGTACACACTATTTCTCCCCCTCCCCCCCCCCCCCCCAAGAAAAAAATATGCTGAAGGGAGAAACAAGAATTTGGAATACTGTACATTAGTGTTTTTTTATTGTCTCTTTGGGAATAGAGACATTGCAAAAGGTATGATTTTGTTGAAAATTGACTTATCGAAATTGATGGGTCACAATCATCTTTCTCAAACTTGAAACTGTAGTGCCTCGTATCATAACTCTCAGTTGGATTTGAAAATGGAAATTAAGGGCCACAAACTTAGGTTCCACTATTTATAAAATTGTACAAACAATTCTGGAAACTCTGGAGTCCAGGATTAGTCAGTGGGTGTGCTGGGAGCAAGGACTTGACAGTATGTACCGTATACTCATATATAATCCGGTACCAACTTCAGACTGCATAGACCCAGATCTGCCTGCGCATTATGCACCGACAGAACTGGGTCTATGCAGTTTGTCTGGACTAATTAGTAGAACAAACAACATAGACCCTGATCGGCCAGCACATTATGTGATGGCAGATTAGGATCTATGTTGTTTGCATTTGGACCCGGATTATACTCGAGTATAGGCAGTATATAGGGCTCTGGTCTCGTATTTTACCAACATTTTTGTATTAGAGACTAACTTAAAATCAGTCTTGAAATTTTCTCATTTTTTAACTTGAATTACAACTATGTGCCAGGGATTATATTAGACCACCATATCATTTTCTTGACCATCCAATCATCAAGTTTAAGATATTAGATCTGGGTCACCTCTGTAAATAGATGTAAAAGTTGGGCCCTGTCTTAGGGATTTGAACATATGGCAGTCAGAATCTCACCTAGCTGTAACCACCTGAAGCCAGTCTTGATACCATAGATGACTTATTCCTCTTTGATTTGTACCTGTAACAAATAACACTGAACACTAAAAACAGTCTTAAGTCAAGCCTGGCAATAAAACAACTTATGAGTGTAAAACTTGCACTCCACCAGTGAGACTGGTGAATGCTATTTTTTCACTTTATTATCACTTGGCTAATATTGAAAATTCAAACATGTGCGTAAAAGTTTTTGTAATCTCTGGGCAAAGCTTTGCCTTATGTATTTTAACATCTGTATCAGATTATATTTAGTTTAAGATGACCCAACAGTCTTAAACATAGTCATTTTGAGTCATTAATGACTTAGAAGTTTAAGGAAAAACTGGTACATCTGGTGGAAAGTTGTAACTATAAAATTTTAAAACTTAAAAGTGGGAAGCATGATCAGTAGAACACATTACAGATTTCAGTGAGTACACATTACTGGTTTCATTGGCATACAGGTGGTTCCAACTAATGATGCTTGAAATTGATCAATCATGCTAAACCAGGGCTTATGCTGTGGTGACGGGGTTTCTAATGGTATTGTGAATTTTGCATTAAGTACCATATATATTCACTTATAAGTCCAGTCCAACTGTGAACAACATAGACCCTGATCTGCCATTGCATAATGTGCTGGCAGATCAGTGTCTCAGTTATTTGTTCTACTAACTACTCTTAACAAACTGCATAGACCCAGATCTGCCGGTGCATTATGTGATGGCAGATCTGGAACTGTGCAGTTTACAGTTGGACTCGACTTAAAAGCGAGTATATACAGTAATTCACATTGCTCTAACAACATTTTCCATGCTTATTATTAACATGCATAGCAGTTAAATACATATACTTAAATCACAAAGAATATGTCATGACATACTCAAGAGACTTCATGAATGATGAAACTTTAAATGTGTGATCTTTATAAATGAAAATTATAACATCTTCAGCTAAAAGTTAATAGGGTTTCTTAAAATCTAAAATCTAATGTGATTTATTGGATTTTCTTCATAAGTTATATTCAGCTGAATGTGTTTTTGGCAGGGAGGGTGGGTGGCAAAATCGAAACCAAATCTTGTGGACTCAAAATTTTTTTAAATTGAAACTGGAAAAAGAAGAAAAATACCAACACTTGTGGAAATTGTCTTTTTCATTTCATTCAAGTCAGGTCTGAATAGTCATGAAATATTTTCTGAACAAACAATATTATGCCAAATGATTCTGTAGTTAATGATGTAATATCTTAAGTCTTTCTCTTAATTAACATCATTATCATATCTGGATGCTGACTTTTCAGTTTCTCTCTCTAACTGCTAAAAGGGTGCATGAGGATATATACTTACCCAGAATTCCAATTTTTGGCACTGTAAGTCTTTGTCATGCATCATACAGCTCAAACAGTTGTCCCGAGCAAAGTTTCCCTCACCTCCTACATTGTGTTAGTAATTTACCCTTTATAACAGAAAGTGGTAAATGACCTTTCAGTCACATGTTTTATGTATGGATTTTTTTTTTTTTTTTAAGTAGTGTTTATGTATGGAAGAATTGTTGCTCCATTTATAGAGTTTGCTCATTGTCCTGCTTTGTAAGTAATAAAAATGCATAGTTAAAGACACTTTTGTCTGGTGTATGAATGAGCAAGACATTGGTATTTTTGCAGCATCTGCATCGTGGGGTTACAATTTTTGTAAGTCATATACCGTATATACTTGCTTATAAGTTGAACCCAGCTGCAAACTGCTTAGACCCAGCTCTGCCATTGCATAATGTGCTATCAGATCTGGGTCTATGCAGTTTGTTAGGGATGTTGTAGAACAAACAACATAGACCATGATATGCTGTTGCATAATGCGATGGCAGATCAGGGTCATGTTGTTTTTGCAGTTGGAACTGACTTGTATGTGATTATATATGGTATCTTCTTTATAAGTTGTTGTATTGAACTGAAACTTTAAGATGTAATATAACTACAATTCTCCCTCGATAACTTGAGCCTGGATAACTCACAAAACCCACTTATAATGCGGGGTCAGGCATAGATAACATTTTTTAAATAGAAAATACCAAAAGAATTGGCTCCCATTTGTTGAACTGACAAAAATCACGATCAAAACTGGTACATGAAATTTTGATGTATCACTCCTTTTATCATCGAAAATGGTGATTAGTGTAAGGAAATTTGAATCAACATCATCAAATTTGCAATTTTTAATAACAAGTCATATATTTTGTACAAATTTTCTTTAAAAAAAAAAATCTCAGTACACTGTAAATAACAATATTTGACTAAATTTTTTCCATGAAAATGTCAGTAATGCCTAATGGTGGTCGCAATTTAAGAAATAAATACCATTTAAATAAGTTTTGTAAAGTGAAATTCGTGTTTGAGTTCTATCTTTTAATTCAGTTTCAATGTAATCATCATAAATGCAATATGCCCTCTTGTATTAAAAAATGAAAAGTGTAAATCTACCATCATAACTATGTCCACGAGCATTTGTGTGAGAACATAATTATAAGTGCCGACTGTGTTTTGATCTCTGATTTGTGGAAGTGTTTGTTGTATTGTTACAATCAATTAAAAGTAGACTCATAATAATTACATCTTTTGTATCAAATCAAATAAAGGCGGTGGAATAATAAAAGGTTAAAAGGCATGCAAATTCTACTCGTGTAAGAGTTAGTGGTCACGGTTATGTGTCAGGTCAACTCATTTCAATTGACCAAGGTAGGTAAGATAATTAAAGAATCTAGCATTAATCAGTGGTTTATCCTACTAATTCACAAATGTGATCAAGGATAGGAAGGAAAGCAAGCAAAAGGAGTACTTGGTGCATGAAAAGCTTTGTTTCACAGATGCGGTTCATTATGGAGAGGAAAGTTCCAAAGTTGTGGTGAACTTAAATTTCCCAAACTGGCACTCAGTGGTTAGCTCAGGGATGAGCAGAAATTTCACTATTATTTGCTATGAAATTATGGCATCAATATTTTACTAATAGAAAAAAAAAAGAAAAAAAAGTTTTGACATTTACGGTTGTTGTTTCATGAATTAAATGTCCATAGTTTGTGAAAAAAGGACATCTTGTTATGAATCGGCAATAACACTCGAATATATACACATTCACATTCAAAAAGCAGTGACTTAATACACAACATTATTGCAAGTTCACATTAGATGTATGTTGAAACCTCTTGGAGTAATGTTTTTAATGATCTTTAAGAAGTTGATTATCTTGAAAATAAAGGTAATTTATTCAGAAAACCGAACAACTTCATTTGAAAATGCATTTTATTGACTATTCTTAAAACAATTATAAAATGAGTATTAAACCATTAAACAGTCTCTTCCCCCCCCCCCCTCGTCTTTTCATTCTGGATGTTCAGTCTTGATAGCATCCCATTCTTAATTGTTCAGAGGTCCCACTTATACTACATTCTGTGTTTTTGGACCCCATTGTGCACAAGTTATCAAGGGAGAGGTGTATATACATAAGGTTTGATGCCTGATATACTTGAACTTTCTGTCATCTTTGTTTGTGCAGAAAGTCATGTCATCACAATGACATTCACAAGCTCCATGTTCCACAGAAAACTTGTATTATACCGTATTTGGATGAGAAAAATTTAAGTCTGAATAATTCTTTTCTCTATAGAAACCTGTCTATCTTTATGGCAAATTTTCATTTAATAAAATTGTCTTATCTAATGAGGCACATAATCAACTGTTTTTATTCTTCCTCATAAAGCAAAAATGACTGAATATGGTCCATATACCACACACTGTTCTTTGTTCTTGTGGTTCATTATATACCTCTTTTGTAGGCAGTCTATTTTCTGCCTTCCATCTGATGCTAGTAGAAGGTGTCTGTTAAATTAAATTGCTTTCCTAAAAGCCCTTGGTGGGAATGTAATATTTGACCATAATGTGTGACATTTGTCATCTTTTGGCATGGAAATGTGTAGTAATTGTACTCGTATCCTTCATGCAAGCAATGACTGTCGAGCATTTAAAACAGCCATTTGTCAAGGATGTCACATTTTATGTGGCTGTTATGAGCCTGTCAGATTAATTTTTTTTCTAAGGTTAATTGCTT
Source organism: Margaritifera margaritifera (assembly GCA_029931535.1). Taxonomy (NCBI): domain Eukaryota; kingdom Metazoa; phylum Mollusca; class Bivalvia; order Unionida; family Margaritiferidae; genus Margaritifera; species Margaritifera margaritifera. The sequence goes on from JAQPZY010001695.1 coordinate 840,513, forward strand.
GCAAAATGTTCAAACCATATTTTTAAAAAAAGTCATTTGTCGACCATCTTTGTCACCAATTCAGTTATCATTCCCAATTCAGAAAAAAAACCCCCAAAAAACTGATGTTTAGCTTCATTAATTGGTAGAGTTAATTCCCTTAGAAGCTTTTTAAACCTGTCAGCAAGGTTTATAAGCTGCTTAAAGGTTATAGATGATCAGCATGATCATTCAGTTGGAAAGAGAGATAATTCACATGAAATAGGAATTAACTGGGAACTTAAGCATGTAAACAAGTGGATGTAGGAGATGCTGCCAACTGTGTAGTCATCAGCCAGTCCACAATTAATGAATGCTTGAGTTATTCTGTGTTATTCCCTCCACGTCTACCCCATAACCCATAGTGTCCTGTCTTTCTCCCTCCAGCTAGATAACTGCTTGCTGCAGTAGGATTTGACCTCTCTGCCTTTTTTCAGCTGCTTCCTCTGCCAGGAACAGCCCATGCCAAGATAGAAGATATGTCTAGGTTGCTTCTGAACCATGTTAGCCAAATGCCTATGAATGTTCCAATGATACAGGTTGGAATGCACACAGGGCTACATGTAGATGTAATCTAAGGTTTTAGTTTCTTCAGTTTTTGTTTTCATGCCTTTTTTGTGAAATAGGCACCAGCCATTATTGCTGTTTAGTGTGAATCGCTGATATAAAATGGAAGATCTGTACATTTTAGCCAGGAGCCTTATAAAATCCAGATAATGATAACATTTGGACAACTTACTCATATAATTTTAGTTGTAATCGCAGATTATTATCTGTTTGCGTAGTTGTTGTTTCCATTTTGGTTAGGCACTAGATAGTACTTATAAATTGCCGGTATAATTCTCAGTTATACAAATGCTGAATGATTACAGGTCATGAATGTCCAAAGTAACACATGTACAGGCTGACAAACTCTTACAGCCTTGGAATATAGTTTATGGTATATACTCACGTATAAGTGAATACCAGCTGCAAACTGCATAGACCCAGATCTGCCGTTGCATAATGCACCAGCAGATCTGGGTCTACGCAGTTTGTAAGGACTAATCAATAGAACAAACAACATAGACCCTGATCTGCCGGCACATTATGCAATGACAGATCAGGGTCTATGTTGTTTGTATTTGGACCAGGCTTATACGTGAGTATATATGGTACTCAGTTTCAATTTGTGTCTTTTATTGTCTCATCTGCGACATATGTCACTAAAGGCAAGATATGATGATCACAGTGTTTGCCCATCCACAATCCATCTATTCCTTGAGCATCAAGATTTTTGAACAGGCAGTATCTCCTGTTTACATCAGTGAATCATCATTGCCTACAACTAAATTGGGGGGGGGAGAGAGAGATAGAGGAACATTTAGAAAGACTAAAGACCAGAGAGGTTAAAAGTCATAGTCACAGGAGCACTTGTTTTAATTTTATTTGGGTGTCGTTGTTTACAGTTTATTAGGATCTAGCAGTATCTACTGTTACTATAGATGAATTTTCATTATACATTGCAAGGAATTTACCTTCTGAGGGAAAAAAAAACAAAACTTTTATTATGTCTTGATCAATAAGCATCAGACCTTAAAATAGATTTACTAGTGTACATGAAGCAATGAAGCATCCTTGGTGATAAGGTTCAAAGGTCAAGGTGACAGTTCATTTTTAGCATTTTGGATAAATTGTTCAACTGCAATTTTGGGCTTGAAAGAATTTATCCCACTCAATCCACAGGCATGTTGTCTATTCTATGTTACTAGTTTGTATTTCTAATAATAGGCACTTTTATATATTTAGCTCATTTGATCTTGGAAAAGTGAGACTAGCTATGTAATGGGATGTAACTGAAATTTTTAATCCTAAGAGAAAATAATTTGACTCAGGGTGGTTACCTTCTTTGACATAGTTTGACAGCTTTTGAGTAATACTTCAGACAGAATCATTTCAGCAGAAAATGCACATGAAGGTTTATGGCTTAAATATTTTGTATGATCTTTTTAATCTTCCATTAAGAAATAAAGAGAAGAAATTACAAATGTGCTTAAAACATTAAATTCAGATTACATATTATTAGAGGGATATTGATATTTTTTTGTGATCATAATATGAAACATAATCATTAAAATCTCACAATTTATGTTCAAACTGTTTATCCAGATTGATGTATTGTATTACCCTAATCCTCAAAGTCATCAGTATTCTTAATACTTTGATTGATGGATTGCTGTGAAACTTAGTATTATGGTTGTCACCTGATTGTTATAAGAGTTACAACTCCTTTTTGATTAGAAGCTGAATGCAGAGTATTGACCTAATTTTGGGAATGCAACTCGTCTCAGAGTTTCCAATGGATCACCATGAAACTTGGTAAATGTTATGGTCATCATTTGAAGGTGTACATATCAACAAAACCTTTCCTCTCTCAATTTTTATTAGCTTTATTGCCCTTTTTTTCTTGCAGTTCATTTTTAACTCCACTGGTCATAGACCAGAAGAGTGTATGGGATGGTCTGTTGTCTATCATCTGTCATCCATCCGTTCGTTAGCACACGTTTGTTATCACTACTCCTCCTAAACTATATGGAGGATTGCCATGAAACTTTACACGCACATCCATCCCATGGTCTGGTTGGTCCTAAATGAAAATGGTGCTGCTTGGATATCCAATATGGCCACCATGGAAGCCATCTTGAAAATCTTGTTATCATTACTTCTCCTGAATGGATGGTCATATCAAAATGGGGTTTTCACTAAAAGACTTCTTATGATGTCTAGTTGGTCCTAAATTAAAATGGTGCCAACCTGATGTCTAATATATCCACCAGCCATCATGAAAATCTTGTTATCACTACTCCTCCTGAATGGATGGTCATATCAACATGGGATTTTCACTAAAAGACTTCTGATGGTATCTAGTTGGTCTCCAATAAATATGGTACTGATCTGACATCCAATATGGCCACCACAGCAGCCATCTTGAAAATCTTTTTAATGCTACTCCTACATGGATGGTCATATCGTGGGATTATCACTAAAAGACTTTTTATGATCTCTAGCTGGTCCTAAATGAAAATGGTGCCAATCTGACATCCAGTATGGTGTCCATGGCAGCCATCTTCAAAATCTTGTTATCACAACTCTACCTGAACAGAAAGTCATATTGATGTGGGGATTTCAATAGAAGACTTATGATGTCCAGTTGGTCTTAAATGAAAATGGTGCTGATCTGACATCCAATATGGCTGCCACACAGTGGCCATCTTGAAAATCTTGTTATCATGTGGGTTTTCACTAAAAGACTTCTTATGATGCCTAGCTGGTCTTAAATGAAAATTCTGCCAATCTGACACCCAATATGGCCACCACAGCAGCCATCTTAATAATCTATCTCTACTCCTCCTAAATGGATGGTTATATCAACATGGGGTTTTCACCAGTAGACATCTTATGATACCTAGTTTGTCCTAAATGAAAATGTTGCCAGTTGTACATCCAATATGGCTGCCTTGACTGTCTTAAAAGTCTTGTTGTCACTACTCACCCTGAATGAATGATCAGTATGACATGGGGCTTTTACCAAAACACTTGTAATAATGTCTACTTTGTTCTAAATGAAAATTGTGTGAAGCTGACATCCAGTATGTGCAGCACAGCAGCTAATTTGAAAATGTTGTTACTGCTGAAGAATATCAGAGATGGTTTCAACACTTGACAGTTAAAAGGAAGAAATAGTCTTATCTTGAATTTCTGGAAATTCTTTTTGAACAGTAGGGCATCAATCCCTTCAAGGGACTCTTGATAGCATATGACATAATCGTCTGAACACAACTAGCCTGAGAGTTTAGATGGATTTATGTGAAATGTGATAATATTATGGTCATCACATATTGGCAAATTACTTTGCTCCTTCAGGTTTTGTTAGGGACTGTTACTAAATATAGAAAAACCTTTAAATGACTTATTGTTGAAAATTGATCAGCTAAATTTGACCAAATTGAAAAGATAGCATCTTGGCATGAAGCTCTATCAGGTTTGTTCAAAATGTTGCTGATCTGCCACCAATTATGGCCTCTGTTACTAAAAATAGAAAAACCTTTGAAAGACTTAGTCTAAAAAACCTTTTCATAGAATTTGACCACATTTGATGGAAAGAAACTGGCATGAAGGTCTTTCAGATTTGTTTATATGATGCCAATCCACCATCAAATATTGCCAATGTTACTAAAAATATTTTTAAAAGCCTTTAAATGAGTTGTCAAAAACTGGTTAAAAGAATTTGACCAAATTTGAAAGAAAGCATCCAAGCATGAAGGTCTTTAAAATTTGTTCAAATAATACTAATCTACCATCAAATATGGCCACCATTACAAACATAGAAAAACCTTTAAATTACTTTTTCTCATAAATCACTCAATAAAATTTGACTCAATTTGTCAGAAAGCATCTTGGCATAGATTAATTCAAATTTATACAAATGATGCTAATCTGCCATGAAATATGGTCTCATTACTAAAAATAGACAAATCTTTAACCAACTTTTTAAAAATCACTCTACAGAATTTGACCAAATTTAACAGTATCCTGGCATAAATGTCTTTCAAGTTTTTACAAATGATGCCAATCCACCATCAAATATGGCTACAATTACTACAGCTAAAAAAAAAAATTAAAAATTTAAATGACTACTAGGAAACAGCTCCTCAAAATTTGACCAGATATTTCAAAAAGCATTTGGCATGAAGGGCTTTCAAATTTATATAAATGATACTGACTGGCCATCAAATTTGGCCACTGTTACTAAATATAGAAAATCCTTTGAATGACTTCTCAAAAACCATTAAACAGAATATGACCAGATTTCATAGAAAGCATATTGGCATAAAGGGCTTTTAAGTTTTTTTAAATGGTGCCATTTTGCCACCAATATGGCTGCTGCTACTAAAAAAAGAAAGTGTCTTAGCTTGAAGGCTTTTCACTTTTATAGAAGTGATGCCTGTCCACCCTCAAATATGGTGGCTGTTACTAAATATAGAACTACATTTACACAACTTTATCTCAAATGGGGGACCCGGGTGGCCAAGTGGTCTAAGGTGCTCGCCTTTACAGGTCACTGACACCTCACCTCTATCCATCTTGGTTCAAGTCTCGGCCAATATGGGTATGTGAGAAAGCTTGCCAGTAGTTTCATGTGGGTTGGTGGTTCTTCCCAGGTTTTTCCATCAGAAGTTATGCATGTTGACCAGTTTTTGTGCTCTCACTGTTTTTGCAAGAGTTGTGGACTTTTTTTTACTATAGACTCATCTCACCATTCCTATTGTTGCCATAAATTTAAAGGATTTTCGTCAGATTTGGCACTCACGTTTCACACAGGAGATAAACATTCTAGGAATGGGGTGATCAAGGGGTCAGAGGTCAAGATCTGGGGATGTGTGTGTTGCTAAAGCCACAGTGACATTGTGGCAGGTGAAACAATACATTTACATAAGTTTTGGTGAAATAGTAGGCAAAAGATAATATTCATCTTTTATCCATCTAATAAGAATGTAAGACAATTTTTTATGTAGTTGTAGGTAGTGTATCGTTTAAATTGTGTACATTATACATGGTTCACTTGCAGAGCTAACAGCAGTTTTGACAGTAGTTCTTTATTTTTATTATCCATTCATTTGATTTTCTAGTCTGGTTTTCTAACTAGCACTAGTCAAGACAAATTAATTTTCTGTTCTAATATTCATATTAAATACATTTCTCCTTGAGTTATTTGTATTCATCAAACACTTTTAAAAAAAAATCTTTAGGAAGCATGCCAATACTTTGATTTCATTGTGAATCTTTGGACACACACTCTCTCTCTCTCTCTCATCTTTTGCAAGATTGGATATACCGTGAGAAGAATCCAAGGAAAAATGTTGTCTCTTGCCCTAGAACTCCCCATCGTACCCATATCCTTTACAGCTTTGATATTAATGATGTGTTGCTTTTGTATGTCCCTTTCTGTTGTCTGAGTAATATCTATATGTATTTGGATGCTATGTTTGAGATGCCATTCATGCATGTATTTTCTTTTCTTGTATAAACCATGGTGTACATGCCAGTTTCATTTCAGTGGTAATGAATATTCTATTTTCTTAACTACATTTCCTCTGAAATGTGAATACAAGCATAAACTTTAAATTAAATGACATAATATGAATTGTGAAAATAAATGAGCTCTTGAGAATATATATTATTATGATAATTATTTTACTTAATAAAATACTTTTGTTCAGAAAGACCTGGTTCTAATTTCACTACTCAAATTTTCTTCTCTCAATTGAGATTTTTAAATAAATTCTATTGCTTGTTGGCAGATTATTCACGGAACATTCAGCAGGTGTAGGGGATTACAATAGTCATAATATTTAGAGTTTTCCTGGAAAGAGTCCAATTTATCTTGGTAACAAATTGACTGATCTTCTAAGAAGTATTACTAGCAAGATTATTTAAAATTTCAATTTGAGGAGAAATTTTGTGAGAAATGTAGTGACAATGGCACCAAAGTTTTATTCTTGCCAATTTATTTTCTTTCCATGTGTGTAACTTGTAGAATATTTTTTATGTATTTAAATGAGCAATAATTTGTTTGTTTATATTCAGTCATACTGAATATACTAGCGTAGAAGCCAAGACCAGCTGCAAACTGCTTAGACCCAGATTTGCCATCGCATAATGCGCCGACAGATTTGGGTCTAAGCAGTTTGTAAGGACTAATCAGTAGAACAAGCAACATAGATCCTGATCTGCCAGTGCATTATGCATTGGCAGAACAGGGTCTATGTTGTTTGCATTTGGACAAGGTTTATACGTGAGTATATACAGTAAATTATTATTTGACACAAAATGAGCTTTTCAGAAAATTAATATGGCTTGCATTTTCATGTAGTAAAGATCATCAGACATGCGTATGCAGCATTATAAGTCATTTTTATTTTTACAAAACTTAATCATGCAAGAAGAAATTACAAAACGTAATGAATAGTAACATCTAAAAGTCTTGTTTTGTAAAACAGCAATTCAGTTATTAGATTGTTTAAATATTGAATGATTTCTACACCATGTTATCAAGAAACAATGTTGCCTGTTTAGAAGTGGTGTTTCCCTCTCTTTAGCAACCTCTTTTAATTAATATTGTGGCTTAAGGAATCATATAACTCTAACTCTTCAAATACTTAAACATTATAATGCCACTACATCAAACTTTTTAGAAAATATGTTGTGCTGATACTATAATGACTTGAACATTAGGAGGTGAAGCCATAATATTTAAACCAAGTTTACTTGGATGACCTCATAAAAGAATTTTAATAAAATTGATAATGTTCAAAAAGTGCTTGTGTATTGGTTTATAAATTTTTACCTAAATTTAATTAAACTTTTTAACCAGGACATGTCAAGAGAAGCAGAGAAGAACCTAAGTCCAAAGCAGTGTGCAGTATTAGACATGGCCCTTGAGGCAATTAAACAGTATTTCCATGCCCAGGGCCAGGGCCTGAAGAAAACCTTTCTGGACAAGAGTCGGGAGTTGCAATCCCTCCGCTATGCACTCTCTTTGTACACACAGACAACAGACACACTTATCAAGACTTTTGTCAGCACACAAACAACTCAGGATAAGCCGAGTTCCGAGGAAAGTATGGGTGAGGTATCTATACAGGTGGATCTCTTTACTCATCCTGGCACAGGGGAGCATAAAGTCACTGTCAGAGGTGAGTGGCATATCCTTGGTCAGCTAGGAACATGTAAATGAATAAAAATAAGCAGAAATAAATAAAAGCTAACCGGAAGTGAACAAAACTAAACAAAAGTTGAGCAAAAAAGAATGAAAATGAACAGAAATGAGTATGGAAAATATTTTTTAGTAGTACTAATTAAAAGTTATTGGCCAGGTGTAATTTAGATAAGAGGGTTGACAATTTATCATACCATATGTACTCACTTATAAGTCAAGTGCAAATGCAAACAACATATACCCTGATCTGCTGTTGTATAATGGGTTGGCGATCAGGGTCTTTGTTAATTGTTCTTCTGATTACTCCTAACAAACTGCATAGACCTAGATCTGTTGGCACATTATGCAATGGCAGATCGGGGTCTGTGCAGTTTGCAGTTGGACTTGACTTATAAGCGAGTACGTACGGTACCTCCATGCATAATTTGACTGCTTCAGTTGACTAAACAATAGATTTATACCTTTGATCTTTGTTGCACACCTATGAACATTCAACCATGATCAACCAGAGGCATTTGGGAGGCTATCCAATTGCTGCTAGAAATTTATTTCATCATCTTTTAAATTACTTTAATAGTCGACTCTAGTTTGGATATTTCACATTACCTCATAATAATATTTGACAATAAGTATTCAAAAAATAACGTTGGACTACAATTAAATTTCTGTTTTCTGTAATAATAATTAATTTTTGTTCCTTTGAATTTATTTCATTCTCTTTCAATTAAAATTCATGGCAAAAAGTGGGTCATCATGCCTAACAAAACACAAATCTGTCATAGAAAAAAATGACCTCAAGAAAATAAGTACTTACCTGCAACAAGATGTATATCTAATAATTCTAAGGTACAGAGTGTGGTTAAATTTACCGATCAACTTTGTAAGCAGGAGATAGTAGTTTCATTGTGATAAAACTGCAGTGCTCACTCCAAATCTTACAAATATTTGGTTTATATCTTTTATGACTGCCATTTCCAGGAATGCTAAATAATGTAAAAAGTACATAGCCCACTGCTTTAGGGCTATATGTATTCAAGCAGTGAATGAAACGGGGTATGAACTGAGGCATTTAATGTACATGTCAAGTCACAGGAATGAATCTTCCATCAGAAGCTATTCTCACACATATTCCACAATGCAAAAAGCAAAAAATAAGTGAAACCCTGTCAACCTTCAAAACAGGCTCTAGTGATAATTTACCCCCTCCCAACAATAGAGAGGTGTTTAACTCCGACAACCCAGGTCTTGACCCTATTCTGTATCGGGTTATTTCCAGCTCCGTCTCATGTACATCTGCTAATAACTTACTGACATACACTTTAAACAATATTCTCTTAACTGCTGGTTTCATGGCAAACTCCACTTTCAATAACTGTCAGTTCAATCTCAATTTGAATGAATAGTGTGAAGGGATTCGACGAAGCATTTGGTTGAACCGTACCATGGGAAAATTGGCAAGGGTTGAGAGAATTCATATTGTGGACATGAATCTCATGTTTTAAATATAATTTATGAGAAAAAATTCAGCAAAAATGTAGAATTTGAATAATTCAAAAGGAAGAATTATATTTCATAACTTATTTTATACATGCAAATTCAGTTCACATTTGGAAAATTACATTTTTTTGTGTTTAAGCTTTCAAAGAGTGCTCCATAGTATCTTGTGGAGAGAGTTGGGAAAATTTATGTTAAGAATCAACTGGAAATGCAATTTATGCTTCTTTTTACTGTAGATTTATTGCTCATTGTGCAGTTACATAAATACTACTGTCGAATAGAATTCACAAATTACTTGCTAATAAAGTTATTATTTTAAATGAGAATAATTACGTTTTATTTAAAGAGCATTTGGTGAAGGTGGTAGGGCTTAGCGGGTTATTTATGATATTAGGTCATTCCCTAAAAATTTTTTATGGAACATGTACGTTGTTCGAAGACATGTTTATAAAAAATCAATTTAAGTGAAAAGTAAAACATGTAGGTAAAATAAAATAATTATAATTCTAAGAACTGATTGTCAGTTATGTTGTGATCACTGAAGGATGAACATGACAGTAAAATAAAAAAAATTCTACTTCACACAATTTGTACTTCACCATCGGATTCATACTTCGATGAACACAACAAAATTGACAATCAATTCTTAATTATATTACAGATGTATTTCATCACATGACTTTCTATTGCAATCATAATGCACACAAACTGGCAGAATCTGACAAAAACTCCCTATTTCTATCAACACTTGAACATTCTTTTGCACAAATCAAGTTAACATTAATTGCAACTCATTTACATCGTAACAACTGCAGTGGTTGAAGTTTATGTCCTGCAAAGAGGACATTTGGTACTGAACAACCCAGCTTGAGGTACTGACTCTGCAGTCCAGTTTTAAGTCTAAAAAAACTTCTTGTAATTTTTTGTCTGGTTAAATTCATCTTCTGATTATTATTTATGAAAGTCAATTCCACATCTGACTTGAATCGAGGACTGTTTCATTATTTTTTGTCTGTCTTGTTTAATTTTAGGGATATGGTAATAGTGGACTTTATCTTTTTGACATTTGTATCATTGTACAAGCTGTTTTCTGTACACAATTGGATATGCTGTCTATCCATTACCTCATTCATCACTACCACTATTCTTTTAATGTTGATATGTGTTTAAGCATCATTTAAAGTTGACATTGAAATTTTCAGTTTAAATTTAACTTTTTATGCTCAGTCTTAGGTGAAGAAATTTTCAATGGTTCTATTTTAAATTTGTCATTATTCACAATAGGCCATTTTTACTTTGACCCTTGTTTTTCATTCAAGAATGTCAGAAAATTATTCCTTCTTCATGCATTTGAATTGGACAGTAAAATTACACCTTAGGGGTCAGAATTTTGTGTCAGACACTTGACAAAATTCTGACCCTTGGGTGGGATTTTCCTATCCAACACCATTGCATATGAAGGATGAAGCATCAGTACTTGTAAGGGAGTAATCAACATTTACTGGGGAAAGGTGGATGGGGTGAGGTACCGTATATACTGATTTATAACTCTGGTCAAACTGCAAACAACATAGACCCAGATCTGCCATTGCATAATGTGCCAGCAGATCAGGGTTTATGTTTTTTGGTGTACTGATTACTCTGAACAAACTGCATATGCAGTTTGTATTGGGATCTAACTTATAAGCAAGTATATACGGTAGTTGAAAATCATACTGCATATAAATTCAAACCCTCTGCTAACACTGTTACACTAATATTATACCTTAGTAACCATGATAATTTTACCATACCTTTGCTTCTTGCACACCAACAAATTTTACATGTACTGAATGTACTTGCTTCTAAGTCGGATCCAACTGCAAACTGCATAGATATGCAGATCTGCCTTTGCATAATGTGCTGGCAGATCTGGGTCTATGCAGTTAGGAATAACCAATAGAACAAAACAAACATAGATCCTGATTTGCTGGCACATTATATGATGTCAGATTAGAGTCTATGTTGTTTGGACTTGGATTCCACTTATTGTGAGTATATTCAGTAGTCTACAATTTTTGGGAGTGCAAGCATCATACTCTACTGCCCAGATTACACTGCCACCTCTCAATAAATATTGACCACTTCCCATGAGACTGAATTTTTGTTTTCTAGTTGTCGCTGCTAATGACCTGAAGTGTCAGACTTCCAGCATGTTTAGACCATTTGTAGAGGTGATTATGATCGGCCCACACTTGAGTGACAAGAAGAGGAAACATTCTACCAAGTCCAAGAGCAACAATTGGTCACCCAAATTCAATGAAACATTCCATTTGTAAGCATTTGTCTCAATGTTTCACCTAAATTTAAAGAAACATTTTCTTTGAAAGGGTCAGTACTCAAAATAGCTAGAACTTGTATTTTATGAAGGAAAGAAAGTATTTAACTTTCTTTATCTTTAATATAATTCTCAAAGTTGCTTATATACAAGAAAATCTCAGATGTTTCTCAGGTTGATTTGTATAAAGTTTGGATATCCCCCCCCCCACACACACACACACACTTGTATGGGGTCACTACATAGCTGAGTAAAAATAAAAGCATTTGTTGTGCCACCTAGATTCTAGTTTCTAATTACTTCTAATTAATTATTGCCATTGAAATAAAGAAAGACATGGTGTTCTTAATTTTTAGTTGTTGTATTCATTTTGGTGTATGTAGTCTTCTCTAATTTCTGCCACAAACATTAATTTATTAATCTCTCTCTCTCTCGCGCGTACCTATTTTCCCTGAATCATGTATGTTTACATATAATTGTATGAAATATTAATTTAGTGCAGCTATCCTGGTAAATTTCTTATCAATTGTAGGGGAGGGCTTATTCTAAGTTGTGTGAAACTTGTAGCCCAACCCCATTTGCTAACATTTATGGAAATGAACTATGTTAAACTAATTTTAGTTTTAAAAAAACTACCTGGGCAGAATGGTCATATTGACATGGGGTTTCACTAAAAGACTTGTGATGTCTTGTTGGTCCTAAATGAAAATGGTGTTGATCTGACCTCTAATATGACTTATAAATCTTGTTATCACTACTTCTCCTAAATGGATGGCCATTGCAAAATGGGGTTTTCACTACAAGACTTCTTAGTATGCTTGGTTGGTTCTAAATGAAAATGGTGCCAATCTAAAAGTCAATATGGCCATCATAATGGCCACTGCAACAAGGGGTTTTCACTAAAATATTTCTTATGATGTCTAGTTGGTCCTAAATAAAAATTGTGAACCTTGAGCATCCAATATGGATGCTATGGTGGCCATCTTGAAAATGTTGTTATTGCTTTTTTTCCTGAACAGTTGGTTGTATCAACATCGGATTTTCACTTAAAGATTTTTTATGATATGCAGTTGATCTTTGATGAAAATGGTACCAGTCAGACCTCCAACATGGTTGCCATGGTTGTCATCTTGTTTTCATTACTTCTTCTGAACTGATAGTCATATCAACATGGGGTTTTCACTGAAAGACTTCTTATGATATGTAGTTGGTCATAAATGAAAATGGTAACATTTAGACTGCAAATGCGGCCACTGTGGCAGCCATTTAAAAATATTGTTATTGCTATTTCTTCTGAATAAACAGTCATAATAACTTGTAGTTTTTGCTAATAGACTTCTTATGATATGTAGTTGGTCATCAATGAAAGTGATGCCAATCAGACCTACAATATAGTCACCATAGTAGGTATCTTTAAAATATTTTTATTGCTACTTCTTAACAGATGGTCATATAGACACAAGGTTTTCATTAAAAGGCTTCTTATGCTATCTAGTTGGTCCTAAATAAAAACAATGCTGATCAGGCCTCTAGTTTGATGTTCATAGTAGCCATCTTGAAAATCTTTTTATAGCTACATGTCCTGAATGGATAGTCATAGCAACATGGGGTTTTCACTAAAATACTTATGTACTGGATTTTAAATGAAAATGGTGCCAATCAAACCTCTGATATGGCTGCCATGATAGACATCTTGAAAATCTTGCTATAGCTACTTCTTCAAGACAGGTGGTCATATAGACATGGGATTTTCACTAAAAGACTTGTAAAGATGTCAAGTGGGTTCTGAAAAAAAATGGTTCTATTCAGACCTCCAACATATTTTTATGACTACGCCTCTTGAAGGGATGGCTTTATTAGCTCTACTCTCCGTCATCCATCAGTCCATTAGCACAAGTTTCTAAACTACCTGGAGGACTGCCATGAATCCCATGGTCTAGTTGGTACTAATTGAAAATGGTGCCACTCTGACATCCAATATGGCCATCAGACAGTGGCCATCTTGAAAATCTTATCGCTATTTCTCTTGACTGGATGGTCTTATGATGTCTAGTTGGTCCTTATTGAAAATGGGGCTGATGTGATATCCAGTATGGCCACCACAGTGGCCATCTTGAAAATATTGTTATCACTACTCCTCCTGAATGGAAAGTCATATTGACATGCTGTTTTCACCAGAAGACTTCTCATGATGTCTAGTTTGTCCTAAATGAAAATGGTGGCAATCTGATGTCCAATATGACCGCCACAGTGGCCATCTTGAAAATCTTGTTATCACTACTGATGAAAGAATGGTCATATCAACATGGGATTTTCACTAAAAGACTTCTTATGATATCTAGTTGGTTCTAAATGAAAATGGTGCCGATCTGATGTCCAGTATGGCTGCCTCAGTGGCCACCTTGTAAATCTTGTTTTTGCTAATCCTCCTGAATGAAAAGTAATATTACCATATTGTCATGGGGTTTTCACCAGAAGACTTCTTATGATAGCTAGTTGTTTCTAAATGTAAATGGTGCTGATGTGATGTCCGATATGGCTGCCACAGTGACCATCTTGAAAATCTTGTTATTGCTAATCCTCCTGAATGAAAAGTAATATTGCCATAGGATTTTCTTCAGAAAACTTCGTATGATCTATACTTGGTCCAAAATGAAAATGGTGTCCATCTGATTTCCAATATGGACTCAACAGCGGCCATCTTTAAAATATTGTTATCACTACTCCTCTTGAATGGATAGTCATATCAACATGGGATTTTTAATAAACAACTTTTTATAATGTCCAGTTGGTCTAAATGGTGCCATTCAGACATTCAGTATGCCTGTCACAGTGTCCATCTTGAAAATCTTATCACTATTTCTGCTAGATGACTGATCATATCATCATTGTGCTTTCACCAAAAGACTTCTTCTTATGTTTAATTGGTACTAAATAAAAATGGTGCCAATCAGATATTGAATATGACCACCATTGCATTCATCTTTAAATCTTGTTATCATTCTTTCTCCAAAACAGAAAGTCATATCAACATTGGGTTTCCACTAGAAGACTTCTTTTGAGGCCTTGCTGGTCCTAAGTGAAAATGGTGCCAAGTTGACATCCAGTATGTCCACTACAGCAGTTAATTTGAAAATCTTGTTATCGTTGAAGAATATCAAAGATGTTTTCAACACTCCGCATTTAAAGGAAGAAATGGTCTTATCTTGAATTCCTGGAAATTCTTTTCAGCCAGTAGAGCCTCAGTCCCTTGGAGGGACACTTGTTAACACAGGATTTTCACTAAAAGACTTCTCACTATATGTAAATGGTCCTAAATGAAATTGATGCCAAGGTGACCTTCCATAATTTGACAAATCTCTTGTCAGCATTTCATATGAATGGATGGCCGTACCAACAATTTAAAAAAAACGAAGAAACAAAATAACTTCTTTCTTGCAGTATATAATTGTACCTGTAATAAAATCATTCTGATCCAACCTCCAAAATGGCTCCCTTGATGGCCATACTGTTTCTCCTGAATGGGTGGTCATATTGACATAAGGTTTTCACTAAGACACTGTAGCAACATGTAGCTGGTTCTGAATGTAGCCATCATATTGGCCATCTTGCAAACATTGTTATCACTATTACTCTTGCACAACATTATCTGTGACAAGTTTATTGATCTTTTATTGATGATATCAGGTTCAAGGTCAAAGACCATGACAAAACATTTTGTACTGCACTTACAAGTATCTTGTGAACATGCTAATTCAGACATGCAAGAGAAAATTTGTTACCAAATTTGGTATGTTGGAGTTTCTCAAGAATATCAAAGATGGTTTCAATACTCAGCCATTAAAACGAATACATGTAAAAGGACATGAAGAAATGATTCATCTTGGGTTCCTGGAAATTCTTCTTGGGAAGCAGAGCTTCAGTTCCTTCAAGGGACTCTTGTTGATGGATTGCTGAGAAACTTTGTTTTTATGTATCACTGTGAAACTTGGTACATATCATGGCTGTCATCTGAAGTTGCAAATATTGACAAATCACTATGCTTCAGCAAGGTTTAGCTCTACTGGCCATAGATTAGAATAGTTTATGGGATGGTATGTTGTCTGTCATCTGTCCGCCCATTAGCATAAGTTTTTATCGCTATTCTCCCTAGACTACTTGGAGGATTGCCATGAAACTTAACACAGACATTCTTCCCAAGGTCTAGTTGGTCCTGAATGAAAATGGTACTGTTTTGGTATCCAATATGGCCACCGTGTTGGCCATCTCATAAATATTGTTATCGCTACTGAACTTGGATAGATGGATTTATCTACATGGAGTTTTCAGTTGGTCCCTAATGAAAATGATGCTGACATACATGACCACCATGGCAACCATCTTGAAAATCTTGTTATTGTTACTTCTGCAAAACAGAAAGTCATATCAACATGGGGTTTCCACTAGAAGACTTCTTATGATGTCTTTGTTGGCCCTAAATGTTAATGGTGTCAGTCTGAAATCCATTATGTCCACCATGGCAGTTAATTTCAAAGTCGTTTTCTTGCTGAAGAAGATCAGAGATGATTTCAACACTCAGCTGTTAAAAGGAAGAAATGGTCTTGCCTTGAATTCCTGGAAATTCTCTTCAGCCAGTAGAGCCTCAGTCCCTTCAAGGGACTCTTGTTATATGCTTGTCTTGAGTCAGACATATTGCTAGGATCGCTCTGTCCATCTGTGCATCCATCTGTTAACATTTGCTTGTTTAGACCATACCTTTATAACAGTTGGAGAGATTTTCCTGAAACTTCGTCCAAGTATATTCATGACTGGATGATGTGTTGCATACCTTAGTCAAGCCACCTGCTTCAAGGTCAGGGTCACAGCAAGGAAAATATAATTCTGTAACTTGAATCTACGTGCAGAGAATACTTATTGAACCACAGAAGTTATGTCAATAAAACTCTAGCCAGTTACATACTATGTATAGATGGTGAGTTGCATACCATAACCAATCCCCCTGCCTCAAGGTCAAGGTCATGGCATGGCAAAAATGGCATAATGTAACTTGCATCCTTGGGTGAATATAACTTGCGAGCCACTGAATATATTTTATTGAAGCTATAGCCAGTTATATATTGGGTATAGTTGGTGTGTCAAATACCATAGCCATGCCCCTTGCCTCAAGGCCTAGGTCATGGCAAGAGAAAATGTAAATTTACAACTTGGTATTCTTGTTCATAACTTGAACCACTGAAGATACTTTAATAAAACTTTAGGCAATTACATATCATGAATAGACAGTTTGTCAGATACCATAGCCTTGACACCTGCCTCAAGGTCGTATAAAGGGAAAATGTAATTCTACAGTGTGTGTCCTTTTTCAGTTGTGACTTTTGAACCACTGCAGATATATTAATGAAACTTCAGTCAATTATATATCATGCATAGATGGTGTGTCACAAACCATAGTTATGTTCCTCTGCCTCAAGTTCAGTCTCACAGCAAGGGAATATATAAATCTCTATCCATGTACGGGTATAATTTGACAGTGTCACACATATTCATTTGTACTGCCCTTCCCTTTCAAGGTCATAGTCACTACAGAGGATACTGTAAGTCAGATACCTGTTTCCATATCCAGGCTGTCACTTTTTAACCCCCACAGATATTTACTTTACCCAAGTCCATACCTTATCATACAATACTCTAGTCCCTAGGTCAAAGGTCAAGGTCATTAGTAGGGAAAGTGTTATGAGAAGGACTTATGTGCTGTTTGCAGTATTCTTGTTTTTCTAATTATACTTTATTTTATTCACAGCATTCTTGGTAATGAGGATGAGCCAGACTCGTATGAATTGCATATCTGTGTTAAGGACTATTGTTTTGCTCGAGAGGACAGACTTATTGGCGTGGCTGTCATGCAGCTTAGAGATATCGTGGAACAAGGCAGTTGTGCATGCTGGTGTTCCTTGGGACAGAGCCTCCATCTTGATGAAACTGGCTGGACAATTTTGCGAATTTTGTCACAGAGAACAAATGATGAAGTAGCCAAGGAATTTGTTAAATTAAAATCAGAATGTTGTCTCCAGGATGAAGTGCATACGTGAAAGTAGTTTTAAACTTCAGCTAAATTTCACCATTCATTGTCTCTCAATTCCTCTTGACATTGACCACCACCCACCTAATCATAATCACTATCACTTCCGTTTTTGGGAGGATCTTAGTTCTAATCCATACCTGCTGAGGAGGAGTTGGAAAAGATGAAGAAATCCCCTCTTTATTGTAGACGATTCATTGCTCACTTTCCATGCATTCATAAATTTTTATGTCATATTATGGGGCTCATTTACATAAGGAATTTTGCAATGTCATGTATGCATGATGTAATGTTTTATTTTGTTGTACTATCTCCCTCCCAATCTCAAGTGATAACTTTAAGTTTTCCTCCTTGATAAAGATAACATACAAAACAGGTGGTAAAGTTGGTGTTTTGCTGCTTCCAGTAGAAATTTCAAGTTTGACAGGAATAAAGAGAACAATGCATGCTATACCCAAGAGAATAGTAGTAAATTAATCAAAACTTGAAATTTGACAATTTAAACAGATGATTTACTGTTTAAAGTTTGACAAAAAGCAGCAAGTTTTAAGATATAGCATTTGAAGTGAAAGAAAGGTACACAGTGTATTAAAGTTTTCCATAGTTTGCGGTACCTATCCTGCTTAAGTTTAGCATGCAAATGTAAGTGCCTAATTGGTATTCTGTGTCTGATGCTTGAGTAGAAGTAAATATCACATTCAAATGGAAGTATTATGAAAAAATAACACTTTGATGCTGTTTCCAAATGGTTGTGCATTTTAGAACATAAATGGGAAGGTGTTGCTGCAAGTTTGAAAAAAATCACTAGAACTGGTATGATTTATAGTTAAGATATTCAGTGCATTTATATTGTATATTATCTTTGTCTACCACATGTTAACTGCAGAGTGTAGCATCATGTACTGTGTAATTCTGCTCCCTACATCTGAAGACAAAATGCTTTGAACAAAAAGTTTACGATGGAGTCAATACATTGAGACACTGGCCAGCAACCAAGATTCATTATAGTTTATTGTAGGGTTGGTACTGTCTATTGACCTTCCTTCCAGCCAACACACAGTCTAGTTGGTGCAACTAATTCTGCATTTTTTGTTGGATTGCCATGAAACTTGGTAGCTGAATGTAGTGTATCTCTTGAATGTTGTGAACACAATTAGTGTCACATTTTTTAATGGATCACACTGAAACTTGGGAAATATTATGGTCATCACCTGAAGATGCACATAGTGACAAATCATATTACTCCTGGAAATGTTTGTTAGTGTTACTGCCCTTTTTGTCTTGCAGCTGATTACAGTGTATGATAATCTTGTGAACACAACTAGTCACACAGATTTCATTTGATCAACGTGAAACTTTGGGAAATATTATGATTTTCACCTGAAGTTGCTCATTTCAACAAATCACTGTGCTCCTTTGATTTTTGTTAGAGTTATTGCCCTTTTTTATTTGGAGCCTCATATAGTGTATAACAGAAACTTGTGAACATAACTAGTTTCACAGTTTTCAATGGATCATCATGAAACTATACAAGTTATGGTAATCATTTGAAGATGCACATATTGACAAATTACTATCTGCCCATAATTTTTGTTAGAGTTATTGCCCTTTGTCTTGCAGAAAAAGCAATGTATCACAAAATTTGTTTAACACAGATAGTCCCACAGATTTTGATGGATCATTATGAAACTTGGTATATATTATGGACATCATGTGAAGATGTGAATAGCAACAAATCACAGTGCTCCTGCAATTTTTCTTGAAGTTATTGCTCTTTTTCACTTTGAGCTGGAAGCAGTGTATGACATAATCTTTTGAATGCAAAGTAGTCTCACAGTTTTCAGTGGATAACTTTGTACATGTTATGGTCATCAAGTGAAGATGCGCATATCAACAAATCACTTTGCTCCTGCAATATTGGTTAGAGTTAATGCCCTTTTTTTCATGCAGCTGAATGTAGTATAAGAGAAAATCATGTGAGTGCAACTTGTCTTGCAGTTTTACATGGGTCACCGCAGAACTTGGTACATATTATGGTCATGATCTGAAGATGCACATATTGACAAATCTTTGTGTTTCTTTGATTTTTGTAAGAGTTCTTTCCCATTTTGACCTAACAGCTGGTTTCAGTATATGACATAATTTTGTGAATGCAGCTACTCTTGCAATTTTTAGTGGACTGCTATGAAGCTTAGTAGATATTATGGTCATCATCAAAAGATTATGCATGTTGTCCAGCCATTGTATTTTGCACTATTTTCAGAAGAGTTATACCCTATGTTTGATGATAGACTCGTCTCCATCACGGGGTAGGGGTGGGATGCAGGCACAGCGGAGCTATATTTATATGAGCAAATTGATCATCATTCCTCCAGTTTTTATTATTATTATTATTATTATTATTATTATTATTATTATTATTATTAAATTCCCTAAATCTAAACAGATGAGTTTCAGAGATCAGAAACTAGTCACAAAGTGTGAAACACGCTGTAGCATTTTAACTCCTTTTGAATGGGTGTCAGTTGCCTGCCTATGCTTCAGTATTATGATTGTGTCAAGCAATAGTTGTTCAAGGCATTTTATTTCTGGTGTAGTTAAAACTTCCTCTTAAATTTTAAGGAGAAGAAAATCAGAATTTTATTCCATTTTTGGTTTCTAATTAGTGTAATGTTTATGAAGTTATAATAGATAACTTCAAAAAAGCATTTTCATTTAAGTTATGTTTATATATTTCAATATGGTTCTTGTAAGCGAACTTTTATGATCTGCCTCATATTCTCAAAACATTTTGAGATGAAACTTGAGCTTGAAACTCAGAATCATACAGCTTTGATAGTCAGTTTGTTTCTTTGTTGTTGTTGGTTTTAATGGTACTTTTAACACATTATTGGCTATATCATGTCAAGGAAATGGGGGCTAAGTGCCTTTCCCAAGGACATACTGAGGCAGCCAACCTTGGCTGGCCTGGGCAAGTATACAACCCGCAACACTTGACAGTCAGTAACTTTAATTATAATGATGTTAAAGTGATACAACTTTAAGGATTCTCCACGTAAGTCCCTGTCCTATACTGCCATATTTCACTGATTTGGGTGTTATCCAAGTATTATAATCTTATTTTGGAGTTTTTAGTTTGAGCTTGAGCTCAAACAGTTTTCAGAATATGGAGCCTGATTTTTTAGATGGTGTCATATACCATATATACTCATGTACAAGTCAGGTCCAGCTGCAAACTACATAGACCCAGATCTGCCAATGTATAATATTCCAGCAGATCAGGGTCTGTGTTGTTTGTTTTGCTGGTTATTCTACCCTTTATGAAATGGAAGAGCTGAGTCTGTGCAGTTTGCAGTTGGATCCAACTTAAAAGCAAGTATATATGGCATATTTTATTTCTATTATATCTTTTTTCTTCTGCAAATTATTTTAGTATGAAAGAATTTATTCCTTCCTGCATAGATATGAAAGTGTATTGCCCTTTACTGCATTTTCATAGTTTAATAGAGATTTCATCAATATTGTGTGAGTGTATATTATGTAACCAATATACATCATCAATATATTACAAGAATAATCTTTTCAATATGCAAAAAAGCTTTACTTTTGGTATAAGGATAATCTTTATATAGACTCATATTGTCCTGTATATAATATACATATACATAATATACATATACACACTTTGTAAAGATCTGTTTATACTTCATATACTGTTTTCATCAACATTTTCTTTTTAAACATTTATAAACTCTTTCTCCATTTATAGTAACAACTTGAAACTCTTTTTTTCATTTTCATTGTCTACAAGTACCATGCAGTCAAAACATAATTTCCAGATAGTGTCTAAGTTTTGTTATATTGTAAAAATATAAACAAACACTTTGGCTATCAGACAGGTCTGATAAATGCATCATCAACAGTGCAGTTTCCTGGCCAAGAGATTTATTGTTTTGCTCAAGTAAAGTAAGCATTCATGTAGCATTCAAATATAGGTAATGGATAGCTAGGGAAACTTATATTACCTTCTAAAACACACACACACACACACAAATACAGGCCCTCTGTGTCATTATCTGACTACACCAAGTTGAGGAGTTTTTCTTAGATCTACAGTAATATATACAGTGCCAGTATATCATGTAACAACAGTTAAGTAGCACTAATCCATGAATTCTGAAATATTCTTTGAAATAAGGTGGGAGCAGATAAATATTAAACCCTTCATTTGTATAATGAATGTTAGATGTAGGGAATAAATGTAAAATCTGACCTATTTACATGTTTACAGTGTAAATTTTCTTTGCATATATCTACTGTTTTATTTTTTTAAAAGTCTAATTTTCAGCAAAATGATGTTTTATTATTTATTTGAGTGTTGCACAATTTTTTTATGCATAGTATATGCATGTTATTATACAGTAGAATGTATTACTGTGTGTTTCAATGCAGCAGACTGCATTTAATATGTTTTGATGTGCAGTACTTGTCACAAGGCCACGAAATGGCTGTGTTTTAATTCTTCTCATTTCCATTGTTTACAATTTTATGTCATTTTGAAATCCAAATAACAGATAGTCTCCACAGCAATATTACCACAGACATTCTCTTTTACTATTACAGTTTGCCATTGTACTGGTTTATGGAGTGTGTTCTGAATATTTACTGTTTAAAGTAATTATAGAAATGAGTCTTCATGATTTATCAGTGTTTATTTTTGAACTTTGATTCTTGACACATTATCCAAGACAATCACAAATATTACATATTGTGTTTAGCTGTTATTATTTTTGCTTCTCGCAAATTTTCTAAGATTTGTGTCCCCTCCTTCTTTACGGAATGTTAAAAAAAAAGAATTCCACTGATTTTGTGAGGATATATATATATGGGGCATTGATTGTATGGAATTATTTCTTTTTTCTTTTGTTTGCTTTGTTTGTCATTTTATTTCTACAATCTCTTTCTGCATGTGTTTGGTATAATTCATGCAGGGATATGTGCAAAATAAATGCATTTACAACTTGTTTTGTTGAAATGCACATTTATTTTATTCTAGATGTGTTTTTATGGTTGTGGTGTTATTTTCTTTTTTTTCAACTTCAGAATGTGGACAATATATATATTTTCCTTTGTTTTCCAAATCCTTTCAGTTTTGCACTCTGTCCATTTTTATTATTATTTAAACAATATTTACATAGATTTGTATTTTGTTTGAAGTTACAACTTTTGCTTTAATATGTTATTTATTTCTCATTATATATTAAACATAATTCTTTACAAATCGTCAGAATGTTCTTGTACAGGGTCTGTTTTTTTTTTTTTTTTTACTTACAATCTACAGTGATTTTACCAGAGAATAATACATTTTCTTTGAAACCGTGAACAATTAAATGAGATATTTTTTTAAAGTTTCAGTCTGCTGGCATTGAGGATTCAATACTGTACATCAGAATTTTTGCTAGCGTCAAATATTCACAATTGAATGATACTACATCCTCACCATTTATGGTACATGTATTTGAAATCATGTTTCAGTCAGCATAGGAGGTTGTAAAGATGTCAATTCTTGGTACTTCTCCCCCACCCCCCGAAAGTAATGAAACAACACATAAAGGTGATCAAAACGACTGAATTGCTGATTGAGTGACATTTACTTTGTACCTTACCTACCATATTTACTCACATACAAGTCGGGTCCAACTGTAAACTGAACAGACACAGATCTGCTGTCGCATAATGCACCAGCAGATATAGGTCTATGCAGTTTGTTAGGAATAATCAGTAGAACTAACAACATAGACCCTGGTCTGCCAGCGCATTATGTGATGGCAGATCAGGATCTATGATGTTTGCACCTGGACTTGACTTATAAGTGAGTACACTCTGTATTCCGTGATTAACAAAGAATTTTTGTGAATCTTTGCAAGGCTGAATTCTGTAAAATTCACAAATTTGGCAACAAGTTGAATCACGAAAACTAGAAGGTACAAATGTATTGCCATATATACTCGTGTATAAACCGATACCAACTGCAAACTGCATAGACCCAGATCTGCCATCGCATAATGCGTTGACAGATCTGGGTTTACGCAGTTTGTAAGGACCAATCAGTAGAACAAACAACATAGACCTTGATCTGCCACCGCATTATGTGACCACAGATCAGGGTCTATGTTGTTTGCATTCGGACCCGGATGATACACAAGTATATACGGTACTTGACTAGTGCTGTTGTGGTTAACTGATTTAGCCAAGTATTGGGTCCCTTTCAATGAAATTAGCAATGAATCACTTACAATTTCTGTTTTCAGTTTTAGTTGAAATTCAGTTGTGTAACATCCCAGCTGTTTTGGACATAAGGCTGTTGGAAAAATATACCTTGTTTTTTGCAAGACATGTTATGGACAAATGAATTGGTTATTTTTAAGTGATTATCTATTGATTAGCAGAAAAGTGTAAGGAAATAGTTGAATATGTCCCACATTATAATCAACATTTAAAGAATTCCTCTAGCTAGCTTACCTGGCCATAATGCCAAATGAGCTTATGATATGGCCCTGCGTGTGTCATCCATCATGCATCATCCTTTCAGCAGTTGCTAATCTTCTGAAAAACCAGTTGATCAGTTTCAACCAAACTTGGCAAAAAGCATCCTGGCATGAAGGTCTTTCAAATTTGTACAGATGATGCTGATCCACAATCAAGTAGGGCCTCCATTACTAAAAAATAGAAAAACATTTAAACAACTTCTTCTTGAAAGCTACTCGAGAGAATTTGACTGAAATTGACTAAAAGGCTCCTGGCCTAAAGGCCTTTCAATTTGTACATATGATGCTGATCTCACATCAAATATGGCAGCCATTACCAAAAATATAAAAACCATTAAATGACTTCTCAAAAATCGTGCAATGCAATTTTTGACCAAATTGGAGACAGGATGTTTTCTATTAAATCTGGGCAAACGCTGGGCAGTAGTTTCTGAGAAGTAGTTTAAAGGTTTTTCTATTTTTAGTATATAACACATCATATTTGATTGCAGATCAACATCATTTGTAAAAATTTGAAAGCCTTTCAGGCCTGATGCTTTTTGTAAAATTGGGTCAAATTTCTGAAGAGCAGTTTTTTCGTTGCAAGTCCTTTCAAAGGTTTTTCTACTTTTAGTAATGGTTGCCATATTTGATTGCAGATTGTCATCATTTGTATATATTTGAAAGCCCTTCATGCCAAAATGGCCTGTCATAAAGGGCTTTCAAATTTGTACAAATTTTGCTGGTCTGTCATAAAGTATGGCCGCTGTTACTAAAAATACATAAAACTTGAGATGACATCTCAACAATCACTGAACAGAATTTGACCAAATTTGTCACAAAGCACCCTGACATGAAGGGCTTTCAAATTTATAACAGTGGTACCTATCCACCATCAAATATGGCCCCCATTATCAAAAATAGAGATGTAAGTCTCTTGTTTTTGGAATAAAAAGTTTAAATATTATAGTAAATGTTTAAGAGAGAATAAGAGCATAATAAATGTATTTGTTTTGCAACTATGTAGAAATGAAATTTTCTATGTAAGTTACGTATTGAAATAAAATGATCATACATTTTCCAGACAAAATGTTTGAAGTCACACAAGCAGATTTTTACAAATAATGGCATGTTTTCAGAATTTTACATTTTTTCTCAGTTGTCCATGCTGCATTTTGTTGGATTAAGAAGTCAGTCACACTGTATTAGCTTTTCTCATCAAGAGTTCTTATGTTGGATAACTTATGCAAATTTAACATAAAAAAATATAATCTACTGATTGTGTAAGGCTATCTTACATTATTGGTTATATGACAGCAAGACTGAGATTTTTTCATGTTTGAATCCCCTAGAATTAATTCGGTTATCTTTTCTGAAGAGCATAGATGATGGGTATCACTTTTTTACTGGTTGTGACATTGGTGTCATTAGTTTTAAGATTTAAAGTTCAAGTTTTTGTAAGTCATAAACAGGAAGCACAGATAGCTGATGAGACATTGTGTTCCACAGAATCCTTGTATTGTAACACTTACATCAGAGTTTAAATTCTGATAAATGCAAATACAAAATCCTTTTACTCTGATAAATGTTATTTTTATAGCACAATCACTTCTTTTTTTTGGTTTTGTTTTACTTTGTTGATTTTTATATATGCAGGTAGGTGTACTGTTATCCGGTTCTATAAACTTGTTCATTCCATGTCTTTCAATATACATCTGAAAGATTCAATTTGTATTTATTGACTATTGTTTGTATATACTATTCAATACCCCTGAAATCCTCAGAATCCTGTTATATAATTTATAATTTACTGTTTCAGATTTCTTAAACTTATATTGTTTTCTGGAGAAAGTTTATTTTATGCTCATCTGAATAGCTATTGTGCTGATTATGTTCCATTAATTTAAATATTACAAACTAAAAATTAGCTTAGAAGTGTCCATTGTTTTTTTTATGTATCTTGCCAGTTTGGCAAATATATTAATATATTAATTTGTATCAATACTTGTAGTTTTGTTTTTATGCTGATTTTGTTGTTTGGACCCCATCCCACCCCACCCCAATGCAATATATAATCCGATTTTATGCTGATTTTGTTGTTGAACTCCCTACTCCACCCCACCCCAATGCAATATATGATTCCATTTTTATGCCCCTGCCATATCTATGGAGGGGCCATATAGTGTTACCCTTGTCCATTCATCCCCTTCTGTCACATCCCATCTCGTCTGTCACAAATTTCATTTCCATTCAGAAAATTTTGAAAGACATAATGGATCAGACTGAAATTTGGTATGAGGTTTTATATTCAGAACATTTTTAAAAACATAATGGATCAAAGTGCAATTTGGTATGAGGTTTTACATTTGGTATGAGGTTTTACATTAAGAAAATTTTGAAAGACGTAATGGGTCAAAGTGAAATTTGGTATGAGGTTTGAAATTTGGTATGAGGTTTTAAATTTGGTATGAGGTTTTACATTATGAAGACCAATATCAAGTTTGATTTTAACCATTTTCCAGCAAAATTTAGCAGGGTTATGACCTCTGTTTGACTTAGAACTTTGTTTTCACTTTCGTTTCTGCTCAGGAACTTTTAAAGGACTTCATGGGTTGAAATGAAAGTTGGTATGAGGCTTAACATTAAAAAGACCTAAGTCCAATTCAGTTTTCACAGTTTGTTTGCAAAATATTATGATGAACTTGTGACCCCTGGTTGACATGGGATTTGGATGTTCAATTCTGTTTTCCACTCAGGAACTTTTGGAGGACTTCATGGATAGAAATCCAGTTTAGTATGATACTTTACATGGAGGAGACCTTGGTCAGGTTTGAGTTTTACCATTCTCCAGCAACATTTTTATGGAGTTCTGGCCCCCAGTTTGATGTAAAACGTTGCTCTTCAGTATGTACTCTGTAACGTTTTAAGGACTTCATGGATTGAAACCATATATGATATGAGGATTTATATTAAGAACACCTTGGTCAAGTAACTGTTAGATTTTTAATGTTTTCTGGCAACATTTTATATGGTGTAATGGCCCCTGTTTGACTTGGAATGTTGCTCTTTAATTGACAGGGGCATCCATGTCACAAGGACACATTTCTAGTTCTTTTTCTGCCTTGTTCACAATTATTGATAGGTTTATTATGAAATAATGTTAATCGCACAATTTTAACAAGCAAAATATTTGCAGAAATCTAGCCATGAAACCAAATATGTGAAAATAATTATTCATGGTATGTCATGAAATCCAACGTAATTCACACAATTTCCATACTGCTTACTGATAATTCATAAGAATTGTATGTTATGCATGTGCTTAGTTTCCTAAATTTGCAACAACTTTATGATGTAAAACTACATTAAAACTGGACTTGAAAGATTGATAGACCCTTTTTTGGTGTATTGACAACTGTATCATGGTTATATAATGTCACCATCTCTAATGAGGGATCACCCATCTTGTGACACCACCTTCTGTTCGTAGGTGGGGTCGTTTGTTTAGAGAGGCTTCACAGTTCTATCATTAACAGGGGTATGATCTGAGTTCGCTTTACCATTGGACTTCATTATTAATATCCTGATAAAAGCTATCAAAATTTCAGTTCAATAAATATTTTTCAGTTTTAACATTCAGATTTCACGTCATTGCCATTCCAGATTGCTAAATTACCTACTGTATATACTAGCGTATAAGCCAAGTCCAAATGCAAACAACATAGACCCTGATCTACTGTCGCATAATGCGCATGCAGATCTGGGTCTATGCAGTTTGCAGTTGGTATCGGCTTATACGCGAGTATATATGGTACCTATTTTCAAATGCCTACACAGGTTTTACTTCCAGTTCAGAAGACTGTTGCAAGTAATTTTTTGTTTTACATTTTATTGAGAGGACAAACATCATGTAACAATAGCATTTTCTTCATATCAGAACAGCATCGAAGTCACTCATAGTTGTTATATGGAGGCCTGTTGATTTGGTCATGCCTCTATGTCCATTTCACATAAGCCCATCCAATGCAAAAACCACTCAATGTAGACAAATGAAATGTTGCTAGCATGTTTTTTATTTATATGTAGATGACCTGATTAGATTTTCAGACCATTACTGTGACACAGCAGTTTTTAATTTTTTACCCATTTTTTAAACTTTTTAAGTTCAAACATTTTGACAAAAACCTAGTTAGCCTGATTAGGCAAAAACCACTTGAGGAAGAAAAATGATATTTGAAAGGCTTAATATGTTATATGACCTGATTTGATTTTCAGGACATTGTAGCAATTGTCCAATTTTTTACACATATTTCAAACATTTTGGATTTTGACCTTGTTTGCTGTAAACCTTGTTAGCACAACTTAGCAAGAACCACTTGAGATAGTCAAGTGAAAGTTGGCAGGCATGTTTATATTCATATGTAGATGATCTGAATAAAGTTTCATGCCATTATAGCAATTTTTCAAATTTTCATAAGTTTTGTTTACTTGTTGGACTTATTATTTGGGTTTGCATAGGAGATGGGGGCATATGTGTTTACATTGGAGATGTGGAGGTATATACAATTACAAGCACAAATCTAAAGTGTGTATGTCAACGTGGTCATGTAGACACATTTACTCATCTTAAATTAAATATTAATTGTTGTTCTAAAATTTGATACTAAAAATAAATATAGTTAAACCAAAGTCTATTCAGTCTTGATTGTTGAATGCTCTGCACCTTGACTGTGATAAAAAAAACTTCCAGATGAAAATTATTGATTGCTATGGATTTTTACAATGGTGGCCAGGTACTAAACTGGGTCAAGAAAAGAGGATGTTGGGTCTAATAAAAAATAAAAGGGTACTTCGAATTTTTTTAAAGATGTGCAACTTTCATTGTGACATCACAGCACATGACATTCAGTCCAGTTAGTACTGGATCACACCTTTAGGTTGACCTCATCCAAAAATGTCCATGTACTTAAGCATTGAATATACCGTATGTATTTCTTGGGACCTGTATATAATTACCTTTCCAAGGAATATGAATGTATGAAGATCAAAATAAAGTGAATAAGCACCATTTAAAGGAATGTGTAATCAGATTCTTAAATATGACACCCATTACTGAAATAGTTGGTACTGAATGCCTACATAACCTGATTGACTTGTACTATAGTTGATTGACTTGTAGTATAGTTATAGAATTGACTTGTACTATAGTTGCAATCAAGTATGATAATCAATAGGGGTTCATTACTTTGAAATATGAACAAACATTAATTTCAAGTCGGCACCTTTTTTTCATTCAGATAATATGGCAACAACTTCATGCTTTACATATGGACATTATCAATGGGTTGTTAATGCAGTGTGGGGCTGTTAATGGATGTGGTGGTAAAAGAATTAATGAAGAAGGTACCGTATATACTCGCGTAAAAAACTTGTCCAAATGCAAACAACATAGACCCTGATCTGCTGTCGCAAAATGCACCAGCAGATCAGGATCTGTGTTGTTTGTTCTACTGATTAGTCCTGACAAACTGCATAGACCCTGATCTGCCGGAGCATTATGCGATGGCAGATCTGGGTCTATGCAGTTTGCAGTTGGTATCGGATTACACACGAGTATATATAGTAGATATTGTTTTTGCCAGCAAAGTGTCAAGATGGTGTAGTTTCAATTATTTGCAAACAGTGCTTTTTTTAAGATTGCCTGTTAAACACAAACATACCAGTATTAAATGCAGACTTGCTTTCCTATTATGAGGGGGGTGGGGGAGAAATAGGATTTAAATTTAGGAATCTTGATCAGGATGGATGGGATAGATTTACTTCATAAAAATCTTTGCAAAAATATGAAAAGAATTGTAAGTTTCTAAAGCTGTCATATGCATGGAAAGGAACAACATTGGTTTTAAAATAGCAATGACTGCATAATGAAAACAATTTGACCAAGCACACACAACTGTGTACTGAGACCTAAATCTAGGGCAGAGATTATTAGTATACTCAAAATGATTGATAGAAATATATATAAAGATCTACAGTATTGTGTTATTAACAGTATAAATATAATATATGAAATTATTTTCTTCAGACAAATGAATGGTGGGTAAAATTAAATATTCCACTCTAATTTATATGTACCTTATTTTTTGCAAGTTTTCGAAAAACAAAAATTATTTATTTTCTGTACAAAAACCCGAAAGATAAGGTTCATTTAAATTTCAGATCTGAAAACACTGAAGATTACAATAAATCTTTCACTCTCAGTGAACTACAAGACTTTTTTGATAGAGCCCATGACACTTCAGCAGGACCAGCAGATATCCACTATCAGCTTCTGAAACACTTACATGATACAGTTGTCAATACACTGCTAGAAATTTTCAATAAAATTTTGGAAACGGGCGACCTCCCAACTGTCATAATGAGAAGCAATGATGTACCAGTACCCTAACTGGAAAGAGTCATAATGATACATCCAACTATCATCCCATATCACTAACAAGTTGTATTTGCAGAACCACGGAATGGACATTAAAAGACTCCTCTGTTATCTCGAATCCAAAAAACTACCAATAGACCTTCAATAAGGATTCAGATGCCAGAGAACGTAATTGACAATCTGGTCAGATTTGAAGTATTTTTCATCAGAGAAGTTTTTATTAAAAAAAAACATAGTGGCCATCTTTTTTGACTTGGAGAAAGTGTATAACACCACATGAAGTACAGCATAATGAAAGATCTATTCAACCTAAGCATAAGGGGTCATCTACTTATCTTTACATCCAGTTTTTTGAAAGATAGAAAATTATACGAGTTAAGATAAGTACCACCTTTTCTGAAAGCTATCCCTCGGGTATGAGTGTTCCTGAGGGCAGCATATTATCAGTCACCTTTTTCAACATCAAAATGAGCAACATAGTGAAATGCCTTCATTCAGGAACTGGCTGCTTATTATATCAATGACGTTTTGATCTGGTATACATCAAAAAT
The DNA here is from genome assembly GCA_029931535.1 of Margaritifera margaritifera. Taxonomy (NCBI): domain Eukaryota; kingdom Metazoa; phylum Mollusca; class Bivalvia; order Unionida; family Margaritiferidae; genus Margaritifera; species Margaritifera margaritifera. The sequence goes on from JAQPZY010001695.1 coordinate 871,697, forward strand.
AATGCATACTACTGAACTTCAACTACAGATAAGCGTAAATAGAGTTGAGAAATGGACAGAAGAAAGTGGGTTCAAATTTTTGAAACCTAAAACTGTTTGTATGCACTTCTGCTGATAACACAGAGTTCATAATGACCCAAAGCTCTATCATCACAATTCTCTTATCCCTGTTGTAAAGGAGACCATATTTTTACATCCAATTTTTTTTTAACTGTAAACTAACTTTCCTTCGACATATTAGATACCTCAGTCAAATGTAAAAAAGAAAACCTGGATTTAATATGAACTGTGGCAAACACAGATTTGGGAACTCTGGCTATACAAACCTTTAGGAAGATCTAAATTTGACCATGGCTTAGTTGTGAATGGATCAGTTTGTAAATCTTACCTGCAGATGATTGATCTGATATACTGTCAGGGAGTTGGACTTCCTCTTCAAAAAGATTCTATGTTAAGGCAAATGAACCATCACATTATCTCAGATGAACAAAATTGGCTCTTCAATATGCTACCAGTCTATCCTCTGACCTGTCTAATCCCACATGATGTAGTCTTTCAAGGCCGAAATACCAAACCTTGTACACTCTTTAACGAAATTTCATTCCCCATATTCACATACGAATTTGTCCTGTCTCATGACATAGAAGCAGCAAAACCAGTGTTGCAAATGCTGTAAAATTCCATGTTCCCCAATCACCACCTGAAGTTTACCCCCTCCCCCCCATAATAGTTGATCTTTGCCAAATGAAAAGTTCCTCTTGCTTTTGAGAGTAAATTCAATAAAATTAGAGCCTCCTATTGTGGCCATATGTCCCTGTATACAGATGAAGATGGAGCTGCCATTGCAATACCTGATGGCATCATCTCCAGATGGCTACCAGATAAAGCCTTTATATTTTTCTGAGAAATTACAGCCATACTAAAGTATTTGAACTACATAGAAGCTTCTTAAAAAACTTTTTTTTTCTTCATATTTTGGATCCCTTTGCACACTGAACATCTTAAAAAACCTTAAATTTGACAACCCCAAATCTTACAAAAATATGATTTGCTCATACAATCTGGAAAAAAGTATTCTGTAGTGCATAACCACCTTGGTATTAAGGGTAATTAAAGGGCAGAAAAAGCAAATAAAGCTGCCATGCAGTCGCCCATTTCTAAATGGAAGATTTCATATACTGACTTCAAATATTAAATAAATTGGCATATTATATAGACTCGGCAAATATGTGCATTGAAAACCTCACAAACAAGCTTTGGAACATCAAACTTGTTATTGGAGAGTGGCATCTCGTATATAACAAATCAGAGATGAAGTGGTATTGTACAACTCGTATATACCTTAACTCGTGCTGCATGCATACCTCTGGAAGGGTGAACTGCAACCAGAGTGCATACACTGCTAGTGTCCAATGACAGTGCATACACTGCCAGTGTCCAATAACAGTATATACACTGCCAGTGTCAAATAACTGCATACACTGCCAGTGTCAAATAACAGTTGAACACTTTCTTGTCCAGTATATCATCTTCCACCTAATGAGATAAATGTGTTTTGATGTAACCTTGGTTAAAACAACTTTATGATGATGTACCACCAAAGAAAATCTTAGATTTTATGAGCCAATGTGGTTTATATAACACATCCTGAGTGTATATTTTAAGAAATTATATATATATATATATATATATATATATATATATATATATATATATATATATATATTATATATATATATATATATATACCTTGAACTGTTACTTTATAAACCTTCTACAGAATTTTAACATCTTTACCTTTTGATCTTGTAGTATTTCATGCTGACATTTATTTGGAAGGTTTTATCTTCCTGGACTTTTCTTTGAAATTCTTTATATTTACATTTTTAGAATTTTTACTTTTAGTTGGCACCATATAGTCAGTATTGTCTTGATATGTCATTAAACCCTTGTACTCCAAAAGCATACAGAAATATTTCATTCAGTATCCAAAAACTCCCAATAAAAAATCCAAGCTCAAGCAACCAAACCCACATATGCAATATTAAGTTATCCCTCAAGTCACACAGCAAAGTAATTTTACTTTACATGAACATTATTGAATGAAAATCAGCATTACTTGCCTAGTTTTATCTAGTTTATTTCAGTCCACAAGAAAATGAAAGCAAAAGAATCCACCAGGTTATATGACAGCAAAATCATGTTTTCCTCGCCTCAAAGTCCCCTAAAATTAATTGTTATCTTCACATAGTAGAGGTAATATGTATCGCTTTTCCGCTGGTAGCGGCAACATCAACTTCAAGATATTAAAGTTTTGAAAGCCATAAAGAGGCTGCAACGATAGCTGGTGATTGTTTTCGTTGTTTTACTTTGTTGGTTTTGTATATGAAGTGGGTCCATGTCTTTCAATGTATACCTGACAAACCATTTAGTAAATATATAAATATCATGAGTTTGTCATTAAATAAAAACAAATTGAAGATCGATACAATAGGATGAATCTTAATTGTAATTTTCCACATACTAGTAGTCAAATCAGTCATGTACTGTATTTCAGTAACGGGTGTAAGAGTAAAAGTCGGTTCTGACTATTACAAACAGGATCAACAAACCAATCCCAGTTTGTGTAATCCGGTGCGTAGCACACTACATTAGAATACTTATAAATGAATAACAATATATAAACACATGAAATAAGGATCTATTTTATGCTAGATTATTATTATTAATATTTTAAAATGTGTTATTATCCGAAACTAACTTTTATTGTATGTGACTGAGTGCAGTGTATAGTTTTATCAACAATGGAAGTGTTAAACAAAATTTTTGAGAAGAAGCCTTTGACTTCAATGGTTTTCTATTTTAATAAAGGGCGACATACTTTTCATATTTTTAACTAATTTTTTTGTTTGTTTGTTTGTTTGTTTTGTTTTTACGATTGAGATTTGTTTCTCTACAGGTGAGTAATATAGTTTTCAACAAATGTTTTTCTCTACAGGTGAGTAATATAGTTTTAGACAAATGTTTTTCGCTACATTGTCAGCAGTCTAATGAATAGTGAAATACGGTTCTCCGAAGTTTCGACCATTTGAATCATATATGTAACTTGTAGAGGCTATATTCGACGATAAGCACGCCATTCCCAAGGGGGGAGGGGTGGGTGTGCGGAACGTTTTATAGAGTTTTATTTACAGTTAGATAATTAAAATTATGCCCTGGAAACGCTTTAAATACAGGAGCTTCTGAGGGCTTCGCCTTTCTGTGTCCCCAGCACCAAGGGTTCCATCCTACAAATCCCTTGCCAACTTGTTTAGGCCCCCCCTCCCCTCCCCCCCCCCAAAAAAAGATATTCCTGATCCGCCCCTGATTCCTACACTTTTTGAACGCGACATTAGTGTGTCTCTCATGTCATATCATTATAGAGCTGCAATTGTGTCTGAAAACATAAATGTAAATACAATTCCTTCAAAACAACGTCCGAAAATTACAAAATAAAATTACTTTTTTGCAAACAGTGTCCAAAGGAAAAAACAATACCCCCCTTTCATATTTCCGTACTACAGCTGTAATTTTAGTTCAGCATCAGTATACTATAGCTGTACTTACACTTTGTACATTTTACGACTTCTTGCGTCATTTTTGTCGAACCGACGTTAGTGGGAAAGCAAGACACTGCAGTCACTTTTCCGACAGCGGCAATCTTTTACAAATGATGACAATCTGCCAACATGCATGGCCATCATTATTTATCTTGCAATGATTTCTTCTAAAGCAAAACAAACTGCTTAACACAATTAGACTAGATATGACACAGGTCTTCCTAGCATCAGGTTCTTTTAAATTTGTACAAATGATATCAATCTACATTACAAATAGTCTTCACTGGTAAAAGCAGAAAATAATTCAACTGAATTTACCCAAATTTAACGGAAAATCGGATATCAAGCCCTTTCAAAAGTATACAAATATTACTAGTCTAATTAGTCATCAAATAGGAATGTCGTTACTAAATCGGACTACTTGGCGTACTGCCGTTACATATCGATACGAGACTGATAACCAGGGTAAGCGAAATGTGGCACACTGATAGACCCTCTCTCTCTCGCTCTCTCTCTCTCTCTCTGAGGCATATTTAAAACAACAAGAAAAACAATATTATTAATAAATATATAAACATGGAGATCCCCCCAGTTAGGAGTGTACTGGGTAAGCAACTCGGCCCTGGACTTATCTGCCGGGGCAGGCCCGGGGTTTTCCTCACACCAGTAAAACACCGGTAAAAACTGATTTTTTTGCGGCGGCCCACCTGGATTTGTCCCGGTATGCCCAATGGCCAGTACACCACTGCCTCCAGTTCACTTAGCTCAGCTCCATGTTAATTACGTTATTCTGAAACGTAGCGCGATGAACTCTGGGAGAGAGAGAGGGTGGATTTTTCATAGAAGTGTGTATTCATTGGTTTTTATCATGTTCAGCGGTTAATTTTAATTTTCAAATTTTTCAACTTGTTTTTGTATTACATTTCCATCCTTGGGACTTGATAATGGAATATTTAAGTTCAAAGTGACTTTTCACAGGACAGTGTTCTTATTGTTAGATTAAAGTCATGAATAAGCTCATCGTTACAGTGTTGCCAATTTACCAAACAAGTTTGGGCTAGCCAAAGTCTGCCTTTAAATTTATTTGGAAGAGTTTATTTTCTTTATATAGCTAGTACTGTGCTGACGGGCGGTTAAACCACATACATACATACATACATACTGCCGAGAGCATTCGAGGCCTTTCCCTACTCGAGTGTTTTTTTTTTTTTTTTTTTTTATCCCTCTGACGCCAGGATTATTGTTAAATAATCTATAATCTTTTGAATCTTTTTGTAGATGTTCATTCGTTAAACTTTCTTTTAGGCTGAAGACCTATTAAAACTCGAGGAGAGTCATTTTGATAACATTATAAAAATGTACTGTAAGGCTTTCTCAATAGATCTAACCTAATACCATTTTTCCATCGCCAATTAAATTATAATCGGTCCAACTGTTAATGTTCGTTTAAAAAAATTACATTTTGTATTGCTATTAGTTTTTGAATAAAAAAAAAAAAAAAACTGAGCTGATTTCTTAACATATAATGCTTCAGTATTCTAAAGAGCATTATTTTTAGCACGGTTTCTTATTCTGCGTTCGGTAATCTTCACTTAACCAGTCTGGTTCCAAACTATGATATAAAAGTTGTTATGATATTGTAAAATATGTGAATAACCTTCTACGAGTTTATGCGCGCGCAAATTGTGAACCAAACAAACAAGGAAAAGTCAACTGCTTGGATTTTAACAGAATTTCGGTTGGGAAAAAAGAGGAGGCATTATGGCTGCCGAGGTAATTATGGGAGACAGTATTGCTAAAGGAGATGCGAGAGAGATCACGAGTCCACATAAACCAGTGGACCCATCAGATATTGTGAGTGAATTGAAAGAGAACCCAGACCAACCGCCAACCGCCTTGGATACACCACAACCAATTCTTGCTGATTTAGAAAATAGCGTCTTCAAGGGATCAAAGAGTACCTTTCCTGAATCGCCAGCTGTAATTACATCCCGCATTCGCAAAATACGATTGCCTAAAGTCCTAAGATTTCGACGTGGTCAGAAACACGGCCGTCTGGTAGAAGAGAGCGATGTTACACCAGGAGAAGATGTACAGTGTGAGGTTGATGTTGAGGAGCAGACGAAACAAACAAGAATCTCCCGCATAAAAATTTACGGGAGACGAGCACGAAGTTCTCTAACCAACATGGGCCACACTCTTGCCAGATCATTTCCCTGCCCCCTGGCTAGCTGCTTCCAAAAATGTCGTGGGTCTCGCAGTGAAGAGCAGTTAGATGGGGACGCCCAACGTAAAGCAATTGACGTCCCGGAAAATATGACGTCCTATGTAAATGAGGTAGGATAGCTGTGTAGATTTGTACGTCCTATTATCGCAGAAGGCCTATTTCTGCGGTATTAAAAAAAAAAAAAAAGAATTGTGAATATTGTTGAATATGGCATCCTTTTTATCTTACGTTTGCACTTGGAAACACACAATACTTAGAGTTGATACAGGCCTAGTTCTTTTAGTTGTCATCTCAGGATCTAAAATCATTGAACTTGCTGACCTCTACATGTTATCGTACTTGTTATCTTTTGTCTTTGATACAATCTAGCACCTCCCCAATTCAGCATATTTTTTGGACACGTAACTTCTGCTCGTTAGATAGTCTGCATAACAGGGTAGCAGGTACATCGTGCTGAAATAGCAAGACATTTGTCAGGAGCAGCAGGAAAACAAAATCGATACTGAAATGGTGAGGGGCCTCAAGGGTTAATTTATGTCGAGTTTCGACCTCGCAGTGTCATCTTTGTATTGTGCAAAGGAAGCTGTCGTACCTTATCACGTCATATATTTATGTATATTATTATGTTAGGCCTATGTGTGTTTCACTTTCTTGATTGCTGTGATAAATGAACGTGTCCCTCTCAGAATGCAGCCAATTTACCAAGAATTTTTAAACAGGCATTACTTTCTAGAGAACAAAACAAGATTAATTGGTCTGAAGACTCCACTTGTGAACACATTTTACCATGGGTTAGCAATATACAATAAAGTACAATTAAATGTTGACATTTTAATTTGAACATTGAGTACCGTGAAAATAGGACGTCTTGTGCTATTCTTTGTTTCTGTTGTCAATTAATTTGACTCGAAAGTGGAAGGGAGAATGATTTCAAAATGTATATTGTGAACGATTATTTATTTATGTATATATGTGTGTGTGTGTGTGCCTTGTTCGCCAGTAACCAAAGGCCTTATAATTTAAGCGCTTAAGTCTCATACTGAAAATAAATGCTTTCTTGACTTTCAGACTTATCTTTGTTCTTTTGAAACCTAATGAAATGGCAACCCTAGATGTCATTTGTAACCAACCGAACAAATTAGAAATTTAGTACCTTCCAGTTGTGGATTATGAGTACCCAGTGTATCGGGAGATTTAGCATATGGAGGTGTATACATGTGTATGGAACTGAATAATTTAACGAATGAACAATCTAATGCATTTTTCATGAAATTGAAGCTCAACAGTATGGTACCAAAGTACAATAAAAGTCAGAACATTTGTTAATGCACATATACTGATATTTTGTACCTTGATACATAAGAGCTTTGTTTATGTTACAATTTTACCATCGAACTCAATAATAAATTATATTGTCTAATTAATATAACTTATGTACACGACCTCTGCCTTATGTGCACATACACTATTGCTTAAATTGAAACTTTGGAGACGTGATAAATTCATTCCATAAGAAGTGGGGTTCTATAGCTAAAATATCGGACGAGTTCACATGATCGTAAGAAGCAGAAATAATGTAATACACTGTGGTCTCAAGGACACTGAGTACTGGGAAAAGTGTGTGTGTGTGTGTGTGTGTGAGAGAGAGAGAATGTTCTTTTACTGTTGATAGACCAAGAAGATACTACATATTCTTCAAAGATTTTGTGCACATGCTTTTATCTTGGGACTGGTGTTTTCCATTTTTAAATATATCTCTACATCTTTACAAAAAAATAGGATGCGGTTAGAACATGAAGAAACAAGTATAAGTTGCATTCCAAAAGATACTTTTTTTAAAACCATGATTAAATATTTCGTTAGACAATATTGTACTTAAAATAAATGTAACCTGAGCAATTTATTGAAGTTACAATAACTTAAATCTAGCAATAAATCCCAAATATGTGACCCTGTTAAAATAAATTTGCCATCATCATGGCGATGTAGTTTTGCATATTATTTGAACTGGGAGGCAATTGAATCTCATTTGGTGAAAACACGTGTTTCAAAGGCGCTGTAAGTATTATTATTACTATAATTATTATTATTATTATTATTATTAATTTAGACTATTTCTAATAATTGCTCATTAATCAAAACGTTATGAACTCTGAAGATTCATATATTTTTTTCCAATGTTGCATTTCAGAATGCTGAAGTACCGCATGACAAAGAGGAAGAAATCACTGCATAAACTTCTAATATTACATCTTTAATATCCTGCTGCTGATTTTTGTTATTTTGTGATATTGCCTGTAAAATGCAAATAATATATTAAATATTTAAATTATAATCATACAAGAAAATGTGATGCTTTTTCTTGTCTCTTTACACCTCCATCCCCCACCTGACTGAGCTCTCTCTCTCTCTCTCTCTCTCTCTCTCTCTCTCTCTCTCTCTGCGCATGTGTATATTTGTGTGTACATATGCGTGTGCTATTTACCCCTGTCCTGAATGTATAAATGACACAGGGTTATGTTTGTTTACTTGTTCTTATAAAAACCATGCTCAACAAAGTCAGCAAAACCTCATAGTAATCACATGGTCTGTCCCTCAGTTCGTAAACAATTTGTTTTCCGCAAGACAACTTTTACTTGGGTTTGTTGGGTGTCAAACAGATTTGGTGCACAGCTTTAAATTGACGAGACCTCAAAGGAGTTTGCTTTTCAGTCATCTATGTATGTCTTTACCAATGATTGGTGGATTTCAGCTAAATTTGGCTTGCAGTGAATATTGATGAGACCTTGAATATGTTCGATTTTGAAACGCTTGACGACTTTTTTTTTACAAGAGTTATGCCCCCTGCATGTGTGTCCTGCTGATTTTGGTTTCCGCAACATTACTGTACCCAGGATTGTTGGATCTCAACCAAATTTGGCATGTGACTTTATATTGGTAAGACTTTTAATGAATTTGATTTCCAGCATAACTTTCATAAGGATTGTTTAATATCAACCAAATTTGGATTTGGATACTTATAATATTCTACATGACAAACACCAACAGTCTAGAGCAGCGAGTCAAGACCTGAAAAACGAATTGGAATTAATTGACCCCTGGGGAAATTCCAATCAAGACTTAAAGATATATACCTGGAGGCAAAAATCTCCCTTGAAACAAAGTAGATTAGATTACTTTCTTGTATCTGATGACATTCATATGAATACAACTGATGCGAGTATCTTTCCAGGGTATAAGACTGATCACTCAGCTATTGTTTTGAGTGTGGCTTTTTCAACGTGTCCAAGGGGAAAAGGATATTGGAAATTTAATGTTCAACTGTTGAGGAACATTGAATATACTGATTTGGTCAAAAAGTGTATAACTGATACTGTAAATGAATACATGTATTATGTAGGGGGAAATAAAGATGACTCTCTCCATGTTTCTCTTTCCTGTTATGATCAAATGTTCTTTGAAATTTTGAAAATAAGATCTGAAACTATATGTTATTCTATTAGTAAAACAAAAGAGAAACAGGAAAAATTAAAGAAAATTTAACAGAAAATAATAGAAATTCATGGGGACTGTCGAATAACATAGATGGGGAAACTCTGGAAAAGGACTAGGGACTCTAGATCACTGTAATGGCCTCAGAAAATGTCCAAAATGTATTTTCTTTATTTTAAAAGCTGTTTTATTTATTTTGTATAGACATACCTTTGTCTTTAATAATACGTTTTATTTTCATATTTATCGCGTGCGATGACGTCATCTGCAGCCGCGCGTGAGGCGTAGAATGCGGAAACTGAAAAATTCGTCTGACTATAATGTATTTATATATATTAAACTATTCCCGCAGCCATGAAACAACGGGAAACTTTCAAGACGTTTCCCTTATTAGATAAGTTGTAATCTCAGAAAATTGTATGCTGTTTCACTCATGTTGGATACGGTAATTTTAAAGAAAATGGTTAGATAATATGGCAGGTAACAGTGACATTTTTATCGCAGCAGCAGTTTACAAGGTATGTAACTTTCATTTTACAAATATTATGTCACAATAAATGAGTAAAGTATGAAATTAAATGCACTTTTACTTTATCAGACACACATATCCTTTAGAAATTAAGGAAAATCTTCACAGTTGAAATATTTCCAGGCGGTGTTGATTTGCAGACGACGAGTTTCATGAAGAAATAAGCAAATCCAGCTTGGTTTATAAAATATTTGTATCAGACTGGTATTTTGGACAAATATTTCTCTATAAGAGCATTATATACAGTGGTATGCAATACTGTGAAACTTTTGTTAATTCGTTTTGAATTGTTTGGTAAAAAAAATTCCAATCATAAAAAGCGATTGAGGGTCTATGCAGTTTCCGTACGGAATCAGTCAGGCCTACCTCACGTTCATCACTTATTGAAGAGTCAATGTAGTACAATTTGAAATGGCAGAATAAAAAATTAACATTCAATATAAGGTACATTTTGTCTCATCAATAATAAAGATAATCCATGAGAATTAACGACAGTGCGGTAACTGGTGCCAGATTATCTAGGGGACTCTAGTTCCAAACTCACTATGTTTATAACTGGAAGGGTTAGTGAGGAAACGCACTATGAAAAGAGTATTTATGATGAAGTGTGTATGAAACGATAGCGAAAATTTTAGTCAGGATTTACGTGAGCGAATGATTATGAAATTAGTACTTTGCAACCACTATGCTGAGGACAGTAAGAATCTCAGTATAAGGAATAACAATGGAAAACAATTTGTTGATGCAGGCCACACAGGTAACAATTGTATTAAAAACAATATTATGTTACTATGATATAAAATGCGTACAGTTGTTTACAAAATGACTTTTCGTGAGTATTTGATACAAATACATAGTTGAAATTCCCTATGAAATTCTACCTCTAAAAAACTGTTAGTAGACTAGATTTAACTAACCTCCCCAGACCTGAATGTAAACTTTTTAACCATGAAACCCAAAACAATCGAGTATTTATATTGATTTGCAAACATGCATAAACCATATCTTATATAAACAGTCTGCTAAACCATAAATATTTAATAGAAAGATAATCCAGGTGGCTGCTACAGAATACAAAAAACTTTATATAGCTCATATAAATACAAATCATGTATACATAGTTTCGTGGTCCAATGGTAAAATGTCCGTTTACATGCAGAGCCGACCTGAGTACGATTCCCAGGAAAGTAGAAATTTATTTTTTCTTCTTCGTTCCACTTAGTACAGATAGTAATCCGTAATAACTTTGTTTTCCACATTGATACGAAAAAATCTTAATGGTAATGAGCTCATGCAGAAGGTGGAACGTGAGGGTCTAGACAAGATGAGAAATCCTTGGGAAAAGATAGATGCCTCAGATACCATAATTCCTGACTTTCCAAGGCTTGATGAGGAAGACTTGCAAAATATTACTTTTGGAGTATATCAACTGAAGTTAGCAAAATCTTACACCCGTAAGCACCTTTGCGAGAATGAAGGTTATGATTTATTATTGCATAAAGACCAGAATGGACTTCTAATGGCAAAAATTCAGAGCCGGCATGTGTCCAGTAGAGCCTATAAACTCTGGCTTGATTATGATCAATATTCAGTCAGAGGTTGGTACTGCCAATGTCGATCCGGAGCCCGTGTTGTTGGTACGTGTGCGCACATAGCAGCCGTCATCTGGTACCTTGGATATGCACGTCATCAAAATGCACCTTTTTATTCGATGTCTGATTGGAGTTCTTATTTGAATGATGCGCAATACCTTCCTGAACCTCAGTTGAATGATGATGATGATGATGATGATGATGATAACGGTGGTGATGATGATGATACAGCTGACATCGAAGAGTAATAAATCATTAAAAATAAGTTACAAGTTGCTTGTGAAGTAATTAGTCCAGGTAAAAAAAAACAAACAGTCAATATTGTTATGTCAGATTTCTCAGTAGTTTTAATAATATATATCATTTTGAAAGATCTAAGTACATACTGTTTTGGACTGTGTAAATATTCTTTGTGAATAGGTCATTACGAGAACATGCATTTGCTTGCTTAATATTTTTATTAAAACTTAGAATAATAACCAAACAGTAATTTAATAGTATTGCCTGGTACATTCCAGTCAAGTTATATACTGTATGTGTTCTAGTTATACATGTGTACATAATTAGTTCTTGTAAACATACAGTGACGATGTACAACATTTAGATTTTTTGTGACGATAATTGTATGGCGAAATACTCATTTATTTGCTATGTAGCTAGCTCATTTGTATTGGAATTGTTATCGACAAGGGACTTGATGTCAATATTCTTCTTACCATACATTATGCATGTAAATGTCACACCATTTGTTTGTTTTTAGGGTAAGTACTGGCATTCTGGATAAAACTAAATAAATAAATTAACGCAGTAAATTTGAATATAGAGAGGATATTTGCTTGAAACGAGTGAATAACGGATATATTTCATCGAGTGGGTGAAAAACTCAGTATTTTCACGTGTGGCTAAGCCACGACTGAAAATACTTAAGTTATTTCACCCACGATATATATATATATATATATATATATATATATATATATATATATATATATATATATAATCAACAAGTCTTTAAAAATTAAAATTTGCATGCATGACGTCATTAAAATCACGATAACGTAATGGAACCAGAAGTAACGTCATTTTATGTAGGTAAACTTTTGGTGCCTCCAGCATACACAATTTGATTGAATTCAACAAAATTTTTATTATTCTGCACAAAATGCATCCTAAAGAGTCTTTGTACAAAACTTAGAGCCTTCTGGTGGTTGGGCCAAATTTGACCCTTATAGTACCTAGTCCTTTAGAAAAAAAAAGAAAGCCGAATTAGAGGAATCTAGAAAAAAAATACATAGAAGGTGTTATATTAAGATACAAAGCTAGATGGTACGAATTTGGAGAAAAAAGCACGAAATACTTTTTAAATCTTGAAAAAGGAAATGATGTCAATAAGACAATAAAGGAAATTATTTTTGATGATGGGACAAATATATCAGACCAAATAGATATTTTAGAAGCCCCAAAACAGTTTTATATGGAATTGTACAAAAGTAGAATTGCTCAGCTTGATGTTGAGGATACTCAAGAAACTCAAAATAGATTTTTTTAATCACAATATTAAACTTAGTCAAGAGGAAAGAGAATCATGCGAGGGTCTACTTACAATTAAGGAATACGGTATGTCTCTAAAATGAATGGAAAATGGAAAAAGTCCTGGCTCTGATGGATTCACTGTAGAGTTCTATAAATTCTTTCGGAAGACTCTTGGGGGATTTCTTTGCAGATCAATAAATTATGGATATACTGTCGGAAAACTTTGCGATTTTCAGACTCAAGGAGTCATCACATGTTTACCAAAGGAAGAAAGACAGAAGATATTTTACAAATTGGCGACCTTAATCACGTTTAAATATTGACAATAACATTGCTTCGGGAGCCATTGCAGCTAGGATTTAAAAGGTTCTTCCATCAATAATCAGTGATACTCAAAAAGGATTTATGAAAGGTAGATTCATTGGAGAAAATACCAGACTATTATACGATATCATGGATCAACAAGATAACTAAAATACAGAGAGGATATTTGCTTTCTCCGAGTGAATAACGGATATATTTCATCTCGTGGGTGAAAAACTCAGTATTTTCACGAGTGGAGCGTGGCAGAACTTAGTCAATACAACTATACTCAGAAATAAAAAGGATATTTGGAACTTAGGGAGAAGGAAATTAGAAGAATTTAGTAAGCGCATTAAAAACAGTTTTGGAGAGATGTAATTTTGGCAGTATCTAATTGGAAAGAGGAACAGCAAAGTCCAAACGAGTATTTATCTCTGAGTATTTAAAATTTTGTCCCCCCTAGAATGTTCTATCAATACAAATCCTGGACAGAAGCCGGTATTGAAATTCTGAATGATTTAGTAGATGATCACGGCAATTTAATACCTTTTGAAGTGATAAAACAAAAAACTGGATGCAATGATTTCTTCAAATACTTCTCCTTAATATCCAAAATTCCAAAATCATGGAAAGATGCTATAAAAAACCATTTAGTACATAATAATTTTGGTAAGCAGGAGGATAAAATAATGAACTTGCAAAAACAAAAATCACTCAAATTTGTTTACAAAGATCTTTTAAAAAAGGCAAAAAGGCAACACACTGCTAAGCAAGAAACTTGGATGCAAGTACTAAATAAAAATATAAGTTGTGAGGAGTGGTATGAGATTTATAGCCGGGCGAAATATTGTTCTAAGGATACCAAGTTGATCTCTTTTAACTTTAAATTAATCCATAGAATAATTGTTACTAACAATTGTTTGAAAAGAATTAACATATTATAATGTACTTTCTGTAAGAGTGATACCGAAAGTTTTGAACATCTCTTCTATGACTGCAACATTACTTCACAGTTTTGATACCGTTTTATTTTTAACATTTTGCACCTTCTTGCCCAAATATTGTATACTTGTCCAAAAAAGAAATATTTTTAGGAAGTGGACAACTGGACAGTTTGTGTAATTTCTTGCTTATTTTGGCAAAATATTATATTTACACTTGCAGATTCAATATGCAAAATCCTTCCATTTATGCTTTTAAGCAAATAGTTGAAATGCATAAGAACATTGACAAATACACTGCTAAGTTAAATAAAAAAGAGGACAAATTTATAAAAAAAATGGATCTCAATAATGAATATGTAACTTGTGTAAGAATCCTTTCTCTTCTTGCATTTCGTTATATCTATTTGGGTCTGATTAAATGGTAAACAGGAACAAAATACTGTAATATCACAAAGTCTATGTCACCCAGATGCTGTAATCTCGTATTCGTCTATTTAAATTGTGGATCTAAAGAGATTGTGTACCATATGCATGTGTGCATGCGCGCGTGTGTGTATACGTTTTCATTTCTTTTTCTGTACATTATATATATTATCCCTAGATTATCTGATAACCAGAAATGTTTGATTGTAAGGTGACCTTTGGATGGTTCCCGACCCAGTTGTCAACCTATTACGGGGATAATAAAAAAAAAATAAAAATAAAAAAAAATATTTTTTTTTTTTTTTTTTTTTACAATGCACCTTTATATTGATACGACTTGGAATGAATTTGATTTATAGCAGTCCATAACATCATTTACTGGAGTTTTGGCCCCTCAAAGTACATCATACTGGCTTTGATTTCCTCAGCATTACTTTGCCAACGATTGGATTCCAACCATATTTGGCATGGAGTTTTATATTGATAAGACCTTGAATGGGTTTGATTTTTAGGATTTCAAAACATTATTTTTACACACAAAGCATTTATTCGAGATCGCAAGTCACAATTTATCCCGCAATTATATATATATATATATATATATATATATATATATATATATATATATATATATATATATATATATATATATATATATACACACACACACACACACAAAAGTGAAAACATTAAACTAAAAGCGCTCAATATTACAATGTAAGCAGTAAAAACGAAAAAAGAAATTATAGCTTTTTTTCTGCTTGACGAGCGAAGCGAAGTAAACATTCTCGAGCCCGTTTATCCGGCTATTTTATATATGCTAATTTATCCACTCAGATCTATACAAAATAAAATAAACTTTCAAAATTTGCCACTAGTTTTTAGAAAATAGTTTTTCTTCATGTGCAATTACAGGCAAAGCTTTTACTCGAGCTCAGGTGCCACAGTTTCTCCCTCCATTACAATATATTTTATTGCAAAAATATGAATTAAATATAATCAACAATAAACGGTGAAAGTAAAAATGAAAAATAAACATTACAAACCATATCGGAGTACAATAATTTACTTAGTTACCATTTATAGTAATTAAAACGTTTCCTTGAGCCCAAGCCCCACACTTATCTGTTTATTAAAACAATCTCCCCCAAAACAAGTTTAAACAAATACCCAATAAACCTCGAGACTGACACCCAAACCTCTTCGTCCAAATCTGTGGTTAGACTCTTTTTCATTTTGGACAGTGCGTATAACCCTCCGCTCAATAAACAGTAGTTTCAGAGCTCATCCCACAGCAACCAACACCCGAACCCAATCCCCAAACATCAACGCCCAAGTCTGTAATTAAATGCTATAAATTCCTACCCATTCAGTGTGTATTATCCGTCCACTTAATAAATAGTACATTCAAATTCCAACACTGTACCAACGAAAATAAACAACAGAGTTATAAACAAATAAAACGTTTGGCGTAGGCCTGATGAGAGGGCAACATAAAAACTCAAAACAAAATAAAATGAACTACTGTTATGTATGATGTTTATATAATATTATATATATTTTAGGAAATTATAAATGTTTCTTCACTTTAATATTTGCTTGAATCTTAATGTTATCAGGAAAAACATGTTTAACTAGTGTCCTTGAATTAGGTTGTTTTGATCAATATGTTTTCTCAATTTGAAGGTCAAGGTTGATTTTGTTTACAGTTAGAATTCCATTAAGATGACTCATATTAGAACATTCTGTCATGTGACCAATCTTTATATATACCATGTTTGGTGGACATTTTTTCAGTTTTGACATTACCATCAGTCTTGTAAAGAGCTATTACAGTTGTGAAAATTCATTCCAAATTCTAAGAGAGGAATTATTTTAAATATTCATTGGATTATAACAGTGCTCATAAACTTTTGGATTTTGGATTTTTAATTGACAATTTTGGAATTTATGTGAACTTATTCAGAGATTTTGGAATACTTCATTTTGACTTCAGCACATCAAGATTTCTAGTACATCAGGACTTTGGAGACCATTAGCACATCATAACATTCAAGGACACAGCCGTGAATTCGGAACATTCTATATTTAGGACTTGTGATTAGAACAATCATTCCTATTGGATTATTAGGATTTCAAAACACATTACTGTAAGTGACTTTTTTGATTTTTCATTTTAATTATCTAGTAATAAATTGCTTGTTGATTTTTACTTGATTTGTTGGTTTCACTTTCTTTCTGTTACATTTTTCTTAGACCATAGAGTCGTAACACTACGTACACAAATCCTAAGGACGAAGACGATGATTTAATTAAGGTATTAAAAATTATGATCAATAAATTAAGGTCTTGGATTTAAAACAAAGAAGCAGTGCACTCTATAAGGAATATCTAGACAAAATCAAAGTATCAGGTCTTATGTGATATGTATTTTAGGTGCTCAAGAACAAAATAACAGTAGAACTTACGCAGTCTGTTTCCACAGTTCAAGATACTTTAAAAAAAAGTTGTTTCAAAAATTAATTATGTTTGAGGAAGATTACGATTCATATAAAAAGATTACAAAAAGATTTCAGCAATATGTTTCAAGTTCAACAGTTAGACTAGACTATGCATTTGGTGGCGATGGTATATTTTTGTTATCTAGCGATCGATATGGTGATGGCAGCATTATTGGGTACAACAACACTTTAAATAAATCATCAGATACATTTAATCTTGGAATAGATACTGCATAAATACCAACGGGATAATCAATAAAATACCAGCAGCTGATAAGCAGTCAGTAACAATTCCTTAAAAGATAGGCAACAAAAAAAGAACAGTGTGCAAAAATTAGACAGACAAAAAGGACGACGATTGTCTAATGATATGATTTTTGTATTCACCAACTATATTTAGAGATGGCTATTTAGGAGTTTAAAAATTATCATCATACAAATGATCATTATAAGGATCATTAATTATTGAATCCCTAGTTTGATCCTCATAAACATCTTCATCGTGAAATTCATCAAAAATCTTCAATTCCCTTGCAAAAAAGTTTGTCATTTTGCGCTATTTAAATGGACCGAAAACACCTTGAAAAAGAGTTGGGTTTTGTAGGAGATACATATAACAGCAAGAGACGAGAAGGAAAACAAACAATAGAGAAAAAGAAGAATAGAAACAGGAATTAAAAATGAGCGTAGCAAACTGGACATACAAGTAAATAATTGGCAAACATTTAACTGATAGTAGGTTGAAAAAATGGACAGAAAACAGATAAAGAAAACATACAAAATTGTTGTAAATGCGAGATCAGTTAAAATATAAAAGTCATTGTCAGATGGGGTAATGCTAGTAGAGGTAATGCCAGTAGAGGTAAACCAAAACAGAGAAAACCAAAACACTGAAAATTGTAGCAAATAAATAGATTGCTACTGCACACTGCACTTAGTGGTGTGTAATGGATAGATATGTTTTACTGTAACTATTATGTCTATCTTTCCACATAGTCAAATATCAGACAAATGGCATACAAAGGATATAAAGAGGATATAAACATACTAATTAAAACATGTAAAACAAAATATTTGATCTAAAATCACATTAATTATAAAGCTAGCAATTTTAAAAACTTCTACGTTTATATTGTGCTGTTCCATTTTTATTTTTTATGGCATTTTATCATTTTTAAACCTGTTTTCATTATCTTTCATATATCTTGCGTTTGATCAGTGAAAACAATTATTTTTGTTCTTATTGTATATCAGAAAAATTAAAAGAGTTACCCATAGCTAGATCTGGGTGCATCCTCAACCAACAACCAGTGAGGAGGCAATTGATTGACTGCCCCAAGTGGAAATCAATATATCACTTGCTGATCCTCCAGCGCTGACTGAAATTGAGAAAGCAATAGTCAAATGGCAAAGCACCCAGGGCAGTTGCTATAACAGCAGAAGTTTACAAAGCCGGAGGCTCGCACATGGCACAGAAACTGACTGAACTGTTCCAGTCAATGTGGACTTAAAGACCTATACCCCAGAAGTACAATGATGCACCTATTTTCCAATTATTCAAGCGGAAAGTCAACAGACAAACCCGTCGACAACCATCGAGGCATCTCTTTGCTGTCAATAGCCGGCAACATCCTCACAGAATTCTGCTGAATCTCCTTGTGCATCATATTGACCAAGACCTCTTGCCTGAGAGCCAGTGTGACTTTAGGAAAGGACGAGAGACCACAGACATGGTGTTTGCAGCTCGTGAACTCCAGGAGAAATGCCAGGAACATAACTACAACCGGTACACGACATTCATCGACCTGACAAAAGATTGTGACACAGACTGTCGTGGGGGCCTTTGGACGATCATGGCAACATTTGGTTTCCCAAATATTTATTGTAATGGTTCGGCAGTTCCATGATGGCATGCTCGCTCTTGTCATGGACGACAGTAAGTCATCTGAACCATTGCCAGTCACCAATGGAGTCAAGCAAGGCTGTGTGTTGGCCCCAACCCTCTAAAGTATGATGATCTCTGCCATGCTTACTGATGCCTTCCGTAACTATGACACGGATTGACATCAGATACCGGACTGATGGCAA
Source organism: Margaritifera margaritifera (assembly GCA_029931535.1). Classification (NCBI taxonomy): domain Eukaryota; kingdom Metazoa; phylum Mollusca; class Bivalvia; order Unionida; family Margaritiferidae; genus Margaritifera; species Margaritifera margaritifera. Next base: position 890,928 of record JAQPZY010001695.1, read on the forward strand.
GCTCTTCTGAGGAGACTATGGGCAAAGACAAAGTTACAGGAAGTGATTGTTCGTGATCTCCTATTTGTTGACGACGACTCCCTGAATGTCAAATCTGAGTCTTACATGCAACAGAGTACGGACCATTTTTCTTCAAGTTGTGACAATTTCGGTCTCACAATCAGTATGAAGAAGAGAGAGGTGGTGCACCAACCTGCACCAGGAAAGCCTTCGTAGAGCCTACCATCACAACAAATGGCCAAACCCTTCTGGCAGCGGACAAGTTCAACTATCTCGGCAATACACTGTCACTTGCGGTCCAGATCGATGATGAAACCGAAGCCAGAATTGCTAAAGCTAGTGTGGCCTTTGGCAGACTCCGCGCAAATGTGTGGGAGCACGGAGGCATCAGTATACAAACAAAACTGAAAGTCTATAAAGCCATTGTGTTGCCAACCCTACTGTATGCATCCGAAACCTGGATGGTGTACAGACGCCATGCCAAGAAGCTGACCCATTTTTACAGGGGCTGCCTAAGGAAACTGATGAGTGTAAGGTGGCCGAACAGGGTTCCAGACACTGGTTGTCACACGGGCAGGAATTCCAAGCATCCACACTCTGCTGATGACATCACAGATGAGATGCGCAGCCCACGTCAGCAGGATGTCAGAAGAGCGACTACCAAAGAAGATCTTCTACGACGACCTGAAGGAGGGAAAGCGATCTCAGGGTGGTCAGAAGAAACGCTTCAAAGATTCCCTCAAGTCATCATTGAAGCACTTTAACATTGACCTTGTGTCTTGGGAAGATCTCGCACAGGATCGCTCCACCAGGCGCAGAATCATCCATATTGAAGCTACAGACTTGGAACTGAAGAGAATTGCAAAGGCAACGCAGAAGCGCGAGAAGTGTAAACCTCAGAGCTGCAGCACGTCCTCTGTTGATCAAGCAAACCCAAGCAAAGCGGTATATCCTGTCCAGTGTGCCACAGTCAGTTAAGAGCACAAAATTGGCCTGATCAGCCAATCACGTACTCACGTAAACCAAACCAGTTAGTTACGTCATGGACATCTTAGAAGTCGAAGAACCAGTTAAATTAGTTAAGGAACAGGCAAATCCATTTCCATAAATGATGTAAGAGAGGAAAACAAGCGACGTGAGCGAAGCAAAATGTTTTAGTAATAAATGGCAAGTGAGAGAACCGACATAATTAACAGTTTGCCATGCGACATTAAATTTGCTCTTATAATTAGTTACAACATGTTTTTGACGAGGACGTATTAGATGTCATTAGGATCACCAACAAAAATGGAATTTGAACAAGTGATAAAGTTGCTTATTCCGATTTTTTAAAGCCAGTTACAATTGATTACTTGATAACACAAGCGATGTTATCAGACAAAATAATCAAGCATATATATATCGATGCTAATGTCTAAGCCACAGAAAGAAAAGGGGAGCAATGACAGCAAGTTTGTGAGTAAACCTAAATAAACTGTGAGAGAAGCAAACAAGCCTGAAAAACATTCTGTTGTAATTCATAAATCTAAAGCGGAGCAAAGACAGAGGCTGTCCATCTTGTACATATAAATGGGAAATTAAATAACATGACCAATATATCCTATGCTACCTATACCATTAACAGACAATGGCACAACTTTAGGTTGATGGAAATCAACGAATTTAAAGATGCTTTGATTAAAGAGTTCGAACCTTACAGAGGTGTTAGAAAAGAGTACAAAGCAGCATGCAGGTTTTAAAACAGTGTAGAGGTTAGCATGGCGACTGAATCGGGTGGAATGTTTAGCTGCAGGTTTAGGAGTCGCAAAAATAGCAATAGGAATTATGATTCCTTTAGCTTTGAGTGGGTTTGGTTCAACTTAAATAGGGTTTGTTGCAAAAGCTTAACAGAAAAGCTATTATACAGTAAAGTTTTCAAACACGATGAAATTATAACCTGTGCTAAGTAAGTTGAACAGTATTGATGATGTGGCGAGTAAAGCAATAAGCGATAATGAAATAAGTGACGAGGAGATTAAAATGGTAGTTACAAGGACATCAAAAATGTAGTAGGAAGAAATAAAATAGAACAAAGGCTAAATTATTGAAAAGTGTTTTTGGGGTTTATTTTAAAATTGTTTTTAACAAATCTTTTTAGGGGAGAGAAAAAAAAAGAGAAAGAAAATTTTGGAGAAGGTTATAATCAAAGCAAAGCAAAGCAAAGGGATACAACATGAATGGACAGTCTGTATCTATTAGTTGTTTGAATGTTAACTGTTTAATGATTCCACCCCACCCCACCCCCCAAAAAAGAACTCGATTTTTACAAATCCTATTGATAACAGAGATGGAAATGTATCCATTTCATTACAAGGAATATATTTTGTTTCGGTTATTATAATATTTCAAATGATCCTAAAAAGCTTACAAATGAAACACATTTTTTTCAAAAATTCCAGATGGATTATATAACCTTGAAACGTACATGAACACAGTCAGCGGAAAAGTGCTCGAAAGACAATTTAAAAGTTCTAAAAACTCCAAAAAAAGATTTCACAGAGTAAATGACCTAACCTAACTCTAAATTGCTAGAATATAATAGCCAGATATATATACGGACAACTGCTGAATCGGATACAGTTTGTGGATTTTTAATCCAAAAAATGTTAATTTTTCCTCGACCAGATCAATAAGACCAAACATTACTCCGAAGTATATTATTCATATTTACTATAATAAACTCGGAGATAGATAATTTAGAAAGTGATTATATAAACAATAAGGAAATCTCTAGAAGGCTATAGTACTTCAAAATCACAATTAGAGCAGTTAAAACCAGACACAAATAATATAATTCAACAAAACGATCTAGAGATTATAAAGTTAGTTAATGATTTTAAAGGCGCCGTAATAAAGCGGGAAGATGAGATGCCTGCTAACACTAATACATTGTTGCAGTTGCAGAAAAAGAATGTTTTAACAAAGATTACCAAAACATAGATTAAAACAAACACAAAATAAGTAAAAGTATGATAAGATCCATGAGAACTAACTACGATTTATATATAACTGACTTAAGCGACAAAGTCAAAATTATAAAAGATAAGGATTTACCAGCTCTCAAAAATGAACTTACTGCTGGAAGTGAAAAATCAAAAACAGATCCCAAAGAATACCTTGATTGAGAACTGGTTAATAATATTGACGTGGTACAGAGAAGTACGAATTAAGTAAAAGGGTCAAGCGATAAAGAAAAGATTTTAATGATATAGAACAAAAGTTTACGATCGAAACAGATTTATTTAAAGCTATAGTAGATACAAAGACAAGTACGTTAAGTGGAAGAAATATAGGACATAATAAACGAAAGCATAGAACCATTCAACACTGAATTAAAAATAGAAACGCTATAAAAAGTATTGCAATACTAATATCAAGAAGTATATTGCTTTATAATTTTCAGATTGACCAATTGAATGAATACTTATAATAAATTTCTCCACTCAACTGCATGCAATATATAATAATAAAACAAATCTGGTTTGTTCCTTATATTTAGTGTAAAATTACACCGTAGATAATAGCTACTTCTTATGGATTTGACTCTGCTAATCACGTTTTGCCGAATGCAAGTTATACACAACATATGACTCAATGCAATATGTCATTCAAATAAAGAAATCGGGTTTATGTAAAATTTTTACAATCTTCAACATTCATATTCCTTCTGAAGTTGCATTTTATATTATACTAGATACAAGTTTGGCTTACTCATTAAAGCTCAATAAAGGAATTCAATAAATAGATTACAGCACGAACAAATCTGTTATAAACTAAAGAACGGAAAATCCAGGCCAAGAATATTTACAAATTACTTTATTTTCCGGAAAAAACATTAAAATTTGGTGCTATGAAATACTTTAAACATGGTAACATCAGCAGTAATAATTAAATAAGCAATTGAATTGCTAAAGGATTAACATTGACGGGAAGTAACTATCTGTTTCAATTACCTGATCCAAATAAGGAGGGAATAAGACGTGATGATGTATCGAAGAATTACAGACGAAAGCTATGGGGTTCAACGAATAGAGTTCAAAGTCACTCAATTAGCCGAACGACAGATTTAGAAAACAACGTATGGTTGCTCGGATGTTTAATAATTTGGACGATGGTTTTGATCTATATTCTTCTATTCACTCTGATAATGTTTTAGAGAAACCTAAGCAACCTAAATTTCTTGATTTTTACCTGTCTTCTAATAAGCAGATAACTTATGAGTATGTATTATTGGCATTGTAATGGGCACCAGTGTTTATATCGACTACAACTATCTTACAAATTTACAAATAATAAATAGAGGATATCTAAACTTTTTGAATAGATATAAGATATATATATATATATATATATATATATATATATATATATATATAATATATATATATATATATATATATATATATATATATATATATATATATATATATATATATATAGTATTATCACAGTAACACGATCTTGGTTGCTAGATCACGTCGAGTTGACAGCATTAGAAAATCCGGATCATTACGAGACGCGAAGTGTCGAGTCATGATCCGGATTTTTATGCTGACAACGAGACGTGATCTAGCAATCAAAATCGCATTACTGTGATAATGATATTTTTGTTATATACCTTTCAATTTTCAGATAATTTAATAAAATCACTATATGTAGTTAAAAAACACAAGAAATTGCTAAACATTTCAACCTCTATAATACGAACTTCATCTTAAAGCATAAACCGAATTACTTTTTGAAAGGCTGACATGCGCATGAATATTAGTGTTATTAATGACTTTTGTGAAACAACGCTCGCTCAGTTTGACTACCATCACTGTCAATAACACGAATTCTTCGACGCTTGAGGGCAGACTACTCGTATATGTGATTTACAGTTATTGTGCAGTTCTGAAATTTTGCATCATGGAAGTTTTCACCAGCTGAATGACTTGAAGTTTCTTTCGGAGGCCAGGTTGAATGCGGTTGAACTGTTTCTGGAGGGGACCTTGTGAGAGGCTCCGATGGGAACTTGACACGGGAATGACAACATTATTTTGACAGTTATTTACAACAGGAATGGAGAAATTGTTGGAACTTAATGGTACAGATTTGTTGCAGAGAATATTACTCATTTACAATTTCAAATTCATCCATTATGCGTGAAACTCACTAATGTTACCATTTATGAATTTCCGTAAATGGGCTGTACTGTACAACTGTAATGTTTTGTTACGCGATTTCCGAATATGATCTTGTTTCAGACGAACATTTTGGCAATATTTTACTACTTCAAAATAAAGGAAAAAATGCTTTTTTATTGTTGTTGTGACAAAAACATGGTTTAAACCTTTCAGATATTTTACATATAATGCAAGGTTACTTAACTAATTTCTCTGTGAGAGCTTTGTTTACTTCTAGTGTTGACATTCCATCGCTAGGGGTGCTGCTATTGTCACCAGGAAACCTCGAGGATAAAGTAGTCTCAGCCTCGTTTGAGAGTATGGTGATACGGGTTTGGAAAACAATAATATCGTTTTCGTGATTGTAGGAAATGACGGTAAAATTCTGGCTTTTTCTTGGGTAGAAACTTGGTAGGTGTATTAGAAAAGGAAGTATTTCAAAGAAGAACAAACAAAATATTTCCACTTCAGGAGTGAAATATTTCCTTATATCTGCTATAAAACACAAGTAGATTTCCTTTTTATTATATATCTTTTATATATCTTTTCATGGCAAAAACCGTCGATTTGCATGGGTTTTATTTCTTCATTCTGTGCCAATGTGATTAGTGGCTACATTACTACATCGATATAAAAAAATTACGAAATTTTGCAATAATTTTAGGACATCGACCTTTTACAAATTTGGCTATAATGCTTCAACTTGTGTAAATCTTTTTTCGTTAACACATTTCTTGCGTGGATGGATACATTGGCGGTACTGTTCCAACATTACAGAGCGTTCGTATCCGGCAGACTTCAGAGCGTAGCATCTTTAAACAAAAGAGTTTAAAGATTGTAAGTTTACCTATAGGGGTTTTAGTTCTTTATTTTGTTTATTTCTCCATTCGAAAGTGAATCGTGTGGCCTTGGCAAGGTTGAAGTCTAGTTCGATAACATACGCTGGATCCAAGTGTCGAATGTCACTTAATTTCGGTTTGCAATCAACACTCATATATCCCCGATTTCTCCATATTGTTCAAACATGATTACGATTGTGACGAGAATTAAAATTGCTGCTTAAACAATTTTATTACCATAGAAAAAAAGAAAAGAAAGAAAATACTGTTTGATCTACAGTTTAACAGGTTTACGATACTGTATGGGTGACACTGTATATAGATTACAAATAGGTCATGTAAGTTCACTCACTCCTCATTGATTACATCAATGAATACTACAGTCTTTACAAATTTTAAGATCTGTTCATCCTGTTAGATAGAGAGAGAAGAAGCAGAAGAAGAAAAATGGAATAGGCCTCAATATGTATTTACAAGTTTGAATAACAGACATAAGGGCAAATGTATTTTCTAAGCGAGAAAAGAAAGTAGTTCAAAATTGATATCGCTACTCTGGCGATAAAAGTAGTATATCCGCTGTGACGATATCAATTTTCTCCCACTGATACATTTCAGTATACATTTCAGTATCTCATTTTTGAAATTTTAAATACTAGTAAATAGCAATACCACGTAAGACTGTCAACATATGGAAAATTATATCAATCCACACAAGCAAGAAAATACACCACAGGATGTTAAGCATCTTCATCCGACAAATCATTGACAAGGACAATAATAAAAATTGCCCAAAACGTTATAGAAAACTACAATACTATTTCATAAATGCGATTGGGGGAGGAACAAAGTAAAGCCACTGGGACGGAAGCGGATGGGTATATCAGTGCCACTAGGGAGATGGTGCATTTAACGACCCACTCGCCACCGTCACATGCTACAAATGTTTTATCCCTTACCTCCTATCACAATAAATCAAATAACCAATACCTAATAACAATTTTCTTTTTAATTTGTTTCATATACTATTAAAATACCCACAATCCCACAAAGGATTTGATGCAAATAGGCCAGTCTTGACAAATACACAAATGGGCTAATGGCACAGATACAACAAAGAGCACCATGATTTTCTTGCATACATGAAAGGACAACCATATAATGATCCCTAACAAGGATCACTATACAATTTCAAAAACAAAAAGGGTGAGGAAACCAACCGAAAGGTGTAATACCTGACGAAGGGAGTACAAGCCTTATCTGAAATATAATTTAGGCTTGGGGATGGAACGAATGGAAACCTGGCAACGGGAATCTAAACAAGTACGTCCCAATCTAAAATAAAAAAGTGGAACCCTAGTCAAAAATACTTAAATACAAGTTTCTCGATCAAATTTTTTTTTATTTTTTAAAATATACCCACAGCTACAAAACGGGGTTGGGGGTGGGGGGACAATAAGATATTAAAAACTTTTAACTTTGATCCAAAGGTGGTTACCTCAAAGGTCGAATAGTTTAACATAGTTATGGGTCCGAGAGTTTTCAACACAAATAAAAAAAAAATCATTGTATTACACACACTCAGGTAGTAATAAATCTGACCAAATGCTTCAAGTAGTATACCTAGGTTGGGACATAATAACATGATTGTACCTGGTTGTATTTCATATTGTTTGATGTAAAGGTTAAATAAGATGCTTATAATAGAGTTGCAAACAATTTAGGAAGAATGCTTATTAGAGACATAACCATTTATTACGGTACTGATGATATTTTTTAAGTTGAATGATTACAATATTTTCATGACGTTCAAAGATTTCTGACATCCAGCATCCGGTACAAATAGTTTAGAGCAAGGTATCTATAATGAAATATTTAGAAAGTTAATATCATGAGCGACTAATACACAAAACACTTCTACAGGAACTGTTCAGTTTATTGTATACGGAAAGAAATTTATAATAGCATTTGAATTTTAGATAGTGACAGCTCATTGTCTATTGTATCCTTTTCTTCTTCCTCATGATTTAAGAATTACAATTGCATTGAATAAAGAATCTAAAGTGGTAGAAAGTGCTAACCGGGATTATGAGAATATTTGCCTATTAGTACGACACAGTTACATTAGATATAATGGCAAATTATGTGGACGAAAGGTACAGAAATATAATAGCTTTCTTTTATGATTACATCACAAGAGGGAATTATTGATGTGGCAGATAATATAACCTTGACAAATATCATACGTGACTCACCAGCAATGAATTTAAAAGGAATCTTGATACTGTGCAGAAAAGACATAAACTGATCCTGAAAAGTAAATCACTTTAGCAAAAGAAATATAGCAATTATTATGGAAGGGTTATGGACATACTTTATTCATAGAGTATAAAATGAAGCAACAGTTTACAGGAGCATCGAAGCATTTTTTTGAACTAGGAAACAAAAAAATAAAAAAACACGCGAAACTTATTAATAGTAGTGTTAAAAATTTTCTACACCGATCCCCATCTGGCCTGATTTGAAAAGCTCACGCGATAATGGACTGCACGCAACAGACCATAACTTAGCTAATATTCAACAAGCAAGACACATGCAGATAAAAAGAAATGAAAACGAAAATGCGCACAGATAACGTAAATGCATTACAAAATTTATGTTTATTTTGTGTCTGATGCTCAAGTACATATTTAGAACAATCCAATAAAATTTATACAGTTTTGGATTATTAAATAGAGTAATAACTTAAAAGAACTTATTAATGTAATTACATGTGTTGTCACAAATTGCGGTAAGACAAAGTTTGTGCTAGATTTGATTAAAAGGAACATAAGACGTTACGCTTTTGTTGTCATTATCTCTCCAACATTTATACACAATTAAACCTACAACAGAAAATGACTTGTTAGAGACGATAATATAATTTTAATAGATCCCTGGTGATAAATTAGATAAATGGTTAGAATTACGTATTGGTGTTTCCCAGGGAACTAATACTTTGCTTTTGATAGAGGACTGTGCAAACTTAGAAGATACAAAAAAGGAAGGAACCAGCCAAACAAAGTTAGTATTAAGTGGTAGACATTATGAAATATATGTGTGGTTATAGTACAAAGATACGATTCTGTTATAAATGATCTTCATGAAAATGTTAGATATATAGTGGTCTTTTACTCAAAAGATCATAAATCCACGGAAAATGTTCTGGACGAAAATAATGTAGTACTTATGGTAATGAGGTAGAAAACATTTGAAACGAATCAAAAGAAAATAAAAAAATAACATTGTCATAGCGCTGGATTATCTGTTTGATTTCAAGGTCGCAGAATAGTTAAAACTTCTAAGGTATAACATAAACTATCTACGGTCGATCATAACCATATGGAAGCGTGTTTATGTTATTAACTAAATATCTCTTGTCATCACAGCAACTTCATGCAACCTTATTTTAACGTAACATTTATATATTTCCAGATGGTAGGATCGTATTAAATTCATCTCTTGGGGTTTATTGTTTGGGTACATAAACTATCTCTGTATATTTCTAATTTTAGATTCGGTTTGATTACTGAATTTTTTATACCCTTACATACCTTCTTTTAATCTGTTTCAGCCTTGGCAGCGTTTATTGGCCTTTATTCTTCATATCTGTTTCTGCAATTACTTGCAAATGCTCGTAAAATTTATTTATGCAGTCTGCTTCTCTGTAAACTATGGCCCCAAATAGTTTGCTTTGCTATTCTAGCTTTTGCTGCTAGTGACATTGCGTACTGATTTAAGGTAAAGGCAAAATTCTGTTGCCATGTTTTTCGCTGTTTATATTGTCTATGATGCATTCGGATTTCATTTACAATTACTTATTGGCTCTATAATACTTTCAAAATCACAGTATTAAACAAGAATAAATTATTAGTTGCTGATGGCAGTTTCTAAATTTAATGACAGAACCCTTTCTAGACATTATGTATATTGTGCTATCTATCTTACTGCATAATCTCTTGTGTACGAATAAGTTAAACATTTCTTCCAAAAGTATTTTTATCGTGTCTTGTGCTTACTTGAGATGATACCAAATCTGACAAATCCTATATTTTCCACCTTATTATCCCCCCAACATCAAATACAATTAGCATATCTACTTGACTTTCCATTTCTCTCTCTGTAATTCAAACCAGCCTTAGAAGTTTGTCTCCGGTTTCGTAGAGATTAACAGCTCTTTGCAAGTCATTTTAAATATTTGTATGTCTTGTATATTTATTGGACATTTTTTATTTAAAAAAAAAACAATGTATATTTGTCAGGGTTATATTTTAGCGGTCGATACGGATGATCTCTGTTTTGGTTATACTCGATTCTATAGCATAAAACAAACATTTATTTGCTTTATTTTTGAACATTAAGATAGATTTATTTTATCTTTTACCCACTCTGGTAAACTTATGTATGATCTTTCCTCTTATTGGCCGATTTCTATCCATATGTAGCATTAGATAATTTATTTTGACAAATTACAATGGACGTAATAACTTACATTTTGAATAGTATCAACCATCCTTTGGGCTTCACTTTTCATTTCATTTTTGAGCATTAAGTTTATAGAGAATGTTCTGTTTTACCAATCTATATAAACGTAATCTGGTTTCTGCTTTTATTCTAAGTTTAACCGATAAATCTTGCTAGATTTTTACTGAACCCAAATTTGTCATTTTTCTACTTATCATTCTCCTAAAGTATGGTTGACCTTCTTGAAAAAATATAAACAAATCCTAGTTAATTGAATTATCTCCTGCTTCAAATCTAAACTCATGTAAACGCATATTCAATCATTACTGGAGCCTTCCGGAAGACGAAATAGAGGAGGGTATAGTTTTCTTCCTTCATATTTTGGTATTTTTATAGCAAGTAAATGTTTGATCATTTATTATAGCACCTTTTTCAATAAAAACAAATTATGTGTGAAATTTGCTTTTCTTTTGTGTGAACACTGAGATTTATTTATTTTTCGTGTTTGTTTTTTGTCAACTTCGTTCGACATTCGCAAGTAATTATTGTTCGGTTGTATTCCCTCAATGAATCAATACCTTCACTATGATATATGTTCGATTTAATCATATTTGCACAATTTATGCTTCTTTTGTAGTGTGTCTTTCGGCGTTCCATTGTCAATAGGCTTATTTTCACCACAATTGTATCATGAAACTGTTACCATTTATTAAAAAGTTTATTTTTTCATACATATGAATCTTCTATTATTTCAGAGACACAAATAGTTTCTTATAGCTCACAACTCTTAAAGGAATCATCATATGTCCTTTCAATTTCACAGGAGCATATGGGTTAACTTTTTATCTTATTTATTTCTTTTTCTATTATTTTGTCTTCAACATTTTCTCAACCATGACTAGTTCGTCTTGGTTGTCGTATTAATATTCCTTCAATATTCTCTCCCTTTAAGTCTTTCAGTTTATACACGGTAAGGTCGCCTAAAATTACTTGTTTGATTTTGAAATATTTCTTCCATGAAATTAGGAAGGTAGCCTTTAGAAAATATAGATTTATATATTGAAATCCGAACAGTCTATCCTGTTTTAAATCTTGGTGTTCCCAAAGTGCCTGCTGTAAGGTAACCAAATAAGTTAATCCATACCTTATATCTATTTTTAAGGCCACTTGCTTCATATGGGTTCGTTTCAATTGACTTCTGTTAGTATGTTAGATATTATTATATCCAACAACAATGTTATGCTATATATATATATATATATATATATATATATATATATATATATATATATATATATATATATATATATATATATATATATATATCTTCTAATTTGGTTTTCAGTGAATACGTTCAGTGTTCTAATAAATCTTTCCAAAGAGATTCCTTTTTGAAAATATGTAGAAAAAAATTCAATATGGTTTTTTTCCCATCATCTTATTGTATCTGTTCTGGTTTTATCTCTTTGAAATAAAAAAAAAAATGCGTTATATATGTCATCGTCTCTCTTTAATTTTCTTTCTTTCTTTCATCCATACTTATTTTGAAAATATAACTATGATAGTCAAAATTTATTTATTTTCTCCATTTACATCTTCCTATGATTGCATGTCAACGATATCCCGTTGCCAATGATCATACGCGCTGGTAACATAAGCTTTTTCTCATTAGATTTTTTTTCGCTTGCTCGCGTAATGTGTAGGTAGATTGTTTGATTGTTTGACTAACCATTCTTTCAAATCAGACTATTTTATTCTTTGCTTTTTTTGTTTAATTTGATCCCATAATTGATATATATTTGTGTAAGCATCTGGGCTTTCCGGTACGTATTATAACTTTCGTAAATAACCTGTTTAATCATTATTAGTAGTAATGGCCACCGAAATAGCCTCAAAAAGCCACCAAACATGACTCAACATGTTAAACAGGTCAAAAGTTTATTGACCCTAACGGGATATTAAAATTAGGGCGCCATTTTGAAATGTATGTTTGTAACAGTGTAACAATAGCCGTCAGTCTGCTCTCGAAGTGGAACGCCGTATTACGTCATAAGTTTATCATGTGTTACGACTCTATGGTCTTAAAATAATGTAACAGAAAGAAAGTGAAACCAACAATGTCATTAAAATCAACAAACAATTTATTTCTAGACAATTAAAATGAAAAACAGAAGACACTTACAGTAACGTGAATTAAAATCCAAATAATCCTAAATGTCTTTAACAAATGTCATAAATAAAGAATGTTCTGAGTTAATGAATGATCCGAACGAATGAATGTTCCGAATTATTGAATGTTCCGAATGAATGGGTAGTCTGGAATGTCCCGATGTACCCAATAATGTAATCTAGATCATCTTTGAGAATGTCAACAAGTATCCAAAAGTCATATATTTAAATCCAAAGGTTAATGTAAGCACTTTAGGTAACTCCAATGAATATTCCAATAAATAAATCCTTTCGAATTATGTATACAGCAATACAGCAGTTACTATAAGGTTACAGGCAGGATTACAGCACAACTAATATTCCAAACAATCTGATGATTCCAAAAGACTGATCATAAAAACAGATGTTTGTAACACAAGATTTAAAATTGGAATGGAATCTTGTTTAAAAATGCTGTATAAATATAAGACAAGTCAAATGACAGAATGTTCTAGAATATTAAATTGTCTATGTGACGTTTGACACATAACTCTAATGGAAATTCTGGTTTTATCTGTAAACAAAACCAACCTTAACCTCAAATTCAATCAACAACTTGTTTACCAAAACTGTCTTTGAACTCAAATATTAAGTAAACAACCTAATTAAACGACAATAGCTAACATGTCAACATATACTTAACATCAAGGTTTAAGCAAATATTAAACTCAAGAAATATTTGTAATTTCCTAAAATATTTATAATATTATATAAACATCATACATAACACATGTGTGGCGAGTCTGTCTGTTTGTAACAGTGTAGCATGTTTGATGTGTTTTGCTGGAAACTTGAATTTGACTGCCCTCTAAATCAAATGCCGTAGATTGTTTTGTTTAATTAATATATGACCATAAAAGTACATCCAAGTTTTGTATACTAACAGGGATGTGTGTATGAGAGAGAGAGAGAGAGAGAGAGAGAGAGAGAGAGAGAATTAAAGAATTTTTGCAAAAACAAGTCAACACCATTAAAAAAATAAATTTAAAAAAATTGCTTTTTAATTGCTTTTTTAATAAGCCCCGCTCACTTAAACTTTAATAAATGAAGAGGGAGGATTAGGGCGAGTATCTTCCTTGTCATGTAAAAATACCAAATATTAAACATTAACATATTTACAAGGTTGACAACGTTGTAAAGCAATACTACATTTCCAATCATTTAGTACAGTGTCATATTACGATCGATGTGCACTACGTTTCTGGGCTAAAGAAAATAAATAACTATAATGTTCATAAAACCGCTTTTCTCTTCCCCTTTATCCTGACTCGTGGACTATTTTGACCTTCCACTGCAAGCATAGTACAAAGTAACAAAAACTTCCCATTTCCATCATCACTTGAACATCCTTTCACAATAATAAAGATAAATATTAATAATCAACACATTTACGTCCTAAAGCGGGCAGTGATCGAAGTTAAGTGTTTCTCAAACACGCCGTATCGTACTGATTGATCTAGCTACACTACGTACAAAATCACTATCAGGCCGTTTCGCACTGACTGTCCCTAGCTACATTATATACTAAAACAGTGGTTCCCAAACTCCGGGTCCTGGTATACTGGTACTGCATTTTGGGTCGCAAAAGATGGTATTTAGGGTCGTGATCAAAAAAGTTTGGGAACCACTGAACTAAAGCAAGCAGTGGTCGAAGTTAAGCGTTCCGCAGAACTCCGTTTCGTACTGATTGACCTAGCCACATGAAAAGCTTCTTTAGCTACTGTCAGCAGAGTGCACACAATGAAATATTGTCGAATGAACGCAGTAAAAAGAGGCGTGTGCCAGATTTAAGTATAAAATTCTGTCAGCGTTTATTGCCTATACTCTCAGCTGACAAGGACTGTCTCAGAACATGACAAAGTTACAATTCCCTACTATGAAGATATTTTGAGACTATTCATCAAGTAGGACCGTTTGAAGTCCCCAATCTGGATCGATTTTAGTACACCGGCAGAATGAACATCTTCCGAAATTATAGACAAAATTCAACACGTCCAAACAAAAGCGACACTTCACATGATGCACGTTCGCCTCCAAGAGGAAGCGGACAACGCAAACAAGTTTTACTGGTGGATGAACTTTGCAGTATCAAACATAGTATCGTCCAGATTCACAACCATCAAGATCAGATGTGCTTAGCTCGTGCCATCGTGGTGGGTCGAACTTATGCCGAGAAGAACGATACAGCAGAATGGAAACGAGCATGGAAAAGCATTACACAATTGGACAGAGCCAAACAACGAAGAGAAGCAGAAATTCTTTTGCAGCAAGTAGGCATTTCTAAAGAGACTGGGTATGGAATTCCTGAAATGCAAAAACTTCAAGATGTGTTGGCATCATGTTATACGTTGAAAGTATACCCTGAAGTCGTTCTTGGAGATCTTGTGTTTCGAGGATCGAATTCACCGGATGGAAAACACATTCACGTTTATCATCATCTAGATCATTTCGAAGCCATTTCAACTATCACGGGATTTCTTGGACGCAGTTAGTATTGCGAGAAATGTGACAAAGGATTTAGCCATCGGGAGCAACATATAAGATATGTCGTGGGTTGTTAGCTTCCAGACCATGCATTCCTGAAAATAAATAAAGAATTCACTGCACTGTTTGCAAGCGAACCTGTTAATTCCAACCAGTTACCAACAACATCGTACGAAACAATCACAACAACAACAGAAAAGTGCCTGTCAATGATTGACAGTGTGCTCCACTTGTGGACATCTTGTTCGAAAAAATAATAAAAAGTCCCACGTTAGTGCAGGAACGAAAAGATGCAATTTTTGTGACCACATTTTCGACTTCAATCATCAGTGTTACATTCAAAGATATGAAAATTAACACGAGTAAACTTTATAAGATGGTCAAAATAAGGAAAAGAAACAAGTGGATTATATTTTGTTGACATTGAATTTTCACAAGAGACTGGAATTCACATCCCTAATTTTTGTGTAGCTCATCGTGCTTGTGAGAAGTGTATACAAGAACCTATATTTTTTCACTGTCCAAACTGTAATAAGATTCCAGGAGGACGGGAAAAGATCTTTCTGGACTCTCGTACTCTTGATGACTTTTCCAAATGGATTTTAGATCCTACCCACGACACTTGGAGAGAAGAGGAAATCCAGCGTTACAAGAATTGTCGTGGCTCACAACTTCTCAGGATAGGACTGACAATTTCTTTAGAAATATTATTGAAAGCAAGGCACCGAGTTTCCAACATTAACCATGAACGGAGCCATACTCATTTATATGAAAGTGAGAAACGTACAGTTTAAAGATTCCATGAGTTTTTTGGCCATGCTTTTGAGTAGAATGCCTAAAACGTTAGGAATGACAGAAATGGCTAAAGGCTATTTTACACACTTTTTCAATACCGAAGATAAAGAACACGTTGTGCTTCCGAATTTGCCTGACGTTCGCTACTACGACCCCAACGACATGCACACAGAGCAATGAGAAGCATTCTACGCCTGGTACCAACTTCACTCTTCAGACTCTTTTGACTTTGAAGAAGAAGTGTTGAAATATTGCCAATCCGATGTGGACATTTTATGACGGTGTTGTGGAAACTTTCAACAATTATGTCTGGGTCACAAAGGAATCGATTCCTTGAAGGAAGCTTCTAACATTGCTAAAGCGTGGGAATTATTGTACCTATAGAAGTTCATGACAGAGATCACACTAGCCATCATACCCCTGCAATCCAGTCAAGCAGTCAGTCTGCCAAAGCTTTGCGCTGGCTTCAATGTTTGTGTGAGACTGAAGACAAGTGGATGAAACATGTTAGAGACGTTGGAGAAAAGAAAATTGGATCTTATTGTGTCGATGATTGGGATTTAGAAAACCCACATATCGTCTACGAATTTCAGAGATGTTTATTTCATAGATTCCCAACTTGTTTTCCTCAACGAGACCTGAAAAGTCCTTTCTCAGAGTTCACCATTGAAACGTTGTACGAGCAAACATACCAACGACATGCAATTGACGTTTCAAAACCGATCCAAAATTTGGTCGTATTGCCGAAATTGACGACGTGGTGGATATCGAACATTTAAATCCACGCGACAGTTTGTTTGGAGGACGAACCAATGCGACATAACGAATCTGAAGGAGAGCAAATATAATACATCTATGTGTGTTCCTTGTATCCTTCGGTGTGTAAATATGCTCGATTCACCAAAGTAAAAAACTGATATTTTACTATCGTTGGAGTCAAATGGTGAATTTTGACGTGTTAAAATAGGCCTATGTTACGGCTGGATATTAAATAAACTGGGTGGGTTGCCTGATGTTACTGTTTTCTAAAACTAGCATAGAAAAATGCTACAGTACAAGAAATATTTAGCTTGGCCATACATAGGTAATGCTTTGCACTGCATGTCTTGAATCGGGAGAAGAAACAAAACTCGATCAGAATAGACGATTGCTATTGGCTAAATAAAAAAAAAAAAACAATTTATCACCTAAATTTGGTTCAGATGATTTCAGATGATGACAGAGATAGGACGTTCAAACTATTTCGCTCACTCTTTGCTTAAGTTGGAGTCAGTTCATAGAAAGGGAATTTTAACATTGCCTGTAATCTCAAGGCGTGTGCCGCGACATGACATATCTTAAAGTTGACACACGCCAAATGTTACTCATTCGACAATAAATTTAACACAGTTTTTCAAAAATTGATGAATGAAAAAATATGGCAAAGAACATTTCTAGCATACTATTTTACTCTTGTCGTCAGAAATTCATCAAAAGGCAACCTAATGTTAATATCTCGTTGTCCTATAATGCCACAAAATAATTTTATAAAATGGCGCCCTACTTTTCTTCCTCCTGCCATACCATATTTAGGTATCTCCCTCGGTTCCTGTCTGTCTCTCCAGCGTAATGTTAACTCTCTCTCTCTCTCTCTCTCTCTCTCTCTCTCTCTCTCTCTCTCTCTCTCTCTCTCTCTCTCAGCGGTAATGTTAATTCCCCCTCTCTCTTTCGCTAAGGCGTATTGTTGATTCTCTCTCTGTCTCTCTCAAAATCTCTATCATCATGAAATACTAAATAATAATGATATTAATAATAACTGATTTCGTGAAATAGAAAGTTATGCTACTTTAGGTTTGTGATATTTTCAACAAAAAAAACAAACAAACAAACAAACAAAAATTTAAAAAATGCACACACCACAATTTACTGCGTTAATTCGGCAATATTTCATTGTGTACTATGCTCACAGTAGCTAAAAAGCTGTTAATGTGTCTAGGTCAATCAGTACGAATTGCAGTTTTGCGGGACGCTTAACTTCGATTACTGCTTGCTATAGTATAATAGTGTAGCTGAGTCAGGTGGTGCGAAACGGCCTGACTTGTTTTTTTCACAGATATTTTAAATCTCTCTCTCTCTCTCTCTCTCTCAGACCCCCCCCCCCTCCATCACGTTAGTATACACAACTTGGATGTACTTTTATGTCTATATATATTTCAAGTACAACAAACTACGGCCTTTCATTAAGAAGGCAGACAAACTCATATTTCCAGTCAATCACTTCAAACATCTTACATTGTTACAAACAGACAGATTCGCCTCACATGATAAATCTATGACGTAATACGTCATTCCAGCTCGAGAGCATATTGACGCCTATTGTTACACTGTTACAAACAAACATTTCAAAATGGATGCCTAATATTAATTTCCCGTTAGAGGTTATAAGTTTTTGACCTGTTTAACATGGTGAGTCCTGTTTGAGGCTATTTTGCCGGCCATTGCTACTATTATTTAATATTTACCGCTGTTTTATGATATTTTACTTTATTGAAATCTTTTGCAAAAGCCAATCTGCACTTCTTGACTGCCAATCCCCGAGGACGACCAACGTTAAAGTTTACGATGATTGTGCTCTCCTAACGTACACCATTCGTTGCTTTCTTATGTCGAATTCCCTGGGGTGTCGCCTCAATTGATTCATTTACGCACTGGACTATAACTCCCATTGGAGCCCTTAGGTTTCTGGCTAGTAGCTCCAGAAGTTAGACAAGCTATAGTCAATGCGAAACATCAACTTAGGTATTGTGGTGTACCGGAAAACAGGTACGCTCAATTAATAGAAAAACTATTTTTGCACTCCTATTACGACATTAAAAACACACTTTCATTGAGCTTGTGATCCAAAATCCTTACACTATCCACTAGACTATAAAGTGAGTTAAAATATTTAAGAAAAAAAGAAGACCCCCCCCCCCACACACACACACAAATTTTAATTCGTCCACTATAAACCAAACGAGTACATACAGTATATATCTCATCGTAATTTATTTCTTTATGGATCTGCTATCTTTGTATTATTCTTACCTGAACTCCACTCTCTCCCCTTCTCTTATGCCTTATCTCTTTTTCTTTCCTTCCACCCCGCCTCTCTCTCTCTCTCTCTCTCTCTCTCTCTTCTTTTCTTATCACTTCTCATTTTTCATTATCTTCTTCTTCGCTATCTTCTACCTGTTCTTCTCTCTTTCTCCTTTCTTGTAAGAAAACCGGCAGTTTTAAGTTCAACATCAAGGTTGCAGATCTCTATGATTCATACTATATATTTACAGACATATATTCGGTGAGTTTCAGTAATAACTAGACAGATTATCGATTATAGAAAGAGGCATTCACATACAAGCTTCAGGAAACGGTAAGTTTACTTAGTTCTCGTCTGGGTGTGTTTGTGGTAATCATTTTGACATTACAATTATTATAGCCAAGATACAAAACAAAAGAGAATGAGTTATTTTCTCGAACTTAGCCGGGTACTTTAACATTTTAATAACATCAGAATTGGAAAATACAAATATACAATCTACGGTCATTCATGCAATCTGTAATCGTTTTTCAAGCTTCATGACCTAGTGAATCCTGTAAAATAATAAATTCAATTCTTGAGTGAATTGGCTTGATTTGCTGTGATTGTTGATTCGATTTACCATAGACAACACTAACAACGCATTTTTGTTTCATTTTCGCTTTCCCTAATGCACATTATGACGTCATAGTTTCCGTATGCATGTATCCGCTTCATGTAAATCATCCACAAATAGGCGAATATTTTGCCCCTTTTTTCCCCCGGATTGAATTGTCTTACGTTGCCCTGTGAGATTACCGCCAAACCAAGGACTAAACCAGCCATCACTCGAAATGCCACTGCCACCATAAGTTTAACTAACTAGATTCTTGCAGAAACGCCCGTTCTTGGCTCTAAAATTTCAGTTCAAACGGAAATATATAATAAGGGGACATAGATTCAGTTTAAATATGAGCAATTTTAATTTTCATACAAAGACTGGCTGCCATGACTGATTGTAACTAAAGTAATAAGCAAATTGTAAAATCGCTCATCGCGATTTGCAAATCACGAAGTTCGTTTTTCCAATAATGAAAATTAGATTCAAAAGTAAATAAAACGAAGACAAATCAGCGTTAGGTTCCAGATTATTTAATAACAGTTATTAAAAGTAAAAGTATCAATTATTTTTATGATACATGAATCAATTTTGATTCATCATTTTACTAAGAGAATGAGTATATTGGAAGGTTGCGCAGCGCGATGCAAAATTGAACATAGCAACGGGAAACTCCGACATGTGAGCTCCGAATATGCCGAGATTGTCCACTCTGTCATAGTTTGTTTTGATGCGAGTCGCCGATTTCAAGGTCACTAGGTGATAATGGTTAATAATATAACTCGCGAGGTTTCTTTGACAGGTGTGTTTGGAAATAAAAGGCAATCGTCTCTAACGATTAGCCACCTGGAAATCAAGCACCCACAAGCGGCTTTTATCATCTATTGCTTACATGATTATTACAGGAGACCGATACATACTAACTGTTTTCGAAATAATTAAATGCACCAGAATAAGCGTTCTCAAATCATTTTCAAATATCGGCGTGTCAAAGGTTGTTTAGATGCACGTCGCCGACTTGAAGGTGAAAACTGGATGACGTGGAAGCGGAGGCAGACATACGAGTGGACAGAACACTCTCCAGAAAAAGAGCAAAGAGTGAATTCATTGATATTGGAATATTTCAGTGACTGAATCGTTTTTATCTTTCTTTCTTAATGGATTTGATACTTAAATCTGTATGATCAATTAAACTTTAAGTGGAAACATACATAAACAAAATTGTTATTGATATATTATAACATGATTAAAATTAAGTTAAAATAGTTCTGTTTTTGGCTGTTGAATCTTTCAGTTTAAGATCTTTTACCTCTCTCTCTCTCTCAAATCTAGCCATTTCCAAAACCCTTATCTACCTATCCATTTATGTGTCTATTTTTATACATGTATATGCTCTCCTGAATATATTTGCATTCTATCCCTTCCTTTCTTTCCTCGTCTACATGTCTATCTACATGTACAATTACATATATCTTTTTATGACTAATTATCGACATATTGTTTTAGGCGCATACAAAAATAAATAGAAAACGAAAGTTCTATGTTTTTAAAGTAAATATAATGCGATTTCCTTAAAACATCCTATGTTTAATATTACATTTTAAATGATTATCATTTCTAATTAACCTTTTCTAAAACAAAAGTTCATGAAAAACGTGAACTCAAATTTTTGTTAAAGTATTTTAAAACATCACAGTTGAATCCTATTTTTGTGTCCTTTTTTAGGTGTAAATCGGTTATGATGACATAGAAGCTAAATGACATTGTCTCCAACCCAAGAGTAGAAAGGACAGATAGTTACATGCATACATTTCATATTCAAAGCAGTGCAACCAGAAACTTTCGACTCAGCACGTAAACCAGAAGAGAGCAGGAAAATGGGTTTCAATCTGAAACAATTCGGAGACGTAAAGTATACGTCACAATGTAAGAAAGTGTTTAGTTTTTTCCTTTCCCACTTTGGACTATGTATAATGGTGATCCTTTACCTGGCTGCTGGTGCCTCCATTTTTAAACAGCTGGAAAAGCAGAACGAAGTGAAGGTAAAACGACCAATTGTGTTATCTAATCTGCTTTTGAAGTTCCCTCTCGCGAGAATTATATTCTTGAAGTAAAACTTTTGTGTCAAAGAGAGTAAGAATAAAATTGCTAATAATGAGAAAATAAAAACCTTTGATGCAAAACATATATTATGTGTTAAATAGCATATACCTGCTTCCGTTTGCCTGAAGATTTAATGCTTGTTAAACGTCGCGAGAATAAACATTTATATCCAAATATATGATTTGTAATTCTTTAAAGAATAATAACAAAATAATTAAGGACAACATATCATACCCCTCACAAAGAACATCTGTAATGATCAGAACTAGTTAGATTGCGAATGGCCTTGTAATTTATTGAACGGTAATTAAACTTTGATGCTCATTTTTAAATAAATAAGTATACGGACCTTTGATCTTATCGGCATCATGACGCAGCAACATATTACATTTTTTTTTTTTTTCCAACTTTAAACATGTAACTACATTTTTGGTCCTTCTCAGGAGTGTTTCGATGACTTCAAAGATTACCAAAACATGGAAACAGCGACTCTGGAAAGTTTGAACACGGTGATTTACTCCCTTTATCCAGAATGTGAGCAGTCGACGGCACATATTGTGGGTATCTTAGAAACGTTCAGGAACAATGTAATGGATATTGGGTACAATGGGGAAGACTGTGCGATTTACGGACAACCCAGAGGGCCTCAGTATAAATGGTCCTGGCTTGGATCTTTCTTGTTCGTCTTCACAGTCCTCTCTACTATTGATGAGGATCAACATATTTTCCAATTTAACTTCAATCACTGCTCGCTTTAGGACGTAAAAGTGTTGAAATTCACATTTATCTTCATTAGTGCGAGAGACTGTTCAAGTGATGATGGAAATGGGGAAGTTTTTGCTACTTTGTGCACTATGCATGCAGTAGAAGGTCAACATAGTCTACGAGTCAAGATAAAAGTTAATATAAAAGTGGTTTTGTGAACATTATAGTTTTTTTTAGTTTTTTAGCCCAGAAACGTAGTTACCATTGACAGAACGACACTGTACTAAATGAAATGAATGAAAATCTAGTCTTACTAAGGTTACAACCTTCTCAACCTTGTAAATATGTTCATGTTTAGTATTTGGTATTTTTACATGAACAGGAAGGGACTGGTCCTAATCCTCCCTCTTCATTTATTAAAGTTTAAATGAGCGAGGCTTATTTAAAAAAATGTTTTTGACAAAAATGGTGTTTACTTGTTTTTTCAAAAGATTCACTAAATTTCTCTCTCTCTCTCTCTCTCTCTCTCTCTCTCAGACACACACCCGTGTTAGTATACACAAGTTCGATGTACTTTTATGTCCATATATATTTCAAGCACAACAAACTACGGCCTTTCGTTTATTTAGAGGGCAGACAAACGCGTATTTCCAGTCAAATACTTCAAACATCCTACACTGTTACAAACAGACAGACTCGCAGCACATGATAAACCTATGACGTAATACGGCATTCGAGTTCGAGAGCAGATTGATTCCTATCGTTACACTGTTACAAATATAGATTTAAAAATTGCAGCCTAATATTAATTTTCCGTTAGAGGCTATAAACGTTTCGCCTGTTTAACACCGTGAGTCCCGTTTTGAGCTATTTGAGGCTATTGCGCCAGCCATTACTACAATTGTTTCATATTTACTGCTGTTTTATGATATTTGACTTTATTGAAATCTTTTCCAAAAGCCTATCTGCATTTTCTTGGTTCCAATCCGCGAGGATAACCAACTCTAAAGTTTAGGATGATTCTACTCTCCTAACATACACCATTCGTTGCTTTCTTATGTCGAATTCCCCGGGACGTCACTTCAGTTGATTAATTTAGGTACTGGACTATAACTCCCATTGTAGCCCCTATGTTTCGGGCTAGTAGCTCCGGAAGTTAAACGAGCTATAGTCAATGCGAAGCATCCACTTAGGTATTGTGGTGCACCGGAAAACAGGTACGCTAAATTAATAGAAAAATATTTGTGTTCTCATATTACGGCGCTGATGTTACGACTCTATGGTCTAGAAAAATGTAACAGAAAGAAAGTGAAACCAACAAATCAAGTAAAAATCAACAAGCAATTTATTTCTAGATAATCAAAATGAAAAAAAAAAAACAAACACTTACAGTAATGTGTATTAAAATCTAAATAATCCAATAAGAATTAGTGTTCTAATCACAAGTCCTAAATATAGAAAATTCCGAATTCACGGCTGTATACTTGAATGTTATGATGTGCCACTGGTCTTCAAAGTCCTGATGTACTAGTAGTCTGTAATGTGCTGATGTCAAAATGAAGTACTCCAAAATATCTCTGAATAAGTTCACATAAATTCCAAAATCATCAATTAAAAATCCAAAATCCAAAAGAGTATGAGCACTGTTATAATTCAATGAATATTTTAAATAATTCCTCCCTTAGAATTTGGAATGACTTTCCACAACTGTAATAGCTCTTTACAAGACTGATAGTAATGTCGAAACTGAAAAACTGTCCACTAAACATGGTATATATAAAGATTGGTCACATGACGGAATGTTCTAGAATATGTGTCATCTTAATGGAATTTTACTTGTATGGACATGACTTTTTACACATAACTCTAAGGATTTTCCAGTTTTATCTGTAAACAAAATCAAATTCAGTAAACATTTTGTTGATCAAAACTATCCTTTAGCTCAAATCTGAAGTAAACAACCTAATTCAAGGACACTAGTTAAACATATTTTTCCTGATAAACACCATTAAGATTTAAGAAAATATTAAAGTCAAGAAACATTTATAATTTCCTAAAATATCTATAATATTATATAAACATCATACATAACACTGAAAACACACTTTCATTGAGCTTGTGATTCGAAATCCTCACATTATCCACTAGACTATGAACGCCGTTAAAAGCTTTGAGAAAAACATACACACACAAACAAAAAAAAACTTTAATTCGACCATTATAAACCAAGCGAATAAATATTAACGAGTATATACGGTATATATCCCTCGTGCTACTTTCATCGTAATATCTTTCTTTATGCCTCTGCTCTCTTTTTATTATTATTACCCTCACTCCTCTCTCGATGAACTTTTATGTCTATATATATTTCAAGCACAACAAACTACGGCCTTTCATTTAGTGGGCAGATAAACTCATATTTCCAGCCAAACACTTCAAACATCCTACACTGTTAAAAACATACAGACTCGCCCCACATGATAAACCTATGACATAATACATCATTCCAGCTCGAGAGCATGTTGACGCCTATTGTTACACTGATACAAACATAGATTTCGAAATGGCGGCCTAATATTAATTTCCCGTTAGACGCTGTAAACATTTGACCTGTTTAACATGCCGAGTCCAATTTGCGGCTATTTGAGGTTATTTCGCGGACCATTACTACTATTATTTCATATTTACCACTGTTTTATGATATTTGACTTTATTAAATCTTTTGAAAAGTCGATCTGCACTTTCTCGACTGCCATTTCACGAAAACGACCAACTCTAAAGTTTACGATGATTTTGCTCTTCGAGCATACATCATTCGTTACTTTCATATGTCAAATTTTCTGCGATGTCCCTTAAATTTATTCATTTACCCACTGGACTATAACCCCCATTGGAGCCCTTAGGTTAGGATCTAGTAGCTCCGGAAGTTAGACAAGCTAAATTAATAGAAAAATATTTTTGTACTCCAATTACGGTACTGAAAACACTCTCTCATTGAGCTTGTGATCCGAAATTCTCACATTATCCACTAGACTATGAACGCAGTTAAAATCTTTTAAGAAAAACCACACACATAAACTTTAATTCAACCATTATCAACCAAGTGAATAAATTATAAACGAGTATATACGGTATATATCCCTCGTGCTCCTTTCATCGTAATTTCTTTAGTTATGCCTCTGCTCTCTTTCTTTTATTCTTGTCCTCACTTCCCTCTCTCCCCTTCTCTTATGATTTATCTCTTTTTCTTCACTTCCTCTCTCTCACTCTCTCTTCTTTACTTTTCCCTTCTCTTTCCCTTTAATTATCTTCTTTTCTCTATCTTCTTTTGTTCTTCTCTCTTTCTACTTTCTTTTAAGACAATTAGCAGTTTTAAGTTCAACATCAAGGTTGCAGGTCTCTATGATTCATACTATATATTTACAGACATATATTCGGTGAGTTTGAGTAATAACTAGACAGATTATCGATTATAGAAAGAGGCATTCACAAACAAGCATCAGGAAACAAGCGAAATGAATCTTTGATAACTGCTTTATTTAGTATTATCGCATGGCTTATCAACCATTTAAAAAAAACATAGAGCACAGGTAGACATTTTATTTTATACGTTTGACAACGGCTTTAACCATACACATACACGGAGGATGGACTGAAGTTTTAGATATCGGTAAGTTTACTTAGTTCTCGTCTGCGTGTATTTGTGTTAATCATTCTGACATTCAAATTACTATAACTAAGTTACAAAACATAAGACAATGAGTTATTTTCTCGAACTAAGTCGGATACTTTTACCATTTTAAAAAAAATCAGAATTGGAAAATACAAATAGAATTTACGGTCGTTCATGCAATGTGTAATCGATTTTCAAGCTTCATGACTTCGTGAATCCTGTAAAATAATAAATTCAATTTTTAAGTGAACTGGCTTGATTTGCTGTGATTGTTGATTCGATTTACTGTAGACAACACTAAAAACGCCATCTAGCATTTTTGTTTCATTTCCTTTTCCCATAATGCACATTATGACGTCATAGTCTCGATGATGTCAGACCTTTTTAGCGAAATGAAAGTAATATGTATTCGCATGCATATATCCGCTTCCTGTAAATCATCCACAAATAGGCATATATTTTGCCCCCTTTTTCCCCCAGATTGAATTGACTTCTTCAATCATACCTCTTACGTTGCCCTATGAGATTTCCGCCAAATCAAGGAACAAACAAACAACCTACTTCGCACGTGGCGCTCTCGCTTCCCTCGAAATGCCACTGCCACCATAAGTTCAACTAACTAGTTTCTTGCAGAAACGCCGGCTCTTGTGTTTTACCTCATTTTTCAAAGAATTCTAAAAAGTAGAGGAAAATATATAGAACTAGTAAGACTTTAGCCAACAACTGTAAGCTTGTTATTGTCACCTTTTCTTTGTTTTGTTTCTTTGGTGTGAAAAGTTCACGCAAAAATGACTAAAAAAATCATCTCAAAACGAGGCTGACTCATGGGTCCAACGGTCTGTGCAGGCAATGGAAATTGGGTTTTTTTACGTCACTGAAGATCAGTTTTTTCTTGTATGGCGGATATCCCACGTAGAAAAATCTTGTAATGTGAGCTCTAATGAATAATAATGAAATAGTTCATTATATGTTTATGTATATCTTTTTTGTTTCAATCATGTCCTTATTATTTGTTAATGTTACGTGTATTATGTAATTTGGGCCAGTCGCTTACATTACCTCAATAAAGATAATCCTCAATATCTCACGGAGCCACGTGAAAGTCTGGATGAATGAGACACATACTGATCTCTGCAAATTCCCTATGCAGATACAGTCTGGGCAGGCCAAGACTATCGTGCACCATATGCCATTATTGGAAGGTCGAGCTGCCAAAGCTTCCAATATCAATAATCAAGATTTTATTTTTAATAAGAGATATTAAAATTAGGAGTATTTTTAAAATTTCATTATTCATTTTTCATCTTTGATTCATCCCATTTATTTGATACGGTTCAAATTTACCAATCGCCTAGCGCATTCTTCTAATCTTTCATATTGTTGCTCTGAAATTTCAGTTCAAAAGAAAATATAGGATAAAGGGACATATATTCAGTTTCAAATATGAGTACTTTTTATTTTCATGCAAAGACTGGCACCTATAACTGATTCTAACTAAAGTAATAAGCAAATTGTAAAATCGCACAGCGCGATTTGCAAATATGAAAAGTAGATCCAAAAAGTAAATTAAACGAAGACAAAACAGCGTTAGGTTCCAGATTATTTAATAACAGTTATTAAAAGTAAAAGTATCAATTATTTTCATGATACATGGAGCAAATTTTGATTCATCGTTTTACTAAGCGAATGAGTATATTGGAAGGTTACAGAAAGCGTTGCAAAATTGCGCTGAGCGATCTTCTTAACGGTACGTTGTTGTTAAACAAATATTATTTTCATATCGAAATTTACAAGTATAAGATAAGGGAACACAAGTTCTGCATATATTCAGTTTAAAATACGAATTAGTTTAACTTGCGTGCATATTCACGCATCTGATTAGTAGGCTCTGGGCTTTACAAATCCACTTGCCGGATGCCCGGTGAAGGTCAGATAAGCTTAAGTTTGTAAGGAACTGGACCGCGGCAAGTCCAAACAATAGAGAGAAAGAGAGAGGGGAGGGGTCGTGTTCAGTTCTACCATTTTTATACTCTGCGATCTCGCCACAGCACATATATTAGCACCTTTATTGTGCGTTAATACGTTCTTCAAATAAATTACTGCTCGCAGTTTCATCTAAAAAAATCCTTTATTCACACTATATCGTACCGAAGTCTGTCATTTCCATCTTGTAATTAATCTCAAGGTCAGTCTCGCAATTTCTTGTTCAAACATGATAATGTGAATATACTATTTAAAGCAAGTTGTGACAAATATTAGATAAATATTTAAATTTAATCGCAATATTTGTAAGTATACTGGATTCGCCAAGTTTCAAACCCTAACCTAGCAACGGGCAACTCCGACATGTGAGCTCCGAATGTGCCGAGATTGCCGACTCTGAACAAACAGCTTGTCAAAGATTGTTTTGATGCGTGTCACCGATTTCAAGGTGACTAGGTGATAATGGTTAATAACATAACTCGTGAGATTTCTTGGGCATGTTTAAAGATTCCATGAGTTATTTGGCCATACCTTTGAGTAGAATGCCTAAAACGTTTGGAATGACAGAAATGGCTAAAGGCTATTTTACACACTTTTTCAATACCGAAGCTAATGAACACGTCGTGCTCCCGCATTTGCCTGACGTTCGCTACTACTACCCCAACGGTATGCACACAGAACAATGAGAAGCATTCTACGCCTGGTACCAACTTCACTTTTCAGACTCTTCTGACTTTATAGATGAAGTATTTAAATATTGCCAATCCGATGTGGACATTTTTCCACGGTGTTTATGGAGAATTTCGACAATTATCGCTGGATCACAAAGGTATCAATCCCTTGAAGGAAGCTTCTAGCATTGCTAAAGCGTGGGAATTATTGTACCAAAAGAAGTTCATGACAGATAACGCACTAGCCATCATACCCCTGCAATCCAGTCAAGCAGTCAGTCTGCCAAAGCTTTGCGCTGGCTTCATTGCTTTTGTGAGACTGAAGACAAGTGGATGGAACATGTTAGAAACGTTGGAATAAAGAAATTGAATCTTATTATGTGTCGATGGTTGGGATTTTGAAAACCCACAGATCGTCTACGAATTTCAAGGATGTTTCTTTCACTGATTCCCAACTTGTTTTCCTCAACGAGACCTGAAAAGTCCTTTATCAGAGTTTATCATGGAAGAGTTGTACGAGCAAACATACCAACGACGCCTGAGTTTGGAAAATCAAGGATATACGATTGACGTTTCAACACCGATCCAAAATTTTGACGTATTGTTGAAATTAACGACGTGGTGGATATCGAACCTTTAAATCCACGCAACAGTTTGTTTGTGAGGACGAACCAATGCGACATCCTTGCTGTACAAAGGAGACGAATCTCAGGGAGAGCAAATCGAATACATCGATGTGTGTTCCTTGTATCCTTGGGGGTGTAAATATACTCGATTCTCCAAAGTAAAAGGGCTGATATTGAACTATCGTTGGAATCAAGTGGTGAACTTTGACGTGTTAAAAGAGGCCTATGTTACGGCTGGATATTAAATAAACTGGGTGGTTGCCTAATGTTACTGTTTTCTAAAACTAGCACAGACAATTGTTACAGTACAAGAAATCTTTAGCTTGGCGATACATAGGTAATGCTTTGCACTGCATGTCTTGAACCGGGGGAAAGAAAAAATCCGGTCAGAATAGGCGATTCCTATTGGCTAAATAAAAACAAACAAAGAAATTATGACCTAAATATGGCTCAGATGATTTCAGATGATGAAAGAGGTAGGACGTAAAAACTGATTCGCTCCACGCTTTGCTTAAGTTGGAGTGTCAGTTCATAGAAATGGAATTGTAACATTGTCTGTGATCTCAAGGCGCGTGCCGCAACATGACATATCTTAAATTTGACACACACCAAATGTTACTCATTCGAAAAAAAAGATAACATTTGTTCAAAAATTGATGAAAGAAAAAAATATGGCAATGAACATTTCTAACATCGGATTTACCCTTGTCTTCAGAAACTCATAAAAAGGGTAACCTAATTTTTTTATTTTTTTTGGTTGTCTTTCGATCTTTTTTTTATTGAACACAAGTTGTCAGGATTTTACATATTCCCCTACATCACCACCTGACCTGGTGTATGGGGCATTACATTAAATTATTTTGCATCCTGATCTATACGTGTTTTCCCTTACACAACAGACACACATGCGCACAGAGACACATACATTCACAATTATTGTACACAAAGACACGCTTGCATACAAACCACAAGGTGTTTTAAATTGTCTGTTTGTTTGTTTGTTGTTGTTGTTGTTTGTTTGTTTTTTCCTTAAAACAAAAATCATGTACCAAAAGTTGACAATAGGGTCCACTTTTTCTTAAACTCACAATTCTGTTATTCACTTTGACGACATATTTTGTCCAGCGTTTTATATGATAAAACACAATTTGTAAAATAGGTGAGATTTTGGATTTTTGATGCAGAACGTGATCTGTATATAATATATTTTGCAAGCAAAATTAGGAAGGTAATAAGATCATTAAAATGTTGTTATTTCATATAAAGACGTCTTTTCGTGTAATTCTAAAATTTGGGTCGTAAGTTTCGATCCATTCCACAGTAAGTTTCCAAAAGTGTTCAGTAACTGAACAGTCATAGAATAAGTGCTCAATTTGTTCTATTCCCTCGTTACAAAAGGAACATTTATCATTATCACTTAAATTAATCTTTTTTAAAAACTGGTTTGTGGCAATATTTCTATGGAGAAATCTAAAATTAAAGCTAATCAGTTTTGTGACTTTTGTACAAAGTTTAGCCAAAACAAAAGAGTTGGTCCATTAATTTGCACCAATTGCATGTCTAGCTGCCAGGACCAAGTTTCATGTTTACCATTTGGCTTTTTTATCTTGGTTCTTATCAGTTCTTTATAGATAAATTTTATTCTTTGCTCTTACTCTAAGGAGTGATGTTTTGTCCAAAACTAAATGAAAACTATTTCCACTTTCAAAAAACCCTTTCATTTTCTTTTTCCACGGCACCGAGATCTTTGAGATAAGAGTAAAGTACTGTATGAAAGTATTACTTTGAGTTTTTTGTTTTGATTTCATCAAAACTTAACAGAGATCCTTGTGCATCAAAAAGATGTTGAATAAGTACAACACCGTTTGTTCTCCACCTTGTGTATGATTTAAACTTATCTATAGTAACTAAATTAATAATATCTTGAGACAAGTATTCATAGACAGTAGATGGTTCATTTTTCCATTGTGATAAAGCATAAATAACATCACGCCAACAAATTTTTTTTAATTGATTTAGAAATTTCTTTTAATTTATTTTTTCCTAATTTAAATAACAGCGTACGTCCAAATTTTCCAAATATTTGTTCAGAAAACAGTTTTTGCCATACACCATTTTCGTTTAGTAAAAGTCGCCTAAACCAGGAAAGTTATAACACAAAAATGAGTGCAAGTGAATCATATTTAATCCCCTTCCTTAAAAGAAGCTACAAGAGTGTCTCTTTTAACCCTCTCAGTTTTAGCACCCCAAATAACTGGAAAAATAATGTATTCAGTTCATTTTCTATATGGGTGGAGGACTTAGCTGAGCTGCAAAAAGATGAATGAATTTAGGCAAAATCAAGGACTTTATCAAAGTCATTTTTCCAATAAGGGATAAATTTCCCCTGCTCCACCAGCCAAGCAGCTTCTTTACTTCCTTCAACTTCGTCGAATAATTAAGTTCTACCATATCCTTCAAGTTCAAAGAGAAATCTACTCCCAGTAATCTAAAATTGGACATCAACCAGTTAATATAAATTTCGGGAGATATTTTTTCATGAGAAAATTTGTATTTCCAATCCAAATAGCTTTTGATTTAAAAACGTTGCAGTACAGACCTGATACCAAGGCAAAGTCATTTAAAATCTGCATGGTTGTCTTCAAGGACAAATGAGAACCCTCTAATAATAGAAAAGCATCATCAACGTACTGCCCTAATTTGAACTCCATTTCAATATAGAAAATGCCTGTAATATTTGTGTTCTTTTTTAGTTCTATTGCAAGAAGTTCAATTCCTATTATAAATAAATAGGGTGCTAAATGGTCTCCCTGGCTACAACATCTCTAAAATTAAAAAATGGGGATAAATGTCCATTATTAATGACACAACGTTTTGATTTATTGCAAAATACTCTGAACCAGTGACAAATTGATTCTCCAAAGTTAAAAGATTTCAGAGCAGTTTCCAAAAAAGTCCCATTCAACCGAGTCAAAAGCCTTTTCAAAGTCTATCAATAGGAGAAGACCAAATTCATTTTTTTCCTCAAGATATCGCATCAGGTCATACAAGAGTCTTGTATTTTCACCAATAAATCTCCATTTCATAACACCCTTTTGGGTGTCACTAATGATGAACGGGAGGACTTTCTTGACCATATTAGCAATCGACGCCAAAGCGATCTTGTAATCTACATTAAGAAGTGAGATTGGTCTCCATTTTTTAAAATACATATCCTGTCTTTATCTTCTTTTGGAATGCAAGTAATGATTCCCTGAGACTGAAATTCTGAAAAATGTTGCATATCGTATCCAGTATTTGGAGACCTAAAGATAAAACCGCCTAGATTTTTCAATAAGAATTTGTAGAGTTCGACAGTAAATCCATCAAAACCAGGGCTAGTTTCATTTTTCATATATTTTAGTGCTAAACCACATTCGTCCAACGTTAACTTACCTTCACACGAGCTTCTTTCAAAATCTGAAAGTTTTTTATCATGGTTAAAAAAGTGGTTACGAGTTTGGAGATTTATTTTTTTTTTTTTGTTGCTTTGGTATAACTTTTCATAAAAATCTTTCTGTTGATTTAAAATATTTTTTTGACCTTACCATTGTTCCACCTTCCGTAATTAATTCTTTTATTGTTTTATTTGTGTAATTTCTCTTTTAAAGATTAAGAAAATATTCTGAGTTTTTTTTTTCACCAGACCCATACCACCTCGCTTTTTATCTTAACATTACACCTTCCACCTCTTTTTTCCTAATTTCTTCTAAATCCACTTGCTTTTTGTTCAATTCTTTCATCATGGGGGGGGGGGGGTATTATTTTGATTCACTAAAGTATGTAAGGTATGTATTGCAGCTTCTATTTTCCTGAAATTTTGTTTCTCCTGTTATGCCTTATCTTGTGAATACATAAGTGATTCGGATCTTATTATCATTATAAAGATTTCAAAAAACAATTGATCATTACAAGTTAGTTTCACCTGCAGTGGGTTTTCCTTCTCACCTTCACAGTATTCTTCTACTGTGTTGGTTATACATTTTTATTACCAACTGAATATATTAATTTTGCTTTAATAGCTTTTAATTGAATTTCCAGTACCCAGGACCTCTCGGTAATGCAGATATAGACAATTTTAGTGTTATTGCTGAATGATCTGTTTTATAGCCATGAATAATAGAGGAGTCCATACAATTTAAAAACATGTCCTCAGAGATTAAAAAATAGTCCAGTCTACTCTGTTTCACAGGGTTTGCCTGACGCCAAGTACATACGCTACTGTCAGGATTGACTGTTCTCCATGGATCCAGTAAATCAAGTTGATTCTTGATATCCTGGACTGCTGCTCGGGCCATGGAGTGCTTATCATGCAAGGTATTATAAGAGTCAAGCTCCATGTCCTGAACAAAATTCCAGTCACCACAAATAATAACAGAGGAATTGTCAAAATTTATAATATCCTCTTTCAAATTTCTAAAAAAAAAAACTCGGCATTATCATCATTTTGACAATATAGATTCACTAGCGTAAATCTCTGTCCATTAACTGATAAATCTAAGAGAATGTATCTGCCGTGACAATCACATCTGTTTCTGTGAATAAGAAATTTATAATTATTTCCAAACAGGATAGCAACACCCACCAGCACTGCTGCTAGATTTATGACTAAAAACACACTTATAACCCCATTCAGCCTCCCAATACTTTTCAATCTCAATTGTACTATGTGTCTCCTTGAAACATATAATGGATGCATCTTTTTGTTTGACACAGCAGAAAATATCTCTTCTTTTGAGATTGGAACTGTATAGACCCCTAACGTTTATTGACAAAAATTTGGGTATCCATTGTTAAGTTCTGTTTTGAATAAAACTTTCAAAGAGCTTATATAAATATGCATCACAAAACCAGTATCATGTAAATCACTCGCATTCACCTTGGGATACACTCTCACACAAACAACCACGAGATGCTTAAAAAACCGATAAGTGTAGTACAATGTCATGCACCACTGGGTACATATATGATGTTTCCCGATATAGAGATACATGTTCTACGCTGGATAATTATTAAATTTAAACATCAATATAGTATGGCTGAAAAATAACACTTTTTGCTCCTCCATTTTTCTCCCTTTACGAAAAGATTTAAAGACTTTACATACGAGTTCTTTATTTGTTGGTTCTTTCTATATATGAGTATAGGATAGTACAACATAAGACAAATATATTTCTTTTAGTAAATGAACCTATGATCTAGTCCATTTTAAAAAACAATGATAAATTTCTTACAAATTAAAAATAATTCTAGTGACCAAACTTTAAGGAATGATTGAAGAAAATAATACATCATCATGTAAACATACTAAATGACCTTGGTAACTTTGTGCCTAAGAATCTAACACCAAAAATTCAGAAAAAAATATACGACCAACATGAATGTTATATGCTCAATCTTTTCAAGATTGAAACACAATTTTATGCATATTTCAAAATTTAGCTACAAGATATTATGAAAATTGTTACCAATTACAGGCTTTTTCCTTCTACGAAAGTCACTTTTCTAACTTAGAATATACATAGCTGAAATCAAAACTATACACATCCATTTTAGTACAAAGTTCTATACCTCCAAGTGTGTCCAGCATAAATAGAGAAAATTATTTCATTTCTGGGTTGGGATTTATTGTTTTATTGATGTCGTCAAAAAGGTCAAATTTGTATCTTTTACCGGCTTTTGTTTTGGCGTACACACTGCAATTGAAATACCAGGCAGATTCAATTTTTGGATGGGTAGTTAATCTATTTAATGAGTCCCATATTTTGCCGAGTGACATCTTCCACTATTCTTACATTCAATTTGCTCTTGACTTTGGATTCTGCATTCCAAAATTTCACAATTAATGGTTTGGGGGTACCATTCTTCCCAGGGATCAGATGTATTGCGAGAACATCCCTCTCATCTACGTCATGACCTGTAACATTCTTCACCATCTCTACAAACTTTGCTCTGACATTTTCGTTTTGTGATTCAGGCAAGTTGAAAATATTTATGTTATTTTTTCTTGAGTATTTCTCATTGTGGTATTCAATCTTCATGGATTCCTTGAAGCGGTCTTTATTATTTTTTATTTCTACTTTTAGCTTTTCACTTTCTTTCCTTGAGTCCTCTAACTCTTATCTTAACTGGTTATTTTCAAAGTTCATTGATTCAGTTTTTTCCTCTAACTCTTTAGTATTGTTAACAATTTGTCTGTCCACTTCCTTCATCAGTTTGACTTTCAATTTCTCAAACAGCTGGGATACTATGTTAGACACTAAGCCAACTAATTCCTCTCTGGTCACTAATAAATTAATACCAGTTTTGATTTCAAATAGATCCCTCTGGATTAGAATAATACTACTCACCTCTTCATTATCAACAATCAAATCCCCTGACTGAGAGCTTGTAGCGGACCTTGTTAGTGGCTTGCTGCTTTCCTTCCTAGCACTCTGAAAACTAGTGTTCAGGGTAGACTGAACAATTTTCTTTCGATTGCTCATTTTGTCACATGAATTCGGACAGGTTAAGAGAGTTCAGCACACCTTATTGTAATCCTAAAGTTTCTCAGTGAAAATGTAGAACAAGTAGTGTAATTTGAGCAGCTTGGTCTTCTCAAAAAGGTGTAAATTCACACACGGTAAACATGCAAGAAAAAGAAAACTCACTTTCAAAATTCCAAAAACCACAAATTTTGCAAGAGACACATAATCCACAGATGAACTGAAACTATATATTCAAGGAAAAAAGCTTCACATTGATGCTAGTCCAAAAATGAATCCATACATCACACTGCAAACTATGTAAATATCACCAACATTTGAGAGAGATTTTTCTAACTACTCGACTGGTGGCCATCTTGTTTTCTCTCTCTCGGGGTAACCTAATGTTAATATATCACTGTCTTATAACGACACAAAATATTTTAAAAAAGGGCGCCTTACTTTTCTGTCTTCTACAATCCCCTATTTACCTAGCTCTCTCTCTCTCTCTCTCTCTCTCTCTCTCTCTCTCTCTCTCTCTCTCTCTCCAGTATAATGTTAATTCTCTCTCTCTCCCGCTCTTTCTATACGGCGTAAGGTTAATTCTCTCTCTCTCAAAATGTATATCATCATGAAACAACAACAACAACAATAATAATAATAATAATTGATTACGTGAAATAGAAGGTTATGTTACTTTAGGTTTGTCATTTTTTCAAAAAAAAAAAAAAAAGCGTACGCCCTCAAAAATGTAGAACCAATGTTTGCT
This sequence comes from Margaritifera margaritifera, assembly GCA_029931535.1. NCBI lineage: Eukaryota > Metazoa > Mollusca > Bivalvia > Unionida > Margaritiferidae > Margaritifera > Margaritifera margaritifera. Next base: position 927,647 of record JAQPZY010001695.1, read on the forward strand.
TCTTCAAAGGGTACATTTCATTGATCCTATGAAATCTAGAATATAGTTTGCGTTTGTGCATGTCGTAAATCTTGGGTATAGGACGTCATATTATGGCACTACCATGTGTCATGAGAAAAATTCTAGCATTCGTGTTTTGTTTCTTTTACTGTTAGCTTGGCGATACATATGTAATGGTTTACATTGCATGTCTTGAATCGGGGAAAGAAAAGAAATCGGTCAGAATTGAATTTTCCTACTGACTAAATAAACAATCTATGACCTAAATTTGGCTTAGATTATTTCAGACGGTGACAGAGATAGCACGTAAAAACTATTGCACTCCAAGCTTTGCTTAATTTGGAGTCAGTTCATAGTAGGGAATTGTAACATTGTCATGTTCTGAGATAGTCCTTGTCAGCTGAGAGTATAGGTACACGCTGACAGAATTTTAGACTTAAATTTGGCACACGCCTCTTTTTACTGCGTTCATTCGACAATATTTCATTGTGTGCACTATGGTTACAATAGCTAAAGAAGCTGTTCATGTGGCCAGGTCAATCATTAAGAAACGGAGTTTTGCGGGACGCTTAACGTCGACCACTGCTTCCTTTAGTGTATAATGTAGCTAGGCCAGTCAGTGCGAAACTGCCAGAAAACGGTTTAGTACGTAGTGTAGCTAGATCAATCAGTACGAAACGGAGATATTTGAGGCACACTTAACTTCAATCACTGCTCGCTTTAGGACGTAAATGTGTTAAAATTAATGTTTATCTTTATTATTGTGAAAGCAAGTTCAAGTGATGATGGAAATGGGGAAGTTTTTGATACTTTGTGTGCACTATGGTTGCAGTAGAAGCTCAAAATAGTCCACGAGTCAGGATAAAGGTTAATATAAAAGTGGTTTTGTTCACATTATAGTCATTTATTTTCTTTAGCCCAGAAACGTAGTGCACTTCAATGGCAAAATGGCACTGTACTAAATTAATGGAAATCTAGTCTTACTTTACAACGTTGTCAACCTTGTAAATATGTCCATGTTTAATATTTGTTATTTTTACATGAACAGGAAGGGACTCGCCCTAATCCACCCTCGTCATTTATTAAAGTTTAAGTGAGCGCTGCTTATTACAAAAATGTTTTTTTTTTGACAAAAAATGGTGATGACTTGTTTTTTCAAAGATTCTTTAAATTTCTTTCTCTCTCTCTCTCTATCTCTCTCTCTCAGAGACATACACCCCTGTTAATATACACAACTTCGATGTACTTTTATGTCTATATATATTTCAAGTACAACAAACTACGGCCTTTCATTTTGAAGGCAGACAAACTCATATTTCCAGCCAAACACTTCAAACATCCTACACTGTTACAAACAGACAGACTCGCCGCACATGATAAACCTATGACGTAATACGGCATTCCAGTTCAAGAGCAGATTGACGCCTCTTGTTACACTGTTACAAACATACATTTCAAAATGGCTGCCTAATATTATTTCCTGTTAGACGCTATAAACATTTGACCTGTTTAACATGGTGAGTCCCGTTTGGGGCTATTTGAGACTATTTCGCCGGCCATTACTACTATTATTTCATATTTACCGCTGTTTTATGATATTTGACTTTATTGAAATCTTTTGCAAAAGCCGATCTGCACTTTCTTGACTGCCAATTCACGAGAACGACCAACTCTAAAGTTTACGATGATTTTGCTCTACTAAAGTGCATCATTCGTTGATCTCTTATCTAAAATTTCCTGGGATGTCCCTTCAATTGATTCATTTACGCACTGGACTATAACCCCCGCTGGAGCCCTTAGGTTTTGGCTTAGTAGCTCCGGAAGTTAGACAAGCTATAGTCAATGTGAAGCATCCACTTAGGTATTGTGGTGCACCGGAAAACAGGTACGCTAAATTAATAGAAAAATATTTTTGTACTCCTATTACGGCACTGAAAAAAAACCCCTTTCATTGAGCTTGTGATCCGTAATCCTCACATTATCCACTAGACTATGAACACAGTTAAAAGCTTTGAGAAAGAAAACAACACACACACACACACACACACACACACACAAACTTTAATTCAACCATTATTAAACCAAGTGAATAAATGATAAACGAGTATATACGATCCCTCGTGCTCCTTTCATCGTAATTTCTTTAGTTATGCCTCTGCTCTCTTTTTATTATTCTTGTCCTCTCTCCCCTTCTCTTATGCCTTCTCTCTTTTCTTCCCTTCCACCCTCTCTCTCTCTCTTCTTTACTTATCACTTCTCTTTCACTTTCATTATCTTCTTTCTTCTCTATCTTCTTTTGTTCTTCCCTCTTTCTACTTTCTTGTAAGACAATTAGCAGTTTTAAGTTCAACATCAAGGTTGCAGATCTCTATGATTCATACTATATATTTACAGACATATATTCGGTGAGTTTGAGTAATAACTAGACAGATTATCGATTATAGAAAGAGGCATTCACAAACAAGCATCAGGAAACAAGCGAAATGAATCTTTGATAACTGCTTTATTTAATATTATCGCATGGCTTATCAACCATTTAAAAAAAAACATAGAGCACAGGTAGACATTTTATTTTATACGTTTGACAACGGCTTTAACCACACACATACACGGAGGATGGACTGAAGTTTTAGATATCGGTAAGTTTACTTAGTTCTCGTCTGCGTGTATTTGTGTTAATCATTTTGACATTCAAATTAGTATAACTAAGTTACAAAACATAAGACAATGAGTTATTTTCTCGAACTAAGTCGGGTACTTTTACCATTTTAAAAAAAATCAGAATTGGAAAATACAAATACAATCTACGGTCGTTCATGCAACGTGTAATCGATTTTCAAGCTTCATGACTTCGTGAATCCTGTAAAATAATAAATTTAATTCTGAAGTGAATTGGCTTGATTTGATGTGATTATTGATTCGATTTACCATAGACAACACTAAAAACGCATTTTTGTTTCACTTCCTTTTTACTAATGCACATTATGACGTCATAGTCTCGATGATGTCAGACCTTTTTAGCGAAATGAAAGTAATATGTATTCGCATGCATATATCCGCTTCATGTAAATCATCCACAAATAGGCGTATATTTTACCCCTTTTTCGCCCAGACTGTATTGACTTCTTCAATCATACCTCTTACGTTGCCCTGTGAGATTTTCGCCAAATCAAGGACTAAATAAACAATCTACTTCGCACGAAGCGCTCTCGCTTCCCTCGAAATGCCACTGCCACCATAAGTTTAACTAACTAGTTTCTTGCAGAAACGCCCGCTCTGGTTTTTTTACTTCATTTTTCAAAGAATTCTAAAAAGTAGCGGAAAATATATAAAAATAGTAAGACTTTAGACAACAACTGTAGCACTGTTATTGTCACCTTTCAATTTTTGTTTGTTTGTTTGTTTGGTGTGAAAATTTAAAAAACAAAGACTCAAAAATCACCTTAAAACGAGGCTGACCCAGTGGTCCAACGGTCTGTGCAGGCAATGGAGTTTGTTTTTTACCTACGTCACTGGATATCAGTTGTCCTTGTATGGCGGATATCCCACGTAGAAAAATCTTTGACCTTCTTCTTGGCAAATCGAGTATACTGACAAATATTGCGATTAAATTTAAATATTTATTTAATATTTGTCACAACTTGCTTTAAATAGTATATTCGCATTATCATGTTTGCACGAGGAAATGCGAGACTGACCTTGACATTAATTACAAGATGGAAATGACAGACCTCCGCACGATATAGTGTGAAATAAAGGATCATTAGATGAAACTGCCAGCGGTAATTTAATTGAAGAACGTATTAACGCAAAATAAAGGTGCTAATATATGTACCGTGGCGAGACCGCAGAGTATAAAACTGGTCTAACTGAACACGACCCCCCCCCTCTCTCTCTCTCTCAATTGTTTGGATTTGCCTGCGGGCAAGTTCCTTACAAACTTGAGCTTGCCCGACACGTATTTGACCTTCTCCCGGGCGTCCGGGAAGTGGATTTGTAGCCCCGGAGCCTACGAAACAGATGCGTTAATTTGCACGCAAGTTAAACTAACTCATATTTTAAAGTGAATATATGCAGAACTTGCGTTCCCTTTTTTATACTTGTAAATTTCCTTATAAAAATAATATTTGTTAAACAACAACGTACCATTAAAAAGATCTTCCAATCTTCTCAAGAAAGGACAAGTAAGAGAACTTAGTGTACAATTTAAATAAAATATATTATAATGTAAGCTACAGTTATTGATTACTTTAATAAAACAGGTTCCAGCTTTGCTTTAGCTATTTACTAATATAAGGAAAACATTGCCAGGACAATTTACAAATCGGGAAGCGCTTTCTTTCAATTCGAGATTGTTGATCTTCAAACTTATTTTCATAAGGAAATAAAGAAACATAAGATAATGGAATGTACATTCTACATAGATTCAGTTTAAAATGAGATTATATTTGTTCCATGTAAAGTCTGGCATGTATTACTGATTATAAGAAACCAATTAGAAGTTCGAGCAGCGCATTTGCAAATTTTTCAGCGCTATCTTCCAATATTAGTAATTTTTTAGTGAAAAAATAAGTGTTCAAAAGAAATGATAAAGCAATCATTGTTTATTTACAAGGATAGTTTGAAAACGGTGGAGTACTAAGGGTAAATGGCGCTCGGGGCGACAACAATTGCCCAAAGGACCTGAATAAGATGCCCTAATTTTTATCAGCTGTTTTGGCGCCCCAAGACCTCTGGCGCCCGGGGCAAACGCCCAGTCCGCCCCCGCCCCCCCCCCGTTAGTACGCTACAGTTTGAAAGTGTACTTAAACTGTAACGTAACATCTATTGCTGTGCAAAACAATAATCGGACTGTACACATCTAAATATTAAAATATTGCGAAGTGATCTCGGAATAATGGTAATCAGCGCAGTGCGAACACCGTAAGCTCGTGCACAGCGATCTCCCAATATCCTTAAATCGCGCAAGGTTGGCATTGGAAGATCGCGCATCACGATTTGCAAATTTCTGCAGATCTCATGGGGCAAATACACACAACACAAACATATCCATCATCACAAGCAATGTTTATTTTTATGGATTAAAGATAGCCAAATGTCAGAGGTCATTCGGAGTAAAACAGTCTCCCATTAGAAGCATTTTTGACAATTACACTCAGAAATAGTGAAAATTCTAGGTATGTTTTGTAAAAGGTTGTGCCTACTGCAAATTGAAATCGAATTCTTGCATTTTTTGTGTTTAAGTAACCTATGTAAATAATTTGAATAAACACCTTACTGAGCATAATGTACCCCGAATGACCTCTGACCTTATACAAGGAGACTTAACTCGTGTTAGTCTTCAGACAAAGTGCATATTGATGTATTTACGAAACTTGTGCTTTTTTTAAAACTTAGTAATCTGGTCTCACCAGAAACGATTGTCATCATATCCGTTCCTCCGTCTTTGCATTCGTCAGCCGAACACCTTTTAAATGGCTATTATTTCTAATTAACCTTTTCTAAAACAAAAGTTCATAAAAAACGTGAACTCAAATTTTTGTTGAAGTATTTTAAAACATCACAGTTGAATCCTATTTTTGTGTCCTTTTTTAGGGGTAAACGGGTGATGATGCCATAGAAGCTAAATGACATTGTCTCCAACCCAAGAGTAGAAAGGATAGATAGTTACATGCATACATTTCATATTCAAAGCAGTACAACCAGAAACTTTCGACTCAGCACGTAAACGAGAAGAGAGCAGGAAAATGGGTTTCAATCTGAAAAAATTCGGAGACGTAAAGTATATGTCCCAATGTAAGAGAATGTTTAGTTTCTTCCTTTCCCACTTTGGACTGTGTATAATGGTGATTCTTTACCTGGCTGCTGGTGCCTCCATTTTTGAACAGCTGGAAAAGCAAAACGAAGTGAAGGTAAAACGACCAAAGTTAAATTGTCTTATCTAATCTACTTTTGAAGTTCCCTCTAGCGATAATTAAATTCTTGAAGTAAAACCTTTGTATCCAAGAGAGCAAAAATAAAATTAATAATAATCAGAAAATATTTTTAAAAAACTTTGATGCAAAACCTGTATTATGTGTTAAACAGCATCTACTTGCTTCCTTTTGCTTGAAGATTTAATGCTTGTTAAACGTCGTGAGAATAAAACATTTACATCCAAATGATGATTTGTAAGTCTGTACAAAATATTTGAAAAAATAATTAAGGACAACAGATCATACCACTCACAAAGAACATCTGTAATGATCAGAACAAGTTAGATTGCGAGATGCCTTGTAATTTATTGAACAGTAATTAAACTTTGATGCTAATTTTTAAATGAACAAATTTACGAACCTTCTGATATACTGACGAAAACCTTATCGGCATCATAACGCAGCAACATAATGCGTGTTCTATTACAGTTTTTTCTTTGTTCCAACTTTAAACATGTAAATACATTTTGTTGTCGTTCCCAGGAGTGTTTCGATGATTTCAAAGATTACGAAAACATGGAAACAGCGACACTGGATAGTTTGAAGACGGTGATTTACTCCCTTTATCCGGAAAGTGACCAGTCGACGAGACAGATTGTGGGTATCCTAGAAACGTTCAGAAACAATGTAATGGATATTGGGTACAATGGGGAAGACTGTGCGATATACGGACAACCCGGAGGGCCTCAGTATAAATGGTCCTGGCGCGGATCTCTCTTGTTCGTCGTCACAGTCGTCTCAACTATTGGTGAGGATCAACATATTTTCTATTACTTTTTTCGAATTAGTCATATTCAAGTATAATATTTAATACTATTTTGAAGTTAAATTGCAACGGGAATAAAATGATATATGGGAAATTTAATGTGAATAGACTTGAATATGGAAAATAATAGAATAAAGCTTATGAACTCGTAAGGCCCCAATTTAGATTTGTTCTGACAAAGGGAAGACTTAATTGAAGAGTTTAACAATAATATTTTATATGGTGACTTCAATTTAGCATTGGATCCGACTTTGGATTTTGAATAGTATACATATGCTAATAACCTAAAAGTTAGAGAAAGATCGAAAAACTAATTAAAGATCATAACATGGTTAGTCCATACATTAGTATTAGGATGTATGGCCATAAAGGGTAAAAAAAAATGTTTTTTAAAAAAGCAACGTAGAATCGCAAAAAGAATTTATTAAAGGCAGGTACATAAGTGAAAACATTAGATTAATATACAATATAATACACTATTCAGAAAAAATATAGTATTCCTTGAAGTTCTTATTGGTTTTGAAAAAGCATTTGATACAGTGTCATCAATTTTTCTGAAAAGATATCAAGTATTTTAATGTTGGGAATTCTATAAAAATGGATTAAGATAATTATAACAAATATATTTTCAGCAGTTATACAGAATGGTTTTATATCAGATTTCTTTGCCGTAAGGAAGGGTTGTAGACAAGGATATCCTATCGTACCATATCTGTCTTTACTTTGTACACAGATAGTTCTCAGAAAATCATATCATTCTGCTATGAATCTATTAGAATCTTTTTGCTTCAATATCAGGTCTGAAAGTAAATCCTGCTAAAACCAAATTAATATAAGTAGGAAGTAAAAGAATGTGGTAAAGCTCGTTGGAAATTAATTTGGCTTGAATCGCAATTTGGTCTTTTAGGTATAGAGTTTTCGGTGAACTTAGACGAGAAGATAGATATTAATTATCAAAAATACATTCCCAATGTACAATAACTACTTACTCAATGGTCAAAAACAATATTGATTCCTATTGAAAGAATAACAGTAATCAATATGTTATCTCTCTCCAAACTCAATTACTTGTTGTTGGCATTACCAGCACACTTGATAATATTAGTAGTATGTGGGATGTTATGTTGACAATGGGAAATAACATTATAAAAGGTCTTTGAAATATGGACACAAGGGGAATTTAAAAGTAGTTCTTGACATAACGTATTCCATTGTCCCCATAATTCCCATTCCATTGTCTGTATGGAGCCAAGGGGAATTTAATATTACGTCTCCATGTTGAAACATTTACAGGGACAAGGGAAAACATAAGGTTAAAATGTCCATAAGTTTAACATTATGGGTCTCTATATAGACAAGGGGAAAGGTAATGTTAAAAATGTAATTAGGTTGAACAATATGAGTGTCTATAGGGACAAGTTGAATTTAACATTACGCCTCTATGTTCAAATAATTATAGGGACAAGGGACAATGTAATGTTAAAACTACATCAACAGACTAATACACACTTGGACTGACCAACAACCAGTCATCTACTAACCAACACCCCACACTTTCTATCCAGCACTCCGTTTTGAGTGACCAATACCCACACGTACTAACCAATACGCCGATGGAGTGACCAACACTCAGTCATCTACTAATCAATACCCACACTAACTAACCAGCAAAAAAGTTAGGATCTGAAAAATGGAAGGTAAAATCACACAATAGTACGAGTACTCCACATACGCAGACATACTATCACACGAGGGTATGCACAAGCATACTATCACACCCAAGGGTAGGATTGCTCACACACTACACATACAAACATCCATGATGGAGTTTAAGTTTTAGTTGTGAAAGACATACACAAACACACACAAGCATCAAACATGCCATATGTTGGCATTGATTGAGTAGTATCTCTGTTTCTAAGAGAACTGGGTGCCCAGAAAAGGTCCCTTGGTTTTTTGTCCTAGATCAAAGATCTTACCGATATCCCAGACATCCGCACCTCCCGGACCGGGCTCCACAGCAAGGGCACATGTGGTCAAAGTTCTTCCATCTGCCGATGGAGACAGAGAGCCTAAAAAATTGGGTTAATAAGTTTTTCTGCTTTCGGAACTAGGGGTAATTTAGGCGTCTTCTGCCGCAGTGCCTGCCTCCGCTCCACTATTCTTGCTTCTTTCTCCCTTTGCATCCGCCTTTTTGCCCCCTTTTCACCCTTTTCCAGTTTTGGTTGAGGCGCGTGAATTGCCTATCCTTCCACTCTTTCTCCCGTGCCCTCTTCTCCTCCTCCCATACCCTCTTGCCACTTCTTCTTCCATCATATCTCTTACCAGTTCTTTCCACATCCAGGATCATTCCATTTTCGATATGCCTTGCATGGGGGTAATACTATTTTACTTGGCCCAAGGGATGTTCAGCTTTTTCTTAATAGGACAAGGATTCACTTAGTTTACCTTGTTGCACTGGCTGGCTAATTTTCTTCTGGATTGCTTGATCGATGATGGATGGCAAGACTGGCGAACACACCGCTTTCTATACTTAAAGCGCGTATGTGAGCAGGGTCGGGAAAGGGAACATAGATTAAAAGAGAAGAATATAGAAATGGTAAAGTTAGAATAAGAGAGGCAGGCAGAAAGGGAAAGAATGTAATTTGAGTAAAGAAAGGTAGTACTTGAGGAAAGAAAGATAGAATTAGAAAGGCATGCAGAGAAGGAAAGAAAAGTGTGGGAAAGGGAAGCAAAAAGGAAAACAAATTGCATTAGAGAAAGTGAATATGGAGAGGGAGCACAAAAAGATAATTGAATTATTATATGCTAAGAGTGAGTGGAAACAAGACTCTAACTCGGGCAAGTTAAGAGTATGGTATACGAGTCCTCAGCGCGTGCACAGATTGGTTGGGATGTTAATCAGGCTATTGACACTTGTCTTTTTCCTGAGGCGAAGGTACCGACAGCTAGTGGCTCCGCCAAAGGTCAAAAACTTACGGTATTACGCGACACCTGGTGTACGGGCGTCGTGGTAAAGCGGAGTCTCTTTAGAGATGACCAAATGCTTGGTTGGAAATCTCCATGTATGTTGTTAGATCAAACGATTGATCGCGTTCCCATCATTGTGTCAGTTAGCGAGAAACATGGTAAAGGTGGGGAACATTTGGATTAATCTACAGGGAATTTACCACGTCGGATGGTAGAAAATTTTTCCAGCCGGTTGTGACCCAGAAATTCAGGTCCTAAGCACTCAGAGTGTCCCACAAGTCCAGTATGACAGGTTACTTATGCATGAAAAAACCCCAACTGATTAAGGGTAAACAGAATTTTATTGGCCTGGCTTGAATAGTGACGTAGCACGATTCTGTCGATCGTGCGACGTTTGCCAGAAAACAGAGTCGAACGGAAGAATAACCAGAGTAAAATCAGGTCAAGTGCCTTTAATCGATACCCATTTAAAAGGGTGGCTGTCGATATTGTGGGACCTATATTTCCTGTCATCAACCGGAAGAAGCAGTATATCCTCACCTTAGTGGATTACGCAACTAGGTACCCAGGAGCCATATCATTACTAACCCTTGAAACTGAATGTGTGGTAGAGGCACTTGTTGACATATTCAGCAGGGTATCCTATGACTTCTGTCTTGGATGCATTGAAGTGTTGGAACTGGAAAGAATTTTGATCAATAGTTCCGTTGAGAGCAGCATGCTGACGATGTCAATAAACAAACGTTTAGACAGATGAACTTGGAAGACATGATCTGGAGTGATGAAATTTTAGAAGAGGGTGCAGTGTTTAACAGTATGTTTGTGATTTTGCCTTCTTGATATAGTCAATGACTTATGAAGCTGCAATCCAAGAATCGAAACTGGGTGGATGTCATTTCGAGCGGACTTTTACATCTTGGCTATGACGTTTTCCCATATTACGTGTTCTATCATCGAGAATGATTTCGATATCGTTCACGTTGTCGTCTTTCTTGGTCATTCGTTGTAACTCGTGCAAGTAAAAGTTCCTTTTAACACTTCTCCGTTCATATCTTCCAATTTATCGACAGGGCGGGGAGTGAGGGGGCATGTACACGCTCTTGACCTGTGACACAAACCAAATCTGTCGTCCAGTTATGTAAATAGCCTTTATCGAAAGCGCGTTTTGTTTGTCCAACGCGAACCCAATCTCCTGTGTTTAAGACTTCTTTCTTTTTGTTGGTCATTGATGTTCCAAACAATCGATCAAACACGATCACATCGTTGTCACTTGTTCCAAAGTACATCCGATGCTACGATGGTACGATAGATTGTAAGCTTTGACTAGACGTGCTTGACGTGTGTTTAAAAAAGAAAGAAGTAAGGTAACAGTCACCAGAACATAGTCAGGTCTTTGGACCCACTCAGGGTATTGAAATAATTAATTTGGTCTGGTTTGTTTCAACCGGTTTAGAGCTATCTTGCTAACAAGAAAGTGGGACGGATGAAAAACACAAAACCAGTATGTCTCCCTTTCTTTTTGCGATATGGGCGGGACATCATTTTTAACGGATCGTAGATTATTTAGAATTATGTCGCGATTTTTTATCATCAAAGTCAACACTGAAAAATGTATACAGCGATATAGAATGGCTGTTTAAGTTGAAATTTACTTGGTAAACAATTTTACAGCTCCTGTAGGAACAAATACCAAAGCTAAAACGATTCCTTTATACGTCATGTAGTTGAATGGTATTTATTTTTTTTATTTTTTTGTACGGACTGGTAAAACTCTAACATGTATCAGTTAATTAGGGCTATGAAGGAATTTTCCTAAGTAGAACATGATTTGTATCAATTTAGTCAGAATTTGCTGCAAGAACAGTACATAAGCGTTTACGCTTACTCTCATTGTCTTTCTTGCAGGATATGGGCACATCGCACCTAAAACTGTATGGGGCCGAATCGTATGTATCTCGTACGCCATGACTGGTATTCCTCTCACTATGTTCTTACTTGCTACCATAGGAAACACTCTGGCCAAAATGTTTAGATTCATGTACAATCAGATCAAACGCTGTGGCTGTTGCAAAAGGAAGAAGAAACCCAACAAAAAGAAACTAACACATATTCATTCGAACGGTAATGTGCCTGGGAGTACATCCCAGACACCCACCATTTCAAGTCTCCAGATTGCCGAACCAACCGACAGCCTACGTTACAGAATACATGCGACAAAACAGCCTAAGGCAAATGACAAAACCCAAATTTGCACAAGTCTGACATCCACAGATGTCAGAGAGCCTAGCAACCTTGATCCAATCTCAAACCTAGATGAAGCCAACCAAACTAAGGTAAAGGCCAACATCGACCCACAGAACATCAAAACTATGATGCAGGTGGACATACAACAGAGAAATAAGATATTACAACAGCAGCAGTCTCTAAGTGTTGATGACAATGAGAGTGACGAAGAAGAGGATGACGTAGAAGAAGAACAGAACGAAGAAGGTGTCCCCCTCACAATGGCACTCCTTATAATGGTTTCCTACATTGTCTTTGGCGCAGTCCTATTTGGAATTTGGAGAAACTGGGACATGTTTCAGGCAACCTACTTTTGTTTCATTAGTCTCAGCACCATTGGATTCGGAGATTTGGTTCCGGGAACCGACTTCACCTTGCCTTCTGCACAAGCGGAGTTAGTCTTTGGATCTGTCTACATCATATTCGGACTAGCTTTAATTTCCATGTGTTTTTCGCTAATGCAGGAAGAATTTGTGGAGAAGATCACATGGATTGGAAGGAAGCTTGGAATAGTCCAGAACAATGAAGTGTGATATTCAACATTCTCTCAGTTTTAATGTATTCAGTACTTTCGTCTACGATCGCAAAATAGTTTAAAGTATTGAATAGTTGTCTTTCATAGCAAACATTGCAGTTAATTTATTGTTACTATTGTTTATTTGTCTATTGCATATTTCAAGCTTTTTGTGATTTATTTATATGTATATAGCGCTGGCAGAGAGAATATATAATTTGCTCCCCATGACTTTCTACTAATGAAGACTGTGTACGAAATGATAAACTCCTTAACTGTCTTTATCGGTTAATCAAAACTTTCTTTTGTCGACAGAACTATGTAGTTATTCTCTCAGCACAAAATTTAAGAAGTTAGAACAGTAAATGGTGGGGTCATTTTCGACGTTTTTAGTGAATATGAATTCATATTTTACGTAGCGGAAGAGTGGTGTTTTGGCAAAGTATAAAAGTTCTCTCGCCCAATTTCTCATTTACTCTAACAGCAATATGTATAATGCATGTTCTTCTTCACTACTGAATTATATTAAATAATTTACTGACAAGCGTTGCTCATTCACTATTTGCACATATTTCATTATCTTCTTCTTCTGAGAACTCTCAATTCAATGAAATCATAGTATACTAACCGAAATGAAAGGTTTTGATACTATAATATATATAATAACTTAAGCCACTAAAGTGTAACCCTCCCCCCAAAGAAAATATAAAAAAATTGATAGTAGACTCTTTGTTAATTAAAAGTAAAGTAAAAAGACTGGTATATGAGTACGAGTACTATATAACGCATTTTTCAGAAAAACCCTAGGAAACCATAGGGTTACTCTCTATCATTATAATTATTAAGATAAATTCTAGGACACATGCGACTCACTACTATTTTCAGAAGTTTTCAAAACTGTTCATAGAAAAGGGTACCATTTTGATAATTTTGTAAAACACCCTAGGTCACTATTTTTCATTACTTTTCAAAAGATCCTAATCCACCATGTTGAAATATCGACATAAATGTGTTTTAAAAACATAATGGATAGGTCATTACTAGATAATATAAAAAATTATGAGCCCTGGAGTCTCACAAAAGTCACCTATTAAATCTAAAACCCAAACAAAACCACAAAAGGAATTTAAATATTTAAACCGAAACATCCAATATAGTTACAGGGATTAAAAATTAGACATGAAGGCGACGTGTTCTTTGAAAAAATAAAATAAAAAAATAAAAAGTACAAAGTTGCATTCAAAATGACAAGCCCTAGAGTCTCACAAAAGTTACTTAATAATTCAGTAATTCAAATAATTAATAAAAAAACTTAAATAAAAAAAAGTTCCAACCATAGCTCTAGAAGTCTTATTAAAAATGAAATGATTTAAAATTACAAACTTATACTGAAGTTTCAGGCCTTCAGGCCCAATCATAAGAGACACCTAATTGAGTAATGATGGAAATTCAGACAAAAAAAAAAAAAACACACACTTATATATAAAATGCTATAAACGCATGAAAATAAGTAACTATTATCTGGATAAAGGTGATATTAGTAGTCAAGAGTTCTCATTAGTTACTATTACTGTAACGTTAAGTATTTTATATCGGTTTTTAACTTCTCTTAGACCCAATAATGAACTTAGCATTGTTTCCAAATTCGTCTCTTTCTAGCTTAATTAAAAGTGCTTCAGACAGACTTCCAAAATTACAGAATCTAACTGAATTTTTGTGTAAATTTTATTTCTGTTACAGATGAATAATTTCTAATGTATAATGTCATTTAGATTTAAATTAAGAAAAATTAGGAGATGTAAAATATATCTTGGTGTCGAATACAAAATTATTACCATCTTCATACTTTATGGTTTTTATATACTGTATTATTTAGTGAGGCAACTTCAATGTGACTGTCATCGAATCTTAATCGGAATTTTTTAAGACTTTTCAAAGCAAGGAGTTATTTTTTTCTTTATTTCTTTTTATTGAAATATTTATCCATGTTTCAAGAATTTGATACTTGTTCTCTAAGCTCACGCTTCTCAGGACCTTGCTTGGTATTACTATACTATGCAGTACTTTGACACTATTTAAGACTATACAAAAGCAAACAGTACTCTTTGATAATACCATGGTTGACTTTTCACGGAAGTCAAATAATATACTAACAAGTTAATTTCAGCTGAATACTCATTTTATTTGTATGACAATATTTTAATGAAATAGAAGTTCACGAGTTTGAGAGTTATTTAAGACTTCTGTATTATGAACCAAAATGTCTAGTTGCATAAAGAAATATCAAACAAAAATGGAATCAGATAATATTAGGATAAAAAGTGACAAAATACAATGAATTCAATAAACGGCTAACAGATCAGGAGAGATACACGCAACATAAACAAGCAGAAACGAAATTTACAGTTAGAAACATTATGTTACACACATATACACACATACACACACTGAAGATCAATTTCAAGCAGATGTAGATGACATGAAAGCATATCATAAAGAAAAAAGAATATAAGATTATTTTAACAGTTATAGATACATTTTTGAAATATGCTTTTTTCTGTACAATTAAGAGCAAAGTCAAGAGAAGAGGTACGGGATGCTTTAACCAAATTGTTTAGAGAAAGTAAACCAGATAAACTACAATTTCATGAAGGAAGAGAATTCCATAATAAAGATGAAAACACTTTCTTTAAAAGGGAGATGTTGAATACTTTTCTACATTTTCAGAGAAACACCAAGAATGTGGAAATATTTTTACAAAACTTGTATATATATATATATATATATATATATATATATATATATATATATATATATATATATATATATATTGAAATTCCTCAAAACAGACACCTTAGTATATACAGTAATCAGCTCATAACCGAAATCTTTTTGAAGTTCCGACTTTTTACTTTTTTAATATCATCATTTTCCCCCAATAAACCGAAACCCATCAACTCCGAATACCGAAATAAATTTCGATCCCAAATTTCCATGTTACGCTAACAGAACCTCCATAAAACCAAAACTCACTTCAAACTTTGAAATTTACTTTAGCTGCTAAATTCCTGACACATGCTGGAACAGACTAATTACGGGTATCAAGTACTGTTGTAGGCTTATCTGTGAGACAAGGGCACGCGAGATTAAAACCATACTTGGCACGCGCGCGGACACATATTAGGACTGACAATAGGCAAATCTGAAGTCTTTACACCATAAAAGAGCCAGCTTTTAAGGCTTTTTTCCGCTCAAAAGATTCCTCTGATAGAAATGCAACGAAAGACGGGATGCTTCATGATCTAAAACTTTGGAATTAGATCACTCTTGATTATTATTTGATAGAGTGATGGCTCTTGCTGCATTTAGAATCCATTTATCCCAATATATTTGTCAAACAAGACAGTCGTACATGTCAAAAGCAGTTTATTCTTACCTTTTGTCTACCTCAGGTGAAAACTTGCACTTTCAGAAAGCGGTGAGCGTCATTTCAACGGTTTTGCTTGGTAGTACCTTTATCATATTTGCTATTCTTCCACAGTTTTATTTTAGATGGAAAAGTGCTATGGCTTTATCGGCTCACCTGGCGATACGACCAGCATGAGTTTATGGAATTACCCTGCGTCCATAATTGCTATCTCAATTTTTGTTTCTCACAAATTGCCAAAGAAAGTCCCAACTCATTTTGGCACAGGGTATCATAGCATTAGAGCTTTCAAGTTTCTACAAATGAAACTGATCCGTGGTCAAATATGGCCTCCATAAAAAGCAAAACTTTTAAATGAATTCTTAACATACAATCAACAGAACTCAATCAAAGCGAACAGAAAGCACAATAGGACGAATGCCTTTAAAATTGTATAAACGGTATCGATCCGCCTATCCAATGTAGCCGCCGTTGCTAAAATAGAAAGCTTTTCATAGACTTCTTATCAAAATCAACTCAACAGAATTCAACCAAATTTGATAGAAAGCACAATAGCATACAAGTCTTTAAATGTATGTCAATCCGCCGTTCAATATGGTCACTGTCACTAAAAAAAGTCCAACTTTTAAACGATTTCTTCTCAAAAAGCACTCAACAGAGTTTATCCAAATTCGAGAAAATGTATTCTAGCATACAGGCTTTTCAAAAGGGAAACCGATCCGCCATTCAATATGTCCAACGTAACGAAAACCAGAAAAACGTAAACCAACTTCTTTAATAAATCTCAAGAGAATTTCCCAAATTTGACCGAAAGCATTCTGTATGCGTGCCTATCAAGCTGTGGCAAATAATACCCATTCACTTTCCAAAATAAACAATGCAAAAACTGTTAACGGCTTCTACTAATAAACAACTTAGTAGAACTGACATAAATTTGACAGAAATCATACTGGTATAAAGGCCTTTTAAATTTTTATAAATTATACCGAGCTTCCGTCTAATATGGCCCCGTTACAAAAAACACTAAAAAAAAAAAACTCTCAAAACCCGCTCAACAGAATTTAAGCAAATTTTATAGAAAACATCCTCATATGAAGGCATTTAAATTTTATAAAAATAAATACCTATCGGTCATGAAATATGGCTGAAGATAATGCAAAAATAGAAACCTTCAATAACTTTTTCTCGTAAGCAATCAGAAGAATTTAGAGAAATTTTCACAGAAAGCAAATAAATAGATCACCCAGATTACTAGGATAAGTGATGTTGCGTATGACTATTGACCTGGATTCAGACAGCCCACTAAAGTCTCTTTTTTAATTTTAAAAATTCAATTTTTTATCTCTCATATTGGACAGACTGTGATGGTTGCTTTTTACCTTTTTTTTTTTTTTTTTTTAATAAATATTTTATAAGAGGGATTTATCACATTTAATGTATTTATTGAAACTTCCAAATCTATCTTAATTTTATCAGAAAAAACAAAATATCTCAAACAGTAATTAGTTGCTTTAAGACTAATTTTTTTGTACTATATACATTATTCAGGAAGATTACAAAATGTGACTCATCCTCAGCCTGACATCTTTACAAAATCACTTGATTCTGGTTGGAGTAAAATTGCATGAATTAAACAAAGTCAGCATTGCCATATACGTCCTCCGTAACTTTAATAGTGACGCAATACATTGGCATCATTATGTTCAAAGAAAATGAGAGCAAATTTCAAAGTCTAAGTGAAGAGAGCTTCGTAGCTCCATCACAATTCACAGATTAAAAAATAAAATCCACATTTCATCAACACAGGAATATAATACTCATAATACAATATAACCACGTTTATCTGGCTTCTGTTTATCAGTAGGAACCATGTATAGAAATATAACTTTGTCTTTAAACGAAAATGTCGGATTCATCCTTAATTTATCAACAGAAAAGCCTTGACAGGAGTAATGAGACTAATCCGTAAATCACGTTCATGGATAAATAGCATTTAATTAAAACTAAATATACATTACAAATAAGTAAAGAAAGTTTTAAATAGGAGACTGGCTATAACAGCATAAAACTTGGGGAAAAAAGTATAAAAGAATCTGACCATCTATCTAAATATATGTAGGAGAGAGAGAGAGAGAGAGAGAGAGAGAGAGAGAGAGAGAGAGAGAGAGAGAGAGAGACGGATGGACTAAACCAGGCATGTGCAACCTACGGCCCGCGACCTGATTTTATTCGCTTATTTACATCATAGGGCGTGGCTTTAAAAATCTCTTATCTGGCCGGAGCCCTGGATGAAGTTGCACATGCCTGGACTAGACAAAAGTTCATATACGTCCGTTATATAAAAAAATCGCAACAAAAAAGAAACATTCCAAACTCCGAACTATGATGACGCGTTAAAGTGAGCCATCCGTGTCATGCATTGGCACATGATGCATCCATGTATCCAGTTAGAGTGAATCATCCATGTCATGCATTGACATATCATGCATCCATGTATCCAGTTAAAGTGAGTCATCCGTGTCATGCATGGCATATCATGCATCCATGTATCCAGTTAAAGTGAGTCATCCATGTCATGCATTGACATATCATGCATCCATGTATCCAGTTAAAGTGAGTCATCCGTGTCTTGCATTGACATATCATGTATCCATGTATCCAGTTAGAGTGAGTCATCAATGTCATGCATTGGCATATCATGCATCCATGTATCCAGTTAAAGTGAGTCATCCGTATCATGCATCCATGTATCCAGTTCATCATTGTAGGAGTTTATTTCATCGTCATCAAATTGTCCAGGACAACAGGAATAATTTATGGGATGTAACATTGTCAATTTGCAAGAAAAGTATGACAGATTCAGTTGCACCTAATTCACTTTTAAAATAGGTTATCTACATGACAATTGCAATGTGGTATTTTATTTGTTCAAGAGGCAAAATCTAGTTTCTCGGTCTCTCAAATTGCCTCGACCCAGTCTTATATATTCAGAGAACCCATTAGGACAGTTAGGTTTGTAGACAGCTTTGGATTCATGGGGATCATGGGGCAATCGATTGAAAAGCTGACTCAAAATTTAAGTGGTGACAAATTTCCGGAGACACTCAAACATTTTGTAGACATGCCACCTTAATATCTGAGAAAAGAGCAGAATCCCTATGAATATATGAATAGTTCTTATTATGTCTATTTGTATTAGTTCTGTGTTCTAGTTCTAGTGATAAATGTATAAGGACACAGGCAATCAATTACCGTTTATGCAGGATTATCACGGGAGGAAAAAGTCATGTTCGCTGAATGTCTATGATGGATTTAATTTCTTACCAGGCTCTGAATTCATTTTTTCTTTATTCTAATCAGTGGCGAAGTAAGAAATTCTGCCCCCACCCCACCTCCGCAAACTAAATTCTGCGGACCCCTCTCAATAAAAAAAGGTGCTTGATGGGAATTTTGGGCCCACACTGGGCCTGTTCCCCCTCCCCCAAGCAGATGCAGAGGTTGCTTTGCGGTTGCTACGCCACTAATTCTAATACATGATTCTGTATTCTGGTAAGAGTTTTCTATATTTCCAGTTAAAATGGTTTTGGACAAATTTATTCAAGGTAATACATAGGCCACTAAATACCACATACGTCTAACGATACTCTCTCTATTTCTCTCTCTCTCTCTCTCTCATAATTTCAATAATTGACTCTCGACAAAAGTATTATCAACTGTTGATTTTATTTACTGTGCTTTTTATTCCTCGTGTATGCTTCCAGGCGGTGTCAATCAATATATACCCGGGACTACACACAGGTTTGCATGAATTATTTATACCCTGATAAAAAAGCGGGATTTAGTCTAGATATTAGTTATGTCCTTTCCATAGCGCGTGACATTATGAAACGTGTAGGATAAACAACGGCAAATTGTCGGCTGCTTCTTTCCAGTACCTGTAATGTTAGCGAATGAATGAATGTATCGAATATTTAAGTACGTGCATGTAATACTGTTTCTGGATTTCACCAGTTGAGACAAGCATTCATTGTAAAACAATTGATTCGTACTTTTTAAAAATGTGGTTTGAATGAAATGTGTGTTGCAAAATAGAGGTAACAAAGTCTGAAAAATCAACCCAAAGAGTTCAAGTCTTGTTGACAAATACTCTCTACTAGGAATGTGTAATGAGATTAAAATGTGGACTCCAAGATTCACAAGAGTTCTCGTTGTATTATAAAATATGTCAACCCTCGTTGCCTTGAAAGCTTGAACCAACAAGAATATACATTTGCCCTGGAACCGACTATAAAAAATATTAAACGGGCTTTGGTACAGATTTATAATCATAATCGTCATCTTTATCCTCGTCTTGTTGATCCAGAGTGTTTCCATTGGATGACATGGATCGGCACAGACGCCCCAACAATCCTTCCTTCACTGAGAAGATCTTTTGGTATGAATCCACAAATAATATAACCCTGATCAACTACCCCTTTGACCATGGCTAATTCATGCACTAGTAGCAGATTGTTAGCTTTCCCGATGACAATAACGTAAACCTCGGCTTCTTTGTTCAGTTTCTGTGCCTCGCTAATCATCTCTCTGCTCACGTCTTCCAAATCTTCGTCCACTACCATCACAGCAATACGAGTCGCCTCTGGACGTCCGCCTTGTTCCACACTGAACCCATGCCTTCGAACCTTTCTGATGAGATGGGTGTAGGTGGTGAACTCAAGCCTGCAGAACGCCACATTTGAGAGCTCCTGGGTCAAGGCGATGTTACCGCCTGTCTGGCATTCGCTTGTCACCCTACCAACGCGTACCAGGCCGTTCCTCCCGAAGCCAATCACTAGGGCCCCTATAAATTGCGAGATTGTCGGAGATTTCCAACTTCCAATGGCGACAGAGTCATATACAAAAAGAAGATTAGTCTCCACAGCTGGTGTACATACTGCAAATAAAATACATATATTAGGACACAAAGTCGAATGGAAGTATTTAAGAGCATTTCTATTTAGTATTAGAAAAAGAAAATAACTTGTCACTAAATCGGACATAGGTTAAACTTTATTTAGATCAGTTTTCTTTCGCCCATAGTAATTAAACATAGCTCAAGTCTTTATTAGGGTCGAAAGAAAGACCACAATACCGTTAGTAGTAGTCACAGAGATTAATTTGTATTGAATATGTTCACCCATTTTAAAAGTTAAGACTATGTAAAGCTTGTTGTATATTTATGTTCAGTTTCTAATCATATGTACACTGAACATGTGATTCATTTGATAAATATTTAAAAGGTCTTCCAAAATGACATTTAAGTAAAAATTGAACAAAGCTAGGAAAATGTTGATCACAACTACACTTTAAGACACAGAGTGACATATTCTTTAACAAAAGATGTGTTTACAACACTCACTATACATATTATCAACAGTATTGTGAACTGGTTTGTTGTTTGGCTTGATGTAACAGGTTCTGATGGCCAGGAGTTTTTTGAAAGAGTCAAGGGAGTTGAAGTCATTGACCTTGAAGACGAAGTCCTTATCTGGTTTACTGGCAATGTCCCTTAACTCCTGAAGATCTGCATAATCCCCAACCCCAATGGCGAAAGTGTCGATGCCGGCCTTGTGCGCCAACTCCGCTTGACGGGCAGTTTCGACGGGGTTCTTGGACAAAACCGTCTGTCACCACAATGGCTTCATGAGCGACGCCAGGTCTGGCAATGTCTTTGGAGAAGCCAACAGTGCGCACAAACTCTAGCGCCCTTTCTGTGTTTGTACCTCCAACCGTGTACTCCACTTCAACGATTATCTTGAGAAGTTCCTCCATGGTGAACATGTTGTTAAGGGGGATCTCGTCTTGAACGTCATAGCTGAAGGTCCAGAGACCCACACGGGTCTAGTCCTTCCCGATATCGAAGATGCTGGTCATGTCCTTCAAAAAGTTCAATACCTGCTTGAAGTTGTTGTTTCCAATGCTGGCAGAGGAATCGATAACAAAAGTACACATCGGCCGGTTTGCTTCCGCAATCTTTGCAAAATAAAAGTTTAAGTTGACATATATGCCCATAAAATGTTCTGATGTATGATGTAATATATACGTTATATAATAGTAACAGTTACAGTTTGTTGTTAATATTCAGTAAGACTTTCCGCACTTAATTCTACTCACCGCAGACAAAACGAAATTGTATCGTTAAGACCACTAAACGACCCCACCCCCCGGCTATCTCTCGCCCTCCCATTTGCACACCAACATCTAATACAAATATGAAACGATAATTTGCTAATACTTGTTACTCAATATCTAAAAATTACAGAACGTTGAACATCTGTTTGTTTTTGAATTTGTTTATGTAAGAGAGATAACTCACAATCGTACTTACTGGTTACTTTAGGATCTCCGTCACTTTTGTAGCTTTCACAATGCTGTGTTAATCATGGGCTAATTGTGTGACTGAAAAAATTAAAAGAATATAAAACATATAATAATGTCTTCTTTGTGAACTAGAGATTGTTGGTAGGTTATTTCCTGTTAACGAGCAGTATACTACTTTTCGACATTGCGTCAAGTAGGGCATTGTTATATCTAAGTTTGTACAGCATGAAGTGCTAGGATATTAAATTCAAGTCATAAAATTTGCTCATATAAAGGGAATAAAAACAGATGAAAGAGGGACTAGAGAAGGAACAAGAAATCTGGAAACAGGAAAATATCCGTAAAAGAAAAGAAATGACGTTTGGACTAATTTTTGTACCTGTTTTGCGAACTGTCTAGAAAGTAAAGGCTTTCGTTTGTCATAGTTAAGTGCTTGAATTTAATTTAAAAAAAAAAATAAAGGTGGTATGTAAGAGAGATAACTCATGAGAGCTTACTTTCACAATCGTACTTACTGGTTACTTCAGCGTCTTGGTCACTTTGTGGTTTTGGCAATGGTGTGGTACTCGGTAAAATCATGTCCTTTTGTGTGACTGAAAAAATGAAAGGAATATAAAAATATAATAATGCACTGTTTGTGCATTTGAGACTGGTAAGTTAATTCTTTTAAAACCACATTGCGTAAAGTAGTGCATTGTTATATTTCAGTTTGTATAGCACGGAGTGCGAGGATATTAAATCCAAGTCCTATGATAAACCATCAAAATAAAGGGAAAAATGATTATAAAGGTAATAGAGAAGGATAAAGAAATCTTGAGACAGAAAAATATCCGTAAAAAGAAAATATTAACGTTTGGACTAATTTGTTTGTGCCTGTTTCGCAAACTTTCCAGAAAGTAAAGGCTTTCGTTTGTCATATTGTTTGATGCTTTAATTTAATTAGAAACAAAAAAATATTTGATTTCATTTTTCATCCAAATGACGAGGATGACATTTCGACTCAATTTACCTTGACATGTTTTATCAGCAATAATGTCCTTGATGGACTCCAGTGCTTTGTAGTTGTCCAACTTGAA
Organism: Margaritifera margaritifera; assembly: GCA_029931535.1. Classification (NCBI taxonomy): domain Eukaryota; kingdom Metazoa; phylum Mollusca; class Bivalvia; order Unionida; family Margaritiferidae; genus Margaritifera; species Margaritifera margaritifera. Next base: position 951,018 of record JAQPZY010001695.1, read on the forward strand.
AAGAAATTCCTCATCCGGGTCACTGGCAATGTACCCCAATTTAATAAAGTCAATATTAAATCCTACACCAATTGCGAACATGTTGATACCGGCATCATGTGCTGTTTCAGCTGAGACTTTTGTGCTCATCGTCTTCTGGGACCTATCGTCTGTGATCACTATGGCAATGTGGCTGACGTTAAGACGGTTCCCCACTTCCGGAGTGAACATCTGGGTCGTCAAAGTGTCCAGCGCTTCCCAGGTATTTGTCGTGGTGCCGGCTTTGTGTGGAATCTTCTTCACAGCGCTTATAAGGGAGTCCACATCCGAAGTGTGTAGTCGATCCAGACTTTGTTACCAAAGGTCAGAATTCCCACACGGGTCTGCGTGGGACCCTGGCAGACGTCAAACATCTTCACTACGTCCTGTACAAACGTCAACTGACGTTTGAAATCCTCTATCCAAATGCTAGTGGAGGAGTCGAGGACAAAGACAATGTCGGTTGCTTGACTTCATACTGCACTTGCGCCTAGAGCATAATAGATAAATAAATAATTAAAGAACGAAAGAACGAAATAAAGAAATAAATACACTAGGAAAGTTATATACAAGACAATGAATTATATTCGATTTTTATAAAAAGCATTACGGATAAAGATAGTCATTTTACTCATCAGTTGTCCAGATGTACACATTCTCGTATTAATATCTGATCATGAAGTTACTGATCTTCGAATTTACATCACCCATAACTTTTGATAACATTTGCTTTATTTTCTCAGTAAACTTAGAACTAAAAGTCATTCACAAAAACTAGATAGAATGGTTCTTTAAAATTGACCACAACTGAACTGAATCTCAATCAAGACAAAACAAAATGGAGAGCAAAAACAAAAGCAAAACAATAACTTACCAGGCCTGCTTTGAACACCAGCAACAACCTGCAAACAAAGAGAAAAAGTAATATTTGTGTTTTTAAATAATGAACATCTCTCCTTTTTATCTAAAGTGAAACCTATCATAGCATTGATGATGAATTATGGGCTATATAAACCTTAACCGTATGTACTCGCTTATAAGTCGAGTCCAACAGCAAACTGCACAGATCCCGATCTGCCGTCGTATAATGCGCTGGCAGATCAGGCTCTATTTTGTTTGTTCTACTAATTACTCCTAACAAGCTGCATAGAGCCTATATATCCCTCGTGCTCCTCTCTTCGTAATTTATTTCTTTATGTCACTGGTCTCTTTGTATTATTCTTGCCCTCGGTCCTCTCTGTCCTGTTCTCTTCTGCCTTCTCTTTTTTTCTTCCCTTCCACCCTCACCCCTCCCTCTCTCTTCTCTACTTTCGTTTATGTTTCACTTTCATTATCTTCTTCTTCTCTATCTTCTCTCTGTTCTGCTCTCTTTCTTCTTTCATGTTAGAAAATGGACAGTTTTAAGTTCAACATCAAGGACTGAATAGTCAATGGGTGGCTTATTGATTATAGAAAGGGGCATTCACAGCCTGTCATCAGGAAATGGATCACATGAATCTTTTATTACTGCTTAATTCAATATTATCGCATGGCTTACCAACAATTTATGAAACCTAGAGCAAAGGTGGATATTTAATTTCGTACGTTTGACAACGGGTTTAACCATACACATGCATGGAGGATGAATTGATGCTTTTGATATCGGTAAGTTTCCTTATTTCTTATCGATGTGTGTTTGTGTTAATCATTTTGACATTACAGTTACAAAACAAGATACAGTATTGTTTTATTTTCTCAAACTTAATCGGGTACTTTTACCATTTTAATAAAATCAGAATTGGAAAATACAAATACAATCTACGATCGTTCGTGCAATGTGTAATCGAATTTCAAGCTTCATGACTTAGTGAATCTTGTAAAATAATAAATTCAGTTCTTAAGTGATCTGGCTTGGTTTGTTTTGATGATTAAGTTGATTTACCTTAGACAACGCTAACAACGAGGTCTGGCGTTTTAGTTTCACTTCCGTTTTCCTTAAAGCACATTATGACGTCATAATGTTGATGACGTCACCACCTTTTAGCGAAATGAGAGTAATATGTATTAGTATGTATATATCCGCTTCATGTAAATAATAGGGAAGGAGGCGCATTTTTACCCCTTTTTCCCCCAGACTGAAGTATCTTGTTCAAGCAGACCTCTTGCGTTGCCCTGTGAGATTTCCGTCAAACCAAGGACAAAATAAGCAATCTACTTCGCATATGGCGCTCTCGCTTCCCTCGAAATGCCACTGCCACCACATGATGAAATAGCCAGTTTCTTGCAGAAACGCCTGCTCTAGTTTTTTTTTTACCATATTCTTCAAGGAATTCTAAAAAGTAGTGGAAAATATATAGAAATTATGAGACTTTAGCCAACAATTTTAACGCTATTAATGTAAATGTAATGGGGTTTTTTTTCCTGACAAAATTCAACACAAAAAAGGCTAAAAAATAAAAATAAAAAATAAAAAAAAAATAAAAACAAGGCCGACCCAAGGTCCAACGGTCTGTGCAGTGCAGGCAATTGAGGTTTTTTTTTTACCTACGTCACTGGAGATCACTTTGTCCTTGTATGGCGGATATCTCACGAAGCCACGTCGAAGTCTGGATGAATGAGACACCGAGACAGACTGATAGCTGCAAATTCTCTATGCAGATACAGTCTGGTCAGGCCAAAACTATCCAGCACCATATGCCATTTTTGGAAGGTCGAGCTGCCCGAGATTCCATTATCAATAATCAAGATTTTATATTTAATAAGAGATATTAAAATTAGGAGTATTTTACAAAAATTATAAATCATTTTCACCTTTGATTCATCCCAAATACTGATGTGACTAAATTTCATTTCAATTGGATATATAGGATAAGGGAACATAGATTTAATTTAAAATGTGAATAATTTTTATTTTCATGCAAAGACTGGCACATATGACTGATTCTAACTAAAGTAATAAGAAAATTGTAAGATCGCGCAGCGGGATTTGCAAATCACGCAACTCGTTTTTCCAGTAATGAAAAGCAGATAAAAAAAGCAAATAAAACGAAGGAAAACCAGCGTTAGGTTCAAGATAATTTAATAACAGCTATTAAAAGTAAGAGTATCAATTATTTTCATGGTACACGAATCACCTTTGATTCATCGTTTTACTAAGGCAATATGTATATTTGAAGATCGCCCGGCGCGAAGTAAAATCACGTTTAGCAATCTTTTCCTAAAAGTACATTGTTCTCCAACACAAAATATTTTCATACGGAACTTAACAGTTTGAGCTAAGGGAACATAAATTCTGCATGTATTCAGTTCAAAATATGATTTATTTTTACTTGCGTGCAAATTAATGCATTTATTTACGGAATCTAAATAAAGTATTTTCAACACAGCGCATCGCGATCTTCCAATCATAACAATAAACTACAAGTAAGAGAACTTAGTGTAATATTTACCTATCTTGAATAAAATATAATATAATGAAAATTATCGATTACTTTAATGAAACAAGTTCCATCTTTGCTTCAGTTATTTACTATGATAAGGAAAACATTGCAAAATCGGGCAGCACTCTTTACAAATTGGGTATCGCTTTCTTCCAAATTTATTTTCGTAGGGAAATTAACAAATATAAGATAGGAGAATGAAAATTCTATATGGCGTCTATACTCACCTATAAGTCGAGTCCAGCTGCAAACAACACGCCGTCGCATAATGTACCGGCTGATCAGGGTCTGTGCAGTTTGCAGTTGGACTAAACTTATAAGCGAGTATTAACGGTAGATTCAATTTTAAATATAGGTAAATTTTCATTTCCATGTTAATTCTGGCACGTATTACTGATTATAAGAAGCAAATTGGAAGTTCGAGCAGCGCGATTTGCAGATCATACAGCACTATCTTCAATTATTAGTAACATATTAGTGAAAATAAAAACAATCCAAACAAATTTTTAAAAAAAAATATTTAAACGCATATTTTTATCTTTACAAGGATAGTTTAAATGTATATTTCAACTGTACCGTAATTTTTATTGGTATGCAAACAATAATCTGACTGCGAATCTAAATATTAGACGACTGCGCAGAGCGCGATCTCCCAGTCATGGTATAGAGCGAATATTGGAAACTCTAGCACAGCGATCTCCCAATATTCGCAAATCACGCAAGGTTGGCATTGGAAGACGGCACATCACGATTTGTAGATTTCATCATATCGCATTACAAATCGCGCATATTGTACAAATATGCACAACATATATATATCAGTATGCGTGAATAGACACTTCGTCCGTCATCACACGCAATGTTTCTTTTCATTGATTAAAGAGTTCCAAGGTACTAGCTCATTTGGAGTAAAACAGTCTCCGTTTGGAAGGATTTTCGACAATTACACGCAAAAAATAGTGCAGATTCAAGGTATGGTGTGTACAGGTTTGTGTCTACTGCAAACTGAGATTGAATTCTTGCATTTTTTCGTGTTTAAATAACTTATCCAAAGAATTTGAATAAAATCTCCATGGACCATAATGATTCTAACCTCTGACCTTTTGCAAAGAGACATAACTCGGACCAGTCTTCAGACAAATTGTATATTGATGTATTTACGACACTTTTGCTTTTTTGTAAAGACTTTGTAATCTGGCCTCGCCGGGAACGAATGTCATCTTATACGTCAACCGAACATTTTTAAAATGGCTATTATATCTAATTGACCCTCCTAAAACAAAAAAGCACCATGGAAATGTGAACACAAAAATGACAATCATTGTCGCGGGTTACAAGAATCAAGATTGAAAGATAGAGGGAGTCACTTCAAGGGAAGGGGAGACTTCATTCGTCGAAGGTGACTTTTCAAGTAAAATTTCTGTATACAGAACGCACATTTTCGTTGAAGTATTTCAAAACATCACAGCTGAATCCTATTTTTGTTTCCCTTTTCTAGGGGTAAACGGGTGATGATGACATAGAAGCTAAATGATATTGTCTCCAACCCAAGAGTGGAAAAGACAGAGAGTTACATATATTTCATATTCAAAACAGTGCAACCAGAAACTTTCGACTCAGCACGCAGAAGAGAAGAAAACAGGAAAATGTGCTTAAATCTGAAGCAATTAGGAGTAAAGTTCACTTCACTATGTAAGACAGTGTTTAGTTTCTTCCTCTCCCACATTGGACTGTGTATAATGGTGATCCTTTATCTGGCTGCTGGTGCCTCCATTTTTGAATACCTGGAAAAGGAGAACGAAGTGAAGGTAAAACAATCGTAGTTATTTGTGTTATCTACCTTTGTAGTTCCCGCTCGCGAGAATTATATTCTTTAAGTAAAACTTTTGTATCAAAGAGAGCAAGAATAAAAATGCTAATAATGAGGAAATAAAAACAATTTGATGCAAAATCTTTAGTATGTGTTAAATAGCATCTACTTGCTTCCTTTTGCTTGAAGATTTAATGCTTGTTAAATGTCGCGAGAAAAAAAAAACATTTATATCCAAATAGATGATCTGTAAGTCTGTAAAAAAATATTTTAAAAAATTAGTATGGACAACAGATCAGACCCCTCACAAAGAACATCTGTAATGATCAGAACTAGTTAGATTGCGAGTGGCCTTGTAGTTTATTGAACAGTAATTAAACTTTGATGCTCATTTTTAAATGAACAAATATGCGAACCTTCTGATATACTGACGAAAACCTTATCGGCATCATAACGCAGCAACATAATGCGTGTTCTATTACAGTTTTTCTTTGTTCCAATTTTAAACATGTAAATACATTTTGTTGTCGTTCCCAGGAGTGTTTCGATGATTTCAAAGATTACGAAAACATGGAAACAGCGACACTGGATAGTTTGAAGACGGTGATTTACTCCCTTTATCCGGAAAGTGACCAGTCGACGAGACAGATTGTGGGTATCCTAGAAACGTTCAGGAACAATGTAATGGATATTGGGTACGATGGGAAAGACTGTGCGATGTACGGACAACCCGGAGGGCCTCAGTATAAATGGTCCTGGCACGGATCTCTCTTGTTCGTCGTCACAGTCGTCTCAACTATTGGTGAGGATCAACATATTTTCTATTACTTTTTTCGAATTAGTCATATTCAAGTGTGGTAAGTATAATATTTAATACTATTTTGAAGTTAAATTGCAACGGGAATAAAATGATATGTGTGTTCTAGGCTTCTTTTCTGTACGCCAAGAGATTTTCGAGATAAGCTTGTTGTTCAAGTACAAATCCAGTTCGCTGAACAACGAATGCATGAACTTGTTGAAAGGAGTCAACCTGGAATCGACGCCTGGGTTATTGTTGTCCGTTTTGAAAACTTTGACTTTCAGATACAAGTAACTGCTATTCAGATCTATGTAATCTTCGGTTTGTCTTTTAATTTCAAACTCGATAGGAGCTGACGTGGTCAAAGACGACACGGGATGTAATTCTACCCATTGGGATTCTTGCATCGTCATCATCATCGGTGGCGTGGCACACATATTGAGTTTTGACTTCGAACATTCGCAAGAGTTTCGGTGCATCATGTTTAGTTAGTAATTAAAAAAAAACCATCCACATCTCTGACTGTTCTTTTTTTTTCTTATTCTTTTTCTGGTCGTGTCTATATGGTCTCTTTCTGACTTATCATTGCTGTGGCGCAGAGGTGTCTCGGCTCCCTAGGAGTTCTTTTCCTGTCTGAATCAACACACTTGTAACCTGCTTTCATTAAGGTTTGTTTGGGAGTTTGTTGGTTGATGAACACGTTTTGGAGAAATTATTTTCCTTGCGTCAAGGTCGCATCTTTTAAAGCATGTAATTCTCTAGTCACAATAGGTTTCAAGATGGGTACTATCGTACAAAAAGCCGAGTTTAACATATCTCCAAAATGTCATGGTATATATATTCAATAGATGATTAGCTGGCGCTGGTTTTTTGGTTTCGTAAAAGTCAGGATCATGTCTGTCCAAGTGTTCTTCAACTTGATCGTTGAGGATTTCCGCAACGAAATTGGTTTGATCCTCGACTTTATTCCAGACTTGAGTGGGATGCATTCTTTCTACCAAAGCCACTTCCCAGTGAGCTTCGTGGTCCAATTGTATGGACTGGGATATTTTGGCCGTGAAACAACATAATGTGTTGCTGGGAAACACAGTCATAGAACTGTCACTATGTAATCTAAAATAAAATTAATTATTCATAGTTCGATGGTTCTTGTCTCAGAGGAGTCACTCGATACCAAAGGAGAATACTTTTACCAGGAGGGTTCCAGAAGATTGCTGCTGTGACTGGCGTTGGCGTGGCTACCGTTGTTACTGTAAGTATATTTCAACGAGGGATTGGGAATAAGATAGCCAATACAACTGCTGAGTAACATATTCCACAGTTGCTTATCTTCTTGTTGCAAACTCAGATTCCCAATCGCTGCTCCTATGAGACAAAATACCACAAAGATCTGGCAGAAGAAGACGATTTTATTTTTAGGAAGACGTTATCCACACTACACCCACAGTATTTGTTGTTGTTTTTGTAGTTCTTGGAGTGATGAAATTTGAGAAGGGGATGCAGTGTTTAACGGTATGTTTGTGATTTCCTCTTCTTTATATAGTCAATGACTTGTGAAGCTGCAATCTAAGAATCGAAACTGGGTGGATATAATTTCGAGCGGACTTTTGCATCTTGGCTATGACGTTTTCCGACTTTACGTGTTCTATCATCGAGAATGATTTCGATATCGTTCACGTTGTCGTCTTTCTTGGTCATTCGTTGTAACACGTGCAAGTAAAAGTTCCTTTTAACACTTCTCCGTTCATATCTTCCAATTTATAGACAGGGCGGGGGTGAGGGGGGCATGTACACGCTCTTGACCTGTGACACGAACCAAATCTGTCGTCCAGTTATGTAAATAGCCTTTATCGAAAGCGCGTTTTGTTTGTCCAACGCAAACCCAATCTCCTGTGTTTAAGACTTCTTTCTTTTTGATGGTCTTTGATATTCCAAACAATCGATGAAACGCGATCACTTCGTTGTCACTTGTTCCAAAGCACATCCGATGCTACGATGGTACGATAGATTGTAAGCTTTGACTAGACGTGCTTGATGTGTGTTTAAAAAAAGAAAGAAGCAAGGTAACAGTCACCAGAACATAGTCAGGTCTTTAGACCCACTCAGGGTATTGAAATATTAAATTTGGTCTGGTTTGTTTCAACCGGTTTAGAGCTATCTTGCTAACAAGAAAGTGGGACGGATGGAAAACACAAAACCAATATGTCTCCCTTTCTTTTGTGAGGTGGGTGGGACGTCATTTTTAACGGATCGTAGATTATTAAGAATTATATCGCGATTTTTTATCATCAAACCCAACGTTAAAAAATGTATATAGCGATATCGAATGACTGTTTACGTTGAAATTGACTTGATAAACAATTTTACAGCTTCTGTTGGAAAAAATACCAAAGCTAAAACAATTTCTTTATACGGCATGTAGTTGAATGGTATATTTTTTTTTTTGTACGGACTGGTAAAACTCTAACATGTATCAGTTAATTGGACCTATGAAGGAATTTTCCTAAGTAGAACATAATTTGTATCAATTTAGTCAGAATTTGCTGGAAGAACAGTATAGAAGCGTTTACGCTGATTCTCACATCCTTTCTTGCAGGATATGGGCACATCGCACCTAAAACTGTATGGGGCCGAATCGTATGTATCTCGTACGCCATGACTGGTATTCCTCTCACTATGTTCTTCCTGGCTGCCATCGGAAACACTCTGGCCAAAATTTTTAGATTCATGTACAATCAGATCAAACGCTGTGGCTGTTGCAAAAGCAAGAAGAAACCCAATAAAAAGAAACTAACACATATTCATTCGAACGGTAATGTGCCTGGGAGTACATCCCAGACACCCACCATTTCAAGTCTCCAGATTGCCGAACCAACCGACAGCCTACGTTACAGAATACATGCGACAAAACAGGCTAAGGCAAATGACAAAACCCAAATTTGCACAAGTCTGACTTCCACGGATGTCAGAGAGCCTAGCAACCTAGATCCAGTCTTAAACCTAGATGAAGCCAACCAAACTCAGGAAAAGGCCAACATCGACACACAGAAAATCAAAATTATGACGCAGGTGGACATACAACAGAGAAATAAGATCCTACAGCAGCAGCAGTCTCTAAGTGTTGATGACAATGAGAGTGACGAAGAAGAGGATGACGTAGAAGAAGAACCGAACGAAGAAGGTGTCCCCCTCACAATGGCACTTCTTATAATGGTTTCCTACATTGCCTTTGGCGCAGTCCTATTTGGAATTTGGAGAAAATGGGACATGTTTCAGGCAACCTACTTTTGTTTCATTAGTCTCAGCACCATTGGATTCGGAGATTTGGTTCCGGGAACCGACTTCGCCTCGCCTTCTACACACGCTGAGTTAGTCTTTGGATCTGTCTACATCATATTCGGACTAGCTTTAATTTCCATGTGTTTTTCGCTAATGCAGGAAGAATTTGTGGAGAAGATCACATGGATTGGAAGGAAGCTTGGAATAGTCCAGAACAATGAAGTGTGATATTCAACATTCTCTCAGTTTTAATGTATTCAGTACTTTCGTCTACAATCGCAAAATAGTTTAAAGTATTGAATAGTTGTCATTCATAGCAAACATTGCAGTTAATTTATTGTTACTATTGTTTATTTGTCTATTGCATATTTCAAGCTTTTTGTGATTTATTTATATGTATATAGCGCTGGCAGGGAGAATATATAATTTGCTCCCAATGACTTTCTACTAATGAAGACTGCACGAAATGATAAAGTCCTCAACTGTCTTTATCGGTTAATCAAAACTTACTTTTGTCGACAGAACTATGCAGTTATTCTCTCAGCACAAAATTTAAGAAGTTAGAACAGTAAATGGTGGGGTCATTTTCGACGTTTTTAGTGAATATGAATTCATATTTTACGTAGCGGAAGAGTGGTGTTTTGGCAAAGTATAAAAGTTCTCTCGCCCAATTTCTCATTTACTCTAACAGAAATATGTATAATGCATGTTCTTCCTCACTACTGAATTATATTAAATAATTTACTGACAAGCGTTGCTCATTCACTATTTTCCCATCTTTCATTTTTTTCTTCTTCTGAGAACTCTCAATTCAAAGAAATCATAGTATACTAACCGAAATGAAAGGTTTTGATACTATAATATATATATAACTTAGGCCACTAAAAATTTTACCCCCCCCCCCCCCCCCCCCCCCCCACACACAGAAAATATAAAAAATTTGATAGTAGACTCTTTGTTAATTAAATGTAAAGTAAAAAGACTGATATATGAGTACGAGTACTATGGTACGCATTTTTCAGAAAAACCCTAGGCTACCATAGGGTTACTCTCTATCGTGTTAATTATTAAGAAAAACCCTAGGCTACCATAGGGTTATTCTCTATCATTTTAATTATTAAGATCAATTCTAGGACACATGCGACTCACTACTATTTTCTGAAGTTTTCAAACCTGTTCATAGAAAAGGGTACCATTTTGAAAATTTGTTAAAACACCCTAGGTCACTATTTTTCATTACTTTTAAAAAGATCCTAATCCACCACGTTTAAATATCGAAATAAATGTTATTTAAAAACAGAACGGATAGGTCATTACTAGGCAATATTAAAAATGATGAGCCCTGGAGTCTCACAAAAGTCACCTATTAAATCTAAAACCCAAACAAAACCATAAAAGCAATTTAGATATTTAAACCGAAACATCCAATATAGTTACAGGGATTAAAAATTAGACAAGAAAGCCACGAGTTCTTTAAAAAATAAAAATTAAAAAATTAAAAGTATAAAGTTGTTTTCAAAATGACAAGCCCTAGAGTCTAAAAAAGTTACTTAATAATTCAGTAATTCAAATAATTAATAAAATAACTTAAATATAAAAAAAGTTCCAACCATAGCTCTAGAAGTCTTATTAAAAATGAAATAAATTAAAATTACAAACTTATACTGAAGTTTCGGGCCTTCAGGCCCAATCATAAGAGACACCTAATAATTGGGTAAAGATGGAAATTCAGACAAAAAATAAAATACACTTATTTAAATGATATAAACGCATGAAGATAAGTAACTATTATCTGGATAAAGGTGATATTAGTAGTCAAGAGTTCTCATTAGTTACTATTACTATAAGTATTTTATATCGGTTTTTAACTTCTCTTAGACCTAATAATGAACTTAGCATTGTTTCCAAATTCGTCTCTTTCTAGCTTAATTAAAAGTGCTTCATACAGACTTCCAAAATTATAGAATCTAACTGAAGTTTTGTGTAAATTTTATTTCTGTTGTAGATGAATAATTTCAAATGGATTTATAAATTTTTGTATAATGTCATTTAAATTTAAATTAATAAAAATTAGGAGACGTAAAATATATCGTGGTGTCGAATACAAAATTATTACCATCTTCATACTTTATGGTTTTTATATACTATATTATTTAGTGAGGCAACTTCCATGTGATTTTCATCGAATCTTAATCGGAATTTTTTAAGACTTTTCAAAGCAAGGAGTTATTTTTTTCTTTATTTCTTTTTATTGAAATATTTATCCATGTTTCAAGAATTTGATACTTGTTCTCTAAGCTCACGCTTCTCAGAACCTTGCTTGGTATTACTATAATATACAGTACTTTGACACTATTTAAGGTTATACAAAAGCAAACAGTAGTCTTTGATAATACCATAGTTGACTTTTCACGGAAGTCAAATAATATACTAACAAGTTAATTTCAGCTGAATACTCATTTTATTTGTATGACAATATTTTAATGAAATAGAAGTTCACGAGTTTGAGAGTTATTTAAGACTTCTGTATTATGAACCAAAATGTCTAGTTGCATAAAGAAATATCAAACAAAAATGGAGTCAGATAATATTAGGATAAAAAGTGACAAATACAATGAATTAAATAAAAGGCTAACATATCAGGAGAGATACACGCAACATAAACAAGCAGAAACGAAATTTACAGTTAGAAACATTTATGTTACACACATATACACACACTGAAGATCAATTACAAGCAGATATAGATGACATGAAAGCATATCATAAAGAAAAAAGAATATAAGATTATTTTAACAGTTATAGATACATTTTTGAAATATGCTTGGTCTGTACAATTAAGAGCAAAGTCAAGAGAAGAGGTACGGGATGCTTTAACCAAATTGTTTAGAGAAAGTAAACCAGATAAACTACAATTTCATGAAGGAAGAGAATTCCATCATAAAGGTGAAAACACTTTCTTTAAAAGTTAGATGTTGAATACTTTTCTACATTTTCAGAGAAACACCAAGAATGTGGAAATATTTTTACAAAACTTGTATATATATATATATATATATATATATATATATATATATATATATATATATATATATATATATATATATATATTGAAATTCCTCAAAACAGACACCTTAGTATATACAGGAATCAGCTCATAACCGAAATCTTTTTGAAGTTCCGACTTTTTACTTTTTTAATATCATCATTTTTCCCCAATAAACCGAAACCCATCAACTTCGAATACCGAAATAAATTTCGATCCCAAATTTCCATGTTACGCTAACAGAACCTCCATAAAACCAAAACTTACTTCAAACTTTGAAATTTACTTTAGCTGCTAAATTCCTGACATGCTGGAACAGACTAATTACTGGGATCAAGTACTGTTGTAGGCTTATCTGTGAGACAAAGACCCAGAAATGTCCCAAGGGCACGCGAGATTAAAACCATACTTGGCACGCGCGCGGAGACATATTAGGACTGACAATAGGCAAATCTGAAGTCTTTACACCATAAAAGAGCCAGCTTTTAAGGCTTTTTTTTCCGCTCAAAAGATTCCTCTGATAGAAATGCAACGAAAGACGGGATGCTTCATGATCTAAAACTTTGGAATTAGATAACTCTTAATTATTATATGATAGAGTGATGGCTCTTGCTGCATTTAGAATCGATTTATCCCAATATATTTGTCAAACAAGACAGTCGTACATGTCAAAAGCAGTTTATTCTTACCTTTTGTCTACCTCAGGTGAAAACTTGCACTTTCAGAAAGCGGTGAGCGTCATTTCAACGGTTTTGCTTGGTAGTACCTTTATCATATTTGCTATTCTTCCACAGTTTTATTTTAGATGGAAAAGTGCTATGGCTTTATCGGCTCACCTGGCGATATGACCAGCATGAGTTTATGGAATTACCCTGTGTCCATTGTTGCTATCTCAATTTTTGTTTCTCACAAATTGCCAAAGAAAGTCCCAACTCATTTTGGCACAGGGTATCATAGCATTAGAGCTTTCAAGTTTCTACAAATGAAACTGATCCGTGGTCAAGTATGGCCTCCATAAAAAGCAAAACTTCTAAATGAATTCTTAACATACAATCAACAGAACTCAATCAAAGCGAACAGAAAGCACAATGGGACGAATGCCTTTAAAATAGTATAAATGGTGTCGATCCGCCTATTCAATTTAGCCGCGTTGCTAAAATAGAAAGCTTTTCATCGACTTCTTATCAAAATCAACTCAACATAATTCAATCAAATTTGATAGAAAGCACAATAGCATACAAGTCTTTAAATGTATGTCAATCCGCCGTTCAATATGGTCACTGTCACTAAAAAAAGTCCAACTTGTAAACGATTTCTTCTCAAAAAGCACTCAACAGAGTTTATCCAAATTCGAGAAAATGTATTCTAGCATACAGGCTTTTCAAAAGGGAAACCGATCCGCCATTTAATTCGTCCAACGTAACGAAAACCAGAAAAAACGTAAACCAATTTCTTTAATAAATCTCAAGAGAATTTCCCAAATTTGACAGAAAGCATTCTGCGTCCTTGCCTATCAAGCTGTGACAAATAATACCCATTCACTTTCCTAAATAAAAAAAGCAAAAACTGTTAACGGCTTCTACTAATAAACAACTTAATAGAACTGAAATAAATTTGACAGAAATCATACTGGTATAAAGGCCTTTTAAATTTTTATAAATTATACCGATCTTCCGTCTAATATGGCCCCGTTACAAAAAACACTAAAAAAAAAATATAAAAAAATCTCAAAACCGCTCACCAGAATTTAAGCAAATTTTATAGAAAACATCATCATATGAAGGCATTTAAATTTTATAAAAATAAATACCTATTTGTCATGAAATATGGCAGAAGATACTACAAAAATAGAAACCTTTAATAACTTTTTCTCGTAAGCAATCAGAAGAATTTAGAGAACTTTTCACAGACAGCAGATAAATAGATCACCCAGATTACTAGGATAAGTGATGTTGCGTATGACTATTGACCTGGATTCAGACAGCCCACTAAAGTCTCTTTTTTAATTTTAAAAATTCAATTTTTTATCTCTCATATTGGACAGACTGTGATGGTTGTTTTTTACCGTTTTTTTTTTTTATAAATATTTTATAAGAGGTATTTTTCACATTTAATTTATTTTATTGAAACTTCCAAATCTATCTTACTTTCATCAGAAAAAAAACATCTGATCTCAAACAGTAATTAGTTGCTTTAAGAGTAATTTTTTTGTACTATATACATTATTCAGGAAGATTACAAAATGTGACTCATCCTCAGCCTGACATCTTTACAAAATCACTAGATTCTGTTTGGAGTAAAATTGCATGAATTAAACAAAGTCAGCATTGCCATATGCGTCCTCCGTAACTTTAATAGTGACGCAATACATTGGCATCATTATGTTCAAAGAAAATGAGAGCAAATTTCAAAGTCTAAGTGAAGAGAGCTTCGTAGCTCCATCACAATTCACAGATTAAAAAATAAAATCCACATTTCATCAACACAGGAATATAATACTCATAATACAATCTGACGACGTTTATCAGTAGGAACCATGTATAGAAATATACCTTTTTCTTTTAACCCAAATGTCGGATTCATCCTTAATTTATCAACATAAAATCCTTGACAGGGATAATGAGACTAATCTGTAAGTCGTGTTCATGGATAAGTGGCATTTGATTAAAGCTAAAGATACATTACAAATAAGTAAAAGAAAGTTTCAAATAGGAGACTCGTTCTAACAGCATAAAACTTGGGGAAAAAAGTGTAAAAGAATCTGACCATCTATCTAAATATATGTAGGAGAGAGAGAGAGAGATAGAGAGACGGATGGACAAGACCAGGCATGTGCAACCTACGGCCCGCGACCAGGTTTTATTCACTTATTTACATCTTATGGTGTGGCTTTAGAAATCTCTTATCTGGCTGGAGCCCTGGATGAAGTTCCACATGCCTGGACTAGACAAAAGTTCATATATGTCCGTTATATTAAAACATCGCAACAAAAACGAAACATTCCAAACTCCGAACTATGACGAAGCGTTAAAGTGAGTCATCCGTGTCATGCATTGGCACATGATGCATCCATGTATCCAGTTAGAGTGAGTCGTTCGTGTCATGCATTGACATATCATGCATTCATGTATCCAGTTAGAGTGAGTCATATATGTCATGCACTGGCATAACATGCATCCATGTATCCAGTTAAAGTGAGTCATCCGTGTCATGCATTGACATATCATGCATCCATGTATCCAGTTAAAGTGAGTCATCGGTGTCATGCATTGACATATCATTCATCCATGTATCCAGTTAAAGTGAGTCATCCGTGTCATGCATTGCCATATCATGCATCCATGTATCCAGTTAAAGTGAGTCATCCGTGCCATGTATTGACATATCATTCATCCATGTATCCAGTTAGAGTGAGTCATCCGTGTCATGCATTGACATATTATGCATCCTTGTATCCAGTTAAAGTGAGTTATCCGTGTCATGCATTGCCATATCATGCATCCATGTATCCAGTTAAATTGAGTCATCCGTGTCATGCATTGACATATCATGCATCTATGTATCCAGTTCATCATTGTAGGAGTTTATTTCATCGTCATCAAATTGTCCTCTCCATCTAAAGTGCATTGTTACAGGAATATTTATGGGATGGAACATTGTCAATTTGCAAGAAAAGTATGACAGATTCAGTTGCACCTAATTCACTTTTAAAATAGGTTTTCTTCATGACAATTGCAATGTTGTATTTTATTTGTTCAAGAGGCAAAATTTAGCTTCTCGGTCTCTCAAATTGCCTCGACCCAGTCTTATATATTCAGAGAACCCATTAGGACAGTTAGGTTTGTAGACAGCTTTGGATTCATGGGGATCATGTGACAATCGATTGAAAAGCAGACTCAAAATTTAAGTGATGACAAATTTCCGGAGACACTCAAACATTTTGTAGACATGACACCTTAATATATGAGAAAAGAGCCGAATCCCTATGAATATATGAATAGTTCTTATTATGTCTATTTGTATTAGTTCTGTGTTCTAGTTCTAGTGATAAATGTATAAGGATACAGGCAATCAATTACCGTTTATGCAGGATTACCACGGGAGGAAAAGGTCACATGGGCTGAATGTCTACGATGGATTTAATTTCTTACCAGGCCTTTGAATTCATTTTTTCTTTATTCGAATCAGTGGCGAAGTAAGAAATTCTGCCCCGCCCCCCCCCCACCCCCGCAAACTAAATTCTGCGGACCCCTCTCAATAAAAGAAGTTGCTTGATGGGAATTTTGGGCCCACAGTGGACCTGTTCCCCCTCCCCCAAACAGATGCAGAGGTTGCTTTGCGGTTGCTACGCCACTGATTCTAATACATGATTCTGTATTCTGGTAAGAGTTTTCTATATTTCCAGTTAAAAAGGTTTTGACAAATTTATTCAAGGTAATACATAGGCCACCAAATATCACATACGTCTAACGATACTCTCTCTCTATTTCCCTCTCTCTCTCATAATTTCAATAATTGACTCTCGACAAAAGTATTATCGACTGATGAGTTTATTTGCGGTGCTTTTTATTCACCGTGTATGCGTTTCATGCAAATTACATTTTGCTGCATTAATTTCACATATTGAAAATATAATAAACTTCATTCTTAAAGTCTGTCTTCCTTATTTTATATATTTGTAATCTGAGAGAATTACGTAAGAAATTCTAATGTAAAATGCCCTTGCACATGAATGTTTTTTTGATTCGGATGATCAGAATGAGTGAAGAGCATTATGAGAGAGAGAGAGAGAGAGAGAGAGAGAGAGCACACTAAAATATAACAGAAAACAACAAATTTGAATTTTCATGCATTTAATAGAAAACAAACAATGAACACATTAATTTAGTAAATACTTTAGATATAAAATGTAACACTGTAAACGTATATCAATATAGAAACTAAAAATATGAATAAGAACAATTTCTCTTTAAATATAAATATATCTAATATGTCAGTAGTATGTATGCATGTAAACAAAAAAGAAATAGATGCAAAGAAAATAATACATAGCCAACCTTTTAGAATTAAATTCTAATTAACGTGTTCTGCATAACAACGTGACTCGTGTTATTAGTTATAAACAATTGTATAGGTCAACTTTCACATAATGCTGTCATTGTACTACCATGTGCGTACACATACACACATAAACTCTTATTACTTTATATTATAAAAGCCGATCGGTTCATCCACACGGCGGCAGCAGATGTATTTATTCCTGGGTCTACTGGCATCAAAGAAGCGATTCACTGGATACCGTAACTGGCGGTGTCAATCAATATATACCCGGGACTACACACAGGTTTGCATGAATTATTTATACCCTGATAAAAAAGCGAGATTTAGTCTAGATATTAGTTATGTCCTTTCCATAGCGCATGACATGATGAAACGTGTAGGATAAACAACGGCAAATTGTCGGCTGCTTCTTCCCAGTAACTGTAATGTTAGTGAATGAATGAATGTATCGAATATTTAAGTACGTGCATATAATACTGTTTCTGGATTTCACCAGTTGAGACAAGCATTCATGGTAAAAAAATTGATTCGTACGTTTTAAAAAATGTTGTTTGAATGAAATGTGTGTTGCAAAATAGAGGTAACAAAGTCTGAAAAATCAACCCAAAGAGTTCAAGTCTTGTTGACAAATACTCTCTACTAGGAATGTGTAATGAGATTAAAATATGGACTCCAAGAGCCACAAGAGTTCTCGTTGTATTATAAAATATAAGTCAACCCTCGTTGCCTTGAAAGCTTGAACCAACAAGAATATACATTTGCCCTGGAACCGACTATAAAAATATTAAACGGGCTTTGGTACAGATTCATAATTATAATCGCCTTCTTTATCCTCGTCTTGTTGATCCAGAGTGTTTCCATTGGATGACATGGATCGGCACAGACGCCCCAACAATCCTTCCTTCACTGAGAATATCTTTTGGTATGAATCCACATATATAATATGATCCTGATCAACCACGCCTTTGACCATGGCTAATTCATGCACTAGTAGCAGATTGTTAGCTTTCTAGTTGACAATAACGTAAACCTCGGCTTCTTTATTCAGTTTCTGTGCCTCGCTATTCATTCTCTCTGCTCACGTCTTCCAAATCTTCGTCCACTACCATCACAGCAATACGAGTCGCCTCTGGACGTCCGCCTTGTTCCACACTGAACCCATGCCTTCGAACCTTTCTGATGAGATGGATGTAGGTGGTGAACTCAAGCCTGGAGAACGCCACATTTGAGAGCTCCTGGGTCAAGGCGATGTTACCGCCTGTCTGACATTCGCTTGTCACCCTGCCAACGCGTACCAGACCGTTCCTCTCGAAGTAAGACTTTCCGCACTTAACTCTACTCACTGCGGACAAAACGAAATCGTATCGTTAAGACCCCTAAACGACCCCTCCCCTAGGCTATCTCTCGCCCTTCCATTTGCACACCAACATCTAATACAAATATGAAACTATAATTTGCTAATACTTTTTACTCAACATCTCAAAATTACAGAACGTTGAACATCTGTTTGTTGTTGAATTTGTTTATGTAACAGAGATAACTCATAAGAGTTTATTGTCACAATCGTATTTACTGGTTACTTTAGGATCTCCGTCAGTTTTGTGACTTTGGCAATGGTGTGTTACTATGTATAATCATGGGCTTTTGTGTGACTGAAAAAAATTAAAAGAATATAAAACATATAATAATGTCCTCTTTGTGAACTTGAGACTGTTGGTAGGTTATTTCCTGTTAACGAGCAGTATACTACTTTTCGACATTGCGTAAAGTAGGGCACTGTTATATCTAAGTTTGTACAGCATGAAGTGCTAGGATATTAAATTCAAGTCCTATTAGAAATCATCAAATTTGTTCATATAAAGGGAATAAAAACAGATGAAAGAGGGAATAGAGAAGGAACAAGAAGTCTGGAAACAGGAAAATATCCGTAAAAGGAAAGAAATGACGTTTGGACTAATTATTGTACCTGTTTTGCGAACTGTCTAGAAAGTAAAGGCTTTCGTTTGTCATTTTGTTTAATGCTTGAATTTAATTAGAAAGAAACAAAAATATTTGATTTCATTTTTCATCCAAATGACGAGCATGACATTTTGACTTCATTTACCTTGACATGTTTTATCAGCAATAATGCCCTTGATGGACTCCAGTGCTTTGTAGTTGTCCACCTTGAAAAGAAATTCCTCATCCGGGTCACTGGCAATCTACCCCAATTTAATAAAGTCAATATTAAATCCTACACCAATTGCGAACATGGTGATACCGGCATCATGTGCTGTTTCAGCTGAGACTTTTGTGCTCATCGTCTTCTGGGACTTACCGTCTGTGATCACTATGGCAATGTGGCTGAAGTTAAGACGGCTCCCCACTTCCGGTGTGAACATCTGGGTCGTCAAAGTGTCCAGCGCTTCCCAGGTATTTGTCGTGGTGCCGGCTTTGTGTGGAATCTTCTCCACAGCGCTTATAAGGGAGTCCACGTCCGAAAACTTGTCAAGTGTGTAGTGGATCCAGACTTTGTTACCAAAGGTCAGAATTCCCACACGGGTCTGCGTGGGACCCTGGCAGACGTCAAACATCTTCACTACGTCCTGTACAAACGTCAACTGACGTTTGAAGTCCTTTATCCAAATGCTAGCGGAGGAGTCGAGGACAAAGATAGTGTCGGTTGCATGACTACATACTGCACTTGCGCCTAGAGCATAATAGATAAATAAATAATTAAAGAACGAAAGAACGCAATAAAGAAATAAATACACTATTAAAGTTATACACAAGACAATGAAATATATTCCATTTTTAGAAATAGCATAACGGATAAAGCCATTTTACTCATCAATGGTTCAGATGTACACATTCTCGTATTAATATCTGATGATGAAGTTACTGATCTTCGAGTTTACATCACCCATAACTTTTGATAACATTTGCATTTTTTTCTCAGTAAACTTAGAACTAAAAGTCATTCACAAAAACTAGATAGAATGGTTCTTTAAAATTGACCACAACTGAACTGAATTTCAATCAAGAGAAAACAAAATGTAGAGCTAAAACAAAAGCAAAACAATAACTTACCAGGCCTGCTTTGAACACCAACAACAACCTGCGAACAAAGAGAAAAAGTAATATTTGTGTTTTAAATAATGAACATCTCTCCTTTTTATCTAAAGTGAAACCTATCATAGCATTGACGATGAATTATGGGCTATATAAACCTTAAGCGTCTGTACTCGCTTATAAGTCGAGTCCAACTGCAAACTGCACAGATCCTGATCTGCCGTCGTATAATGCGCCGGCTGATCAGGCTGTATTTTGTTTGTTGCACTAATTACTCCTAACAAGCTGCATAGACCCTATATATCCCTCGGGCTCCTTTCTTCGTAATTTATTTCTTTATGTCATTTGTCTCTTTGTATTATTCTTGCCCTCGGTCCTCTATGTCCTCTTCTCTTCTGCCTTCTCTATTATTCTTCCCTTCCACCCCACCCCTCCCTCTCTCTCTTCTCTACTTTCGTTTATTTTTCACTTTCATTATCTTCTTCTTCTCTATCTTCTCTCTTTCTTCTTTCATGTTAGAAAATTGACAGTTGTAAGTTCAACATCAAGGTTGCAGATCTCAATAGTTCATCATGTATATTTACTGACATATACTTTGTAAGTCTCAATGGTCAATGGGTGGCTTATCGATTACAGAAAAGGGCATTCAGAGTCTGTTATCAGGAAACGGACGACATGAATCTTTTATTACTGCTTAATTTAATATTATCGCATGGCTTACAAACCATTTAAGAAACCTAGAGCAAAGGTGGATATTTAATTTCGTACGTTTGACAACGGGTTTAACCATACTCATGCATGGAGGATGAATTGATGCTTTAGATATCGGTAAGTTCTTTATTTCTTGTCTAAGTGTGTTTGTGTTAATCACTTTGACATTACAGTTACAAAACAAGATACAGTATTGTTTTATTTTCCAAAACTTAGTCGGGTACTTTTACCATTTTAATAAAATCAGAATTGGAAAATACAAATACAATCAACGATCGTTCGTGCAATGTGTAATCGAATTTCAAGCTTCATGACTTAGTGAATCTTGTAAAATAATAAAATTCAGTTCTTAAGTGATATGGCTTGGTTTGTTTTGATGATTAATTTGATTTACCTTAGACAACGCTAACAACGAGGTCTGACGTTTTTGTTTCACTTCCGTTTTCCCTAAAGCACATTATGACGCCATAATGTTGATGACGTCACCACCTTTTAGCGAAATGAGAGTAATATGTATCCGTATGTATATGTCAGCTTCATGTAAATAATAGGCAAGGAGGCGCATTTTTTACCCCTTTTTCCCCCAGACTGAAGTATCTTGTTCAAGCAGACCTCTTGCGTTGCCCTGTGAGATTTCCGCCAAACCAAGGACCAAACAAGCAATCTACTTCGCAGATGGCGCTCTTGTATAGGTCAACTTTCACATAATGCTGTCATTGTACTACCATGTGCGTACACATACACACATAAACTCTTATTACTTTATATTATAAAAGCCGATCGGTTCATCCACACGGCGGCAGCAGATGTATTTATTCCTGGGTCTACTGGCATCAAAGAAGCGATTCACTGGATACCGTAACTGGCGGTGTCAATCAATATATACCCGGGACTACACACAGGTTTGCATGAATTATTTATACCCTGATAAAAAAGCGAGATTTAGTCTAGATATTAGTTATGTCCTTTCCATAGCGCATGACATGATGAAACGTGTAGGATAAACAACGGCAAATTGTCGGCTGCTTCTTCCCAGTAACTGTAATGTTAGTGAATGAATGAATGTATCGAATATTTAAGTACGTGCATATAATACTGTTTCTGGATTTCACCAGTTGAGACAAGCATTCATGGTAAAAAAATTGATTCGTACGTTTTAAAAAATGTTGTTTGAATGAAATGTGTGTTGCAAAATAGAGGTAACAAAGTCTGAAAAATCAACCCAAAGAGTTCAAGTCTTGTTGACAAATACTCTCTACTAGGAATGTGTAATGAGATTAAAATATGGACTCCAAGAGCCACAAGAGTTCTCGTTGTATTATAAAATATAAGTCAACCCTCGTTGCCTTGAAAGCTTGAACCAACAAGAATATACATTTGCCCTGGAACCGACTATAAAAATATTAAACGGGCTTTGGTACAGATTCATAATTATAATCGCCTTCTTTATCCTCGTCTTGTTGATCCAGAGTGTTTCCATTGGATGACATGGATCGGCACAGACGCCCCAACAATCCTTCCTTCACTGAGAATATCTTTTGGTATGAATCCACATATATAATATGATCCTGATCAACCACGCCTTTGACCATGGCTAATTCATGCACTAGTAGCAGATTGTTAGCTTTCTAGTTGACAATAACGTAAACCTCGGCTTCTTTATTCAGTTTCTGTGCCTCGCTATTCATTCTCTCTGCTCACGTCTTCCAAATCTTCGTCCACTACCATCACAGCAATACGAGTCGCCTCTGGACGTCCGCCTTGTTCCACACTGAACCCATGCCTTCGAACCTTTCTGATGAGATGGATGTAGGTGGTGAACTCAAGCCTGGAGAACGCCACATTTGAGAGCTCCTGGGTCAAGGCGATGTTACCGCCTGTCTGACATTCGCTTGTCACCCTGCCAACGCGTACCAGACCGTTCCTCTCGAAGTAAGACTTTCCGCACTTAACTCTACTCACTGCGGACAAAACGAAATCGTATCGTTAAGACCCCTAAACGACCCCTCCCCTAGGCTATCTCTCGCCCTTCCATTTGCACACCAACATCTAATACAAATATGAAACTATAATTTGCTAATACTTTTTACTCAACATCTCAAAATTACAGAACGTTGAACATCTGTTTGTTGTTGAATTTGTTTATGTAACAGAGATAACTCATAAGAGTTTATTGTCACAATCGTATTTACTGGTTACTTTAGGATCTCCGTCAGTTTTGTGACTTTGGCAATGGTGTGTTACTATGTATAATCATGGGCTTTTGTGTGACTGAAAAAAATTAAAAGAATATAAAACATATAATAATGTCCTCTTTGTGAACTTGAGACTGTTGGTAGGTTATTTCCTGTTAACGAGCAGTATACTACTTTTCGACATTGCGTAAAGTAGGGCACTGTTATATCTAAGTTTGTACAGCATGAAGTGCTAGGATATTAAATTCAAGTCCTATTAGAAATCATCAAATTTGTTCATATAAAGGGAATAAAAACAGATGAAAGAGGGAATAGAGAAGGAACAAGAAGTCTGGAAACAGGAAAATATCCGTAAAAGGAAAGAAATGACGTTTGGACTAATTATTGTACCTGTTTTGCGAACTGTCTAGAAAGTAAAGGCTTTCGTTTGTCATTTTGTTTAATGCTTGAATTTAATTAGAAAGAAACAAAAATATTTGATTTCATTTTTCATCCAAATGACGAGCATGACATTTTGACTTCATTTACCTTGACATGTTTTATCAGCAATAATGCCCTTGATGGACTCCAGTGCTTTGTAGTTGTCCACCTTGAAAAGAAATTCCTCATCCGGGTCACTGGCAATCTACCCCAATTTAATAAAGTCAATATTAAATCCTACACCAATTGCGAACATGGTGATACCGGCATCATGTGCTGTTTCAGCTGAGACTTTTGTGCTCATCGTCTTCTGGGACTTACCGTCTGTGATCACTATGGCAATGTGGCTGAAGTTAAGACGGCTCCCCACTTCCGGTGTGAACATCTGGGTCGTCAAAGTGTCCAGCGCTTCCCAGGTATTTGTCGTGGTGCCGGCTTTGTGTGGAATCTTCTCCACAGCGCTTATAAGGGAGTCCACGTCCGAAAACTTGTCAAGTGTGTAGTGGATCCAGACTTTGTTACCAAAGGTCAGAATTCCCACACGGGTCTGCGTGGGACCCTGGCAGACGTCAAACATCTTCACTACGTCCTGTACAAACGTCAACTGACGTTTGAAGTCCTTTATCCAAATGCTAGCGGAGGAGTCGAGGACAAAGATAGTGTCGGTTGCATGACTACATACTGCACTTGCGCCTAGAGCATAATAGATAAATAAATAATTAAAGAACGAAAGAACGCAATAAAGAAATAAATACACTATTAAAGTTATACACAAGACAATGAAATATATTCCATTTTTAGAAATAGCATAACGGATAAAGCCATTTTACTCATCAATGGTTCAGATGTACACATTCTCGTATTAATATCTGATGATGAAGTTACTGATCTTCGAGTTTACATCACCCATAACTTTTGATAACATTTGCATTATTTTCTCAGTAAACTTAGAACTAAAAGTCATTCACAAAAACTAGATAGAATGGTTCTTTAAAATTGACCACAACTGAACTGAATTTCAATCAAGAGAAAACAAAATGTAGAGCTAAAACAAAAGCAAAACAATAACTTACCAGGCCTGCTTTGAACACCAACAACAACCTGCGAACAAAGAGAAAAAGTAATATTTGTGTTTTAAATAATGAACATCTCTCCTTTTTATCTAAAGTGAAACCTATCATAGCATTGACGATGAATTATGGGCTATATAAACCTTAAGCGTCTGTACTCGCTTATAAGTCGAGTCCAACTGCAAACTGCACAGATCCTGATCTGCCGTCGTATAATGCGCCGGCTGATCAGGCTGTA
The DNA here is from genome assembly GCA_029931535.1 of Margaritifera margaritifera. Classification (NCBI taxonomy): domain Eukaryota; kingdom Metazoa; phylum Mollusca; class Bivalvia; order Unionida; family Margaritiferidae; genus Margaritifera; species Margaritifera margaritifera. Next base: position 976,135 of record JAQPZY010001695.1, read on the forward strand.
TTTTGTTTGTTGCACTAATTACTCCTAACAAGCTGCATAGACCCTATATATCCCTCGGGCTCCTTTCTTCGTAATTTATTTCTTTATGTCATTTGTCTCTTTGTATTATTCTTGCCCTCGGTCCTCTATGTCCTCTTCTCTTCTGCCTTCTCTATTATTCTTCCCTTCCACCCCACCCCTCCCTCTCTCTCTTCTCTACTTTCGTTTATTTTTCACTTTCATTATCTTCTTCTTCTCTATCTTCTCTCTTTCTTCTTTCATGTTAGAAAATTGACAGTTGTAAGTTCAACATCAAGGTTGCAGATCTCAATAGTTCATCATGTATATTTACTGACATATACTTTGTAAGTCTCAATGGTCAATGGGTGGCTTATCGATTACAGAAAAGGGCATTCAGAGTCTGTTATCAGGAAACGGACGACATGAATCTTTTATTACTGCTTAATTTAATATTATCGCATGGCTTACAAACCATTTAAGAAACCTAGAGCAAAGGTGGATATTTAATTTCGTACGTTTGACAACGGGTTTAACCATACTCATGCATGGAGGATGAATTGATGCTTTAGATATCGGTAAGTTCTTTATTTCTTGTCTAAGTGTGTTTGTGTTAATCACTTTGACATTACAGTTACAAAACAAGATACAGTATTGTTTTATTTTCCAAAACTTAGTCGGGTACTTTTACCATTTTAATAAAATCAGAATTGGAAAATACAAATACAATCAACGATCGTTCGTGCAATGTGTAATCGAATTTCAAGCTTCATGACTTAGTGAATCTTGTAAAATAATAAAATTCAGTTCTTAAGTGATATGGCTTGGTTTGTTTTGATGATTAATTTGATTTACCTTAGACAACGCTAACAACGAGGTCTGACGTTTTTGTTTCACTTCCGTTTTCCCTAAAGCACATTATGACGCCATAATGTTGATGACGTCACCACCTTTTAGCGAAATGAGAGTAATATGTATCCGTATGTATATGTCAGCTTCATGTAAATAATAGGCAAGGAGGCGCATTTTTTACCCCTTTTTCCCCCAGACTGAAGTATCTTGTTCAAGCAGACCTCTTGCGTTGCCCTGTGAGATTTCCGCCAAACCAAGGACCAAACAAGCAATCTACTTCGCAGATGGCGCTCTTGCTTCCCTCGAAATGCCACTGCCACCACATGTTGAAATAGCCAGTTCTTGCAGAAACGCCCGCTCTAGTTTTTTTTACCACATTCTTCAAGCAATTCTAAAAAGTAGTGGAAAATATATAGAAATTATCAGACTTTAGCCAACACTTTTAACGCTATTACTGTTAATGTAATAGGGTTTTTTTCCTGACAAAATTCAACACAAAAAAGGCTAAAAAAAACCCAAAAAAACTTCAAAACAAGGCCGACCCAAGGTCCAACGGTCTGTGCAGGCAATTTAGTTTTTTTACCTACGTCACTGGAGATCACCTTGTCCTTGTATGGCGGATATCTCACGGAGCCACGTCGAAGTCTGGATGAATGAGACACAGAGACAGACTGATAGCTGCAAATTCTCTATGCAGATACAGTCTGGTCAGGCCAAGACTATCCTGCACCATATGCCATTATTGGAAGATCGAGCTGCCTGAATTTCCATGATCAATAATCAAGATTTTATATTTAATAAGAGATATTAAAATTAGGAGTATTTTACAAAAATTATAAATCATTTTTCACCTTTGATTCATCCCAAATACTGATGTGACTAAATTTTATTTCAATAGGATACATAGGATAAGGGAACATAGACTTAATTTAAAACGTGAGTAATTTTTATTTTCATGCAAAGACTGGCACATATGACTGATTATAAAAGTAATAAGGAAATTGTAAGATCGCGCAGCGCGATTTGCAAATCACGCAACTCGTTTTTCCAGTAATGAAAAGCAGATAAAAAAGTAAATAAAACGAAGGAAAACCAGCGTTAGGTTCAAGATAATTTAATAACAGCTATTAAAAGTAAGAGTATCAATTATTTTCATGGTACACGAATCACCTTTGATTCATCGTTTTACTAAGGCAATATGTATATTTGAAGATCGCGCGGCTCGAAGTAAAATCACGTTGAGCAATCATTTCCTAAAAGTACATTGTTCTCCAACACAAAATATTTTCATACGGAAATTAACAGTTTGAGCTAAGGGAACATAAATTCTGCATGTATTCAGTTCAAAATATGATTTATTTTTACTTGCGTGCAAATTCATGCATTTATTTACTGATTCTAAATAAAGTATTTTCAACACCGCGCATCGCGATCTTCCAATCATAACAATAAACTACAAGTAAGAGAACTTAATGTAATATTTACCTATCTTGAATGAAATACAATATAATGAAAATTATCGTTTACTTTAATGAACAAGTTCCATCTTTTTGCTTTAATTATTTACTATGATAAGGAAAACATTGCAAGATCGGGCAGCACTCTTTACAAATTGGGTATCGCTTTCTTCCAAATTTATTTTCGTAGGGAAATTAACAAATATAAGATAGGGGAATGAAAATTCTATATGGCGTCTATACTCACCTATAAGTCGAGTCCAACTGCAAACAACATGCCGTCGCATAATGCACCGGCAGATCAGGGTCTGTGCAGTTTGCAGTTGGACTAAACTTATAAGCGAGTATAGACGGTAGATTCAATTTTATATAAGTGTAATTATCATTTCCATGTAAATTCTGGCACGTATTACTAACTATAAGAAGCCAATTGGAAGTTCGAGCAGCACGATTTGCAGATCACACAGCGCTATCTTCAAATGTTAGTAACTTATTATGAAAATAAAAACAATCCCCCCCCTAAAAAAAAAATGAAAACGCAATTTTTGTTTCTTTACAAGGATAGTTTAAATGTATATTCAACTGTACCGTAATTTTTATTGTTGTGCAAACAATAATCTGACCGTGCGAATCTAAATATTAGACGACTGCGCAGTGCGCGATCTCCCAGTAATGGTATATAGCACTGAGCGAATATTGGAAACTCTCGCACAGCGATCTCCCAATATACGCAAATCACGCAAGGTTGGCATTGGAAGACGGCACATCACGATTTGCAGATTTCATCAGATCGCATTACAAATCGATCATATTGTACAAATATACACAACACATTTATACCAGTATGCGTGAATAGACACTTCGTCCGTCATCACACGCAATGTTTCTTTTCATGGATTAAAGAGTTCAAAGGAACTAGATCATTTGGAGTAAAACAGTCTCCGTTTGGAAGGATTTTCGACAATTACACGCAGAAATAGTGCAGATTCAAGGTATGGTGTGTACAAGTTTGTTTCTACTGCAAACTGAGATCGAATTCTTGCATTTTTTCGTGTTTAAATAACTTATCCAAAGAATTTGAATAAAATCCCCATGGACCATAATGATTCTAACCTCTGACCTTTTGCAAAGAGACATAACTCGTAGCAGTCTTCAGACAAATTGTATATTGATGTATTTACGACACTTTTGCTTTTTTGTAAAGATATTGTAATCTAGCCTCGCCTGGAACGAATGTCATCTTGTACGTCAACCGAACATTTTTAAAATGGCTATTATATCTAATTGACCTTTCTAAAACAGAAAAGCACGATGGAAATGTTAACACAAAAATGACAATCATTGTCGCGGGGACAAGGATCAAGATTGAAAGATAGAGGGAGTCACTTCAAGGGAAGGGGAGACTACATTCGTCGAAGGTGACTTTTCAAGTAAAATTTCTGTATACAGAACGCACATTTTTGTTGAAGTATTTCAAAACATCACAGCTGAATCCTATTTTTGTTTCCCTTTTCTAGGGGTAAACGGGTGATGATGACATAGAAGCTAAATGACATTGTCTCCAACCCAAGAGTGGAAAAGACAGAGAGTTACATATATTTCATATTCAAAACAGTGCAACCAGAAACTTTCGACTCAGCACGCAGAAGAGAAGAAAGCAGGAAAATGTGCTCAAATCTGAAGCAATTAAGAGTAAAGTTCACTTCACTATGTAAGACAGCGTTTAGTTTTTTCCTCTCCCACTTTGGACTGTGTATAATGGTGATCCTCTACCTGGTTGCTGGTAGCTTCATTTTTGAATACCTGGAAAAGGAGAACGAAGTGCAGGTAAAACGATCGTAGTTATTTGTGTTATCTACCTTTGTAGTTCCTGCTCGCGAGAATTGTATTCTTTAAGTAAAACTTTTGTATCAAAGAGAGCAAGAATAAAACTGCTAATAATGAGGAAATAAAAACAATTTGATGCAAAATCTTTAGTATGTGTTAAACAGCATCTACTTGCTTCCTTTTGCTTGAAGATTTAATGCTTGTTAAACGTCGCGAGAAAAAAACATTTATATTTAAATAGATGATCTGTAAGTCTGTAAAAAAATATTTAAAAAAATTAGTAAGGACAACAGATCAGACCCCTCACAAAGAACATCTTTAATGATCAGAACTAGTTAGATTGCGAGTGGCCTTGTAATTTATTAACAGTAATTAAACTTTGATGCTCATTTTAAAATAAAAACGTATACTGATCTTCTTTCTGATATACTGACGAAAACCTTATCAGCATAATAACGCCGCAACTTTAAAATGTAAATATGTTTTGGTTCTTCCCAGGAGTGTTTCGATAACTTCAGAGATTACAATATCATGGAAATAATGACACTGGATAGTTTGAAGACGGTGGTTTACTCCCTTAATCCAGAGAGTGACCAGTTGACGGCACATGTTGAGGGTATCCTGGAAACTTTCCGAGACAATGTAATGGATATTAGGTACGATGGGAAAGACTGTGCGATGTACGGACAACCCGGAGGGCCTCAGTATAAATGGTCCTGGCTTGGATCTTTCTTGTTCGTCGTCACAGTCGTCTCTACTATTGGTGAGGATCAACATATTTTCTATTACTTTAGTCGAATTAATCAAATTCAAGAGCGGTAAGTATAATATTTAATAATATTTTTGAATTTAAATTTCATAGGGAATTAAATGAGATACGGGAAATTTAATGTGAATATAGAAAATAATAGAATTGCGCTTATTAGCTTGTAAGGTACCAATTCAGATGATCCTAAAAATTGAAGAGTTTAACAATAATATTGTATGTGGTGACTTCAATCTAGCATTAGATCCAACTTTGGATTTGGCAGGATATATAAATGTTAATAACGCAATAGTTATTGAAAGGTTGAAGAAAAACAAATAAAGATCATAACATGGCTAGTCTATATTTGCATTAGGAGGTATAGCCCAAAGGGTAAAAGAGTTTTTTTCTTTTTAAAAAAAATACAAAAAGACCCCAAGCTTAAAAAAAACACAACAAAAACCAAAAAAACAAACAAACAAACAACAAACAACAAAACAAAAACAAACAAAATAACAACTCAGAATCACGAACATTAGCTCTCTCCAAACTCAATCACTTGTTATTGGCATTATCAACCCACCTGATAATATTTTATAAAATATAAGTAAATTGCTGTTTAGATTTATTTGGCTGGGCGAAATTGACAGAATAAAAGGGATATATTTGTAAAATTATTACGAGAATGGTGGACTAAATATAGTAAGATAGTGAATTTAAAAGACTCCATTCAAGCACTGACATGCTTGGATATGTGGAAAAGTAAGAAATAAAGCAACAAATATTGTGGACAGATGTATTCAGTGCTTGGATTAATGTTCACAAAAAGAAAAGCTTGATTATTTGAAAAACTGGTTAAATCTACCAATTTGGGAAAATAAAATTATTAAGGTTGCAACAAAAAAATATATGTTTGAAAAATTGTGGGGTGATAAACGAGTGAGGTTTACAATCGATATTTTTGGTGGAGTCAACTTTAGTACATTTGAAAAGTTTAGGACAAAATTTAATTTTGAAAATGGAAATCAATTGCTTTTTGTAACAGTATTAAAATTTTATTAGATCCAAACAAACCAACTCACTCTTAATCAGGTACTTCACTCGTAGATGTCGATCCATATAGGAATAAAAGTCCCAAGGGATGTAAAAGATATGTATACAATATTTTAATACCTAAATTAAGACAGAAATGAGCTCATATTTTTTTAATACTAGCACAGAGATATGGAAACAAACTTTCAAAAATGTATTCAAAAGCACGACAGACTTTAAAATACAATAATTCCAGTATAGGATACTTCACATGAATCTTCGCAGAATTTTACCTATAAAAAGCTATTAAAACAAGATAGGGTGTAATCCCAAAATAATCTATGTAGTTTCTGCAAAGAAAAAGAAACAATTCAGCATTTGTTTTGGGAATGTAATTTTATTAATACGTTCAAGTCAAACCTTGCTGCAAATGTACTGCAAGAAACAGAACTACAAATTAATCTTTCACGTCAACGAATTATTCTTGGTGACACATCAAAAAGACTCAGAAGCATTAAACAGTATAATTTGTATTACAAAACGTCACATATATACTGAAAGTAAAACAACATATAATTTGAATATCTTTCTGGATTATATAAGGCAAAGAAAAACAGTTTAGGTTCAAAATTCTATGAAAAATGGGGCATATTCAGTAGATTTTTCCTCATAACAATAGAACTAATTCTTCTCAAAGTAATCCATCAGAAATTCAATGAGCATAAATTATTAGAGAGGCCTCTCTGTCCATTAATCTTATTTACGCTTCACAAGTTCGAGAGAAATAAAAAGTGTATTAATGTCTTATATCATTTTGATGTGTTTCAGTTAAGAAAAGATCTAAATAGTTTGGTTAATTTAAGTGGCAAATAGGTAGATTAAGCTTTGCAAAAATTAGAATAAGTTTGATATTTGTCCAAAAGAGGGGACAGAAGGCTAAAGATATCGGAGCAAAATTCAAACAAAAAGTTAAACACTGCAGACCAGACCAGATATTCTAAGTTCAAACGATACAAAATGTAGAACAATTTCAAACACTTACTATAACGGAATAAAAATCTAATCAAGTCATCTACATATGCTGGCAAACATGTATGCCAAATTTCATTTCTAACTCTAGTGGTTTTTACTAAATGGTGCCAACAAAGTTTTTGTCCAAATAGTCCCCCAAAAAATATTAAAAAGGTAAAAATTGCTGTAATGTCCTGAGGAAATCTAATGAGGTTTAGCAGTATAGCTAAGATGCATCCTAGGCCACAAACCACTACCCTACAATACATAGTAACATATTTTTTTCTCGAAAAACCTAGGCCTTCTTTTTCTCTTGTAATTAGAGTATATTAGGTATATCTGAAGAATTGTTTCTCCAACACAACAGACCATGACCCCATCTGTGTAATTTAATCCAGACAGAATAAGTCATTACAAATAAAAACAACTGGAGTTCAGAAGGTAATTTATTAACTTCAAAAACTAAATAACAATTGTAAAAAAATTAACTAATGAAATTATGAAAATATAAAGAAAAGATCCTATCGTAACCGTTGAGCAATCGAAGCGAGCTTAACAGAAGCCTCGCCTCTCACTTTTCACTTTATATATTTGTAATTTTATATAAAGTGTTCGATATAAGTAAGAATATTTTAGTCAGTGCATATAGCCGTGATGAAAAAACGTTAGATAAATAAAACCCCGACGATAGAGGTTATAAGAACACACAGTTATAAACACACACACACACACACACACACACACACACACGCACAGACACACACAATACAAATGACGTAATACATGTTTACAATAGAGTACTTACTATAGAAATGAATAACCGTTTTAGAATGTAGTAAATATCGTAAGTGTATGAACTTTGCACATATTTTTTAACGTCATTGCTTCAAGTACAGAGTAATTATATTCTATTAATTTATGATAGAAGTTTATGGTTGAAAGGTTTAGTTGATAGATGATCCGCATAGTTTTAAAGCTTTCAGTAAATATATCGTCACAAATAATCAATATTAATTTCCTACCACTATCGATCTATTACTACCCATTTATGTACAGTATTTTGCATTCCTTTGCTTACAGCGTACTATGCTGAAACTTTATGATAGACATGTACACAATAAGAAAGAATTCTTATTCTATTTAAATCTGGTCATGAAATTATCAAATTATATACAAGTTATGATTATATTAGGTATTATTAATAACATCACAAATAATCATTACTCACTTTCCTTGTGACTAGAGCGAAGTATATTGACAAGTTGTAGAAGGCATTGTAAGAATTCTTATCCTGTTTAAATTTGGAACTGAAAAAAAAGTATATAACATTTATGATAATACTATGTATTATTAAGAACAAATAACTTAAGTTTAAGTCTGCGGTTCATATTAGTCAAATGATAAGGTAGAGGTAATTTTGAAAACTTAAAATATTACTGTAAAAATATATGTTCGCAGTGGAAAGGATATGATAATTCTTTTTATTGTTGGGACCCATAACAAATATTCTGTTACTAAAATAAGAACGTCAGGTTCATATTTTAAAAAATATATGTTATAAATGGAAGAAAATATTATATGTTTTATATATGATTAAAATAAGTCTAAATTGTCAATTGGAAAATATTACTATAATAAAGCGAAAACTTTCACACTAAACTTAGAATTGAAAAATACTATTATATAAAATGGTAAAAAAGAAATAATTGCTTGATTAAAAAATGCCAAAGTCTGAAAGAAAGGGATTGCATCCTTTAATAATTCGTCTTCCATCGAAAAGAGAATCAAAGAAAATTATTAATGAAACTAAAAATGAACTTATCACCAGAAGGCTCCAAGATTCATTTAATAGGCGTTTAAATGATTATAGGTTTGAAGTGGGTCAAGAAACTGACCAGGCTTTGTACTTATTGTTTGAAGAAGTTGAATCGTACTTATATTTAAAATATAATTAGAAAAATCAAAGATTTGGGTTCAGAAAAAGTCCAGCTATATTTATCAATTACTCTTGCATTAAAAGAACACGATTATTTTATTTAGGTTATGTAGATTGGTATCACATAAAATTCCATATAAACATAATGAGCACAGAAAACTGTAATGAAAAGTTAAGTTTAAAATATGTTTGATGTAATAGACTTTTTAGAAAAATGGTCAGGAAATAAGTCGTGATTCAAATTTATTTGTGTGTGTGTGTGTGTGTGTTTTGTTTTGTTTTGTTTTTGCATATCAACAAAAAAAAGAAGAGAGATTCATAGACAGATTTACCACAATGGATGAAAGATTTTTTTAAAAAACATGCAAGAATATTCAAAACTAAGAACAATAAATATATTTTTTATGCAAAGAAACTATTACTAACCCACCAAAAGATAGTCCGTATAGGCCACACAAATATAAACTTGATAAATATAAACATTGGTTTAATAAATGCCCCCCCCAAAAAAAAAAAAAATAAATAAATAAATAAAATAAAATACAATATATAAAAAATGGTAGAATTTAATGTATCTCTTAATGCCTATGAAACCTTAGGCAAACATATAAAACCAGTTAGAGTAAAGAGAAAGTGAAAGTGACGCGGGCATGCTAATTGTATTGAATATAAACAAACTAGACCGGGACAATTATTATTATCGTAGTATTAAAGATTTGTCAAAATTCCTATCATCTTAAGGGTATCATCTTAAGAAAGTAAATACCTTTGCTAGAAGAATATGATTTATTTTTATTTTGATTTAAAATTAGAAGAACACAAACGATATGCAACCAAATAGCTAACACAATAGACATAATGTCAGAAAAAGTTATGTTGTTAATTTTAAAACAACCATTACCAACTAAAAGTATTTTCTGAGGCAATAAACAGTTGTATACAAACAGACATCACGGTCAATAAAAACAGCAAAACACATACAGTCAGCATTTTGTCTTTACCTTAAATTAATCAACAAGGATACTAAATCAGGATCTTTTATGTTTTTATTGTGTCGTTTAAATCAAGTACTGATCAATCGTAGGTCTTCTTCATATATCTAATAATACTTTCACTCACATGTGTTTTGATTCTGTCTTCATCTATCTTCTTTGCTTTTTTTCGTAACTCATTTCTTTTTCTTGCAAATGCGACAAAGTATTAGTGTTAGCAGTTATCCTTTCTTCCAGTTATACTACAGCACTTTTAATATCATTACCAAAGCTTTTTATTTCCCCATTGTTTTGTTGTAATTCATTTTGTTAGTCTTTCTGTTATTGTTCTAACTGTGATTGTAAAGTATTATAGCCTTCTAGTGATTTCTTTGTTGTTTCCATCTCAGCCTATAATGCATCTAACTCGGAGTTTATTCTTTTCTTCATTTGGTTGCAAGTATTACCTAGCGTCATCTGGTATTCTTGCTTCCTCTCTTACAGTTTCCATTGCTTTTATTTCATTTAACATGGTACTAATTTTGTTCTTAATCATGTTCGTTTTGAAATCGTCGATATGTTTTTCTAACTCTTCAATTTTAATAGCTCTTTCTTTGAAACCCTGATTCGCGGGAGTCAATTTATTATCAACTTGCTCTCTTCGTATTTTTATACCTTTCAAATTACTATCCATCTCCTTTATTTATTTTTTATTTACACTCCTTTAAAAAAATATTTTTTCTTTTTCTCTTTACCTCTTAAGTATTATGGGTTTCTCTGTTACCAACGTCCTTCCTGATTACATTCTTTATCGCCTTGTATCTTTTGTACACAGTAAATATCGTATTAAATTCCTCATGATTTATTTCATTATTGCTTATTGCTTTACTCACCATATCTTTAATACTTTTCAACCTGCATAAGACAGATGTACGTATCTCATCATATTTTAAATCTTTACTGTATATCATGTTATCTCTGAAATCCTTTGCAACAAACCGCAATAAACCCGCTAAAACCTAGAATCCTAGATGGATAATAAGTTATGTTCCTATTTCTTCAACTCCTAAACTAATAGCTACAACACCGATAGCACATGAAGCGATCGCGATACTAATTTTTGTAGCAATTTTTGTTTGGTTCTGTCTCTTTAGTAAGATCATTGTTTATTTCGTTGATTTTCATCGACCAAAAATTGATACAAACGGTGTTTTATTTGGTATTTTCTCTTCCATTTAAAGGCATGAAATAGACAGCTTAGGCTTAGCGACAGTGCTTTTTCAATTTGCTTTTTAACATTGAATTATAATTATCTTTAGGTCCACGAACACTCACTTAATTATAATTATCTTTAGGTCCACGAACACTCATTTTGAGCTTTAAATGTCGCATGGTAAATAGTGTTAATTATATTGTCTGTTTTGTTTGACATTTATCATTGTGAATTTTATGATTTTTTGTTTTGTTTTGGCTATGCTTCAAACTCGTGCAATTTTCACATAGGATTTCCGAAAATGGATTTGCTTGTATGTTATCGATTTTAATTGTTTCTTTTTGTGGTTGCTTATTAGGTACTGCATTCAAAGGTATAGAAGTTTTTAAACCAGTTTTTTTGGCATACATAAATCCCCCCCCCCCAAAAAAAAACCCCAACCCCATTGCACTACATATTAGGTAATACATTTTGTTTTGAACTAGTATTTCTCTTGCTCTGCTTGCTTCACTGGCTGGTTCTTTTCTCGCAAGCTTAAGTTTATCTTCCTCGTGCTTTATCTATTCTTCTTTGGGTTTTTAAATTCTTGCGATCGATTTCCAAGTTGTCTTCCATGTTCAACTCTACGAGGAGGTTTTTTGAGTTCCATTTCCTGGTGATTTAAGAACTTGTTCGCTTCTCTTTCGAAAATTAGAATCAATCTTCTTCAGTTTTGCTTTCAGTTTTTGTTAGCTTCTTTTATGTGAGTAGACTTTAACGTCACCACCCTCCATTTATTTTTTTTTACAGTTTTCCTAAATATGATTTCTAGAATAGTTTCAAGTTATTTAGGTCATGTTGTTTTTATTGACTTAAACACATCGTAGATTAATGTTGTCGAATTTTCGTTGTATTAATTAATTGAAAAAAATAGTACTAAACTAAGTGGACCAAGGCATGTTCAGCTTTGACAAACTTAAATATATAAGAGAGATCAGCAAAAAGGCTTTTGCAAAACCTGTATGAAGTACATGAAAAGTTAGACGTAACAAACTAAAATATATATGACAATGCACGAACAAAGGTATCAAAAAATGAAAATTTAAATTAGTGACCTTGAGAAGACATATAATATTAGTCTGTGAAACAAAACATAAAGTAAGATACAGCTTTAAACATATTTAGTGTTCCATTAATTGCATTTGATCACAGATGGTCAAATTGCACAAAGCCTGAAAGTGAGGGAGATCTCGATACAGATCATGTTATTCCTTATTCTACTTTTGATATTTCTGATCCTGAACAATATAATAAATGTTTTCCCTAGACAAGCACACGATATATGTTAACTAGTGGAAACAGAGTTTTAAAAAAATGATAAAATACCATCAAGAAAAGAAACAGACTAACACAAATGAATAAAAAAGTAGTGGACTTCAAAACTTTCAACTTTATTAATGATGAGATTTTAAATAATATACTTTAATGTTCTTAGTTTTAGATTGGTTTTTATCGATTTTATATTATTAAAATGTCGTAAACCTACATCACAGCAATTGTTAATGGAACAATCGCATTGATTAGTATCTAGTGCACATTTTGTGATTAGCCTATTGATTTAACAATATTTTCAGTATTTTATTCGTTACGTTTTTTTCTATTGACTGTTTTTCAATGAACGTTTTTAAGAAGTTATCAAGCTAGCACTCAATGCTGAAATTAATAATCACAATACAAAAGATAAAAACACAGTGAAGTATATAATTCCGTCTGAGGTTAAGTAATCTTCTTTCAACTCTGTATGTCATTCATTTAAATTATCAATTGAACATTTACGCATCAAAGATGTTATTTCTATAATCACCTCATCTGCCAAAGGCTTTGATATGTTAGCTGATCTTGCACTTACACACTTTTCGTATGTTTTCTTGTTTTGTCTTGCATCCATTTGTATCCAACTCCTTGTCATTTAAATGTTTACCAGTTATTTGCTTGTATGCTCCATTTACGATGCTATTCTTCATGACCTTCTATCTCGTTGTTTCAGTCTTTCCTTGCTTTGTTTATGTCATTTGGATCTTAAACAAAACCAAACCTAATTGTATTTCAAGTTGGTTTTATGTATCCATTTAAATTGTGCAAAATGTCTAAAATTAATGTAATGGAATGTGGTCAATAGTTTGAAAAGTCTGTTAACGTTAAAGATGAGTTTGATGACTTTAATTAAAATACAATAAATTATGAGCATTTTGCTGATAATTTATAGAATGAATTATTTGAAACTCCTTAAAAGACTACTAAACAATTTACTGCGGAAGTATTTGACGATAATAACGAATTCGTCAAGCATTTATCAGCAATAGATGAAAGAGAATATAAAGTAATTAAGCTTCATTTACAAATTAAGAAGAAAAAACCCGTTATATTAGTATGAAATAGGTGAATAAAAATGATACAAATTTCTAAACATTTAACACTAACTAAAATAACTTAACTTTATAGCTGCACAAAACGGTGGAAGTGATTTTCGATCTTCTTTATGATGGGAAAAAGAAGGAAATAAATAGAAACCACCAATTTTACAAATTACAGCATTACAACAACCTACTGAGCAACCAACTAAAGCTACTGAAGAAATATAACTGAGAGTATTTTTTTTTAAAAAAATCAACGTTAAAGCCAATATTTACAATCAGGCAATCAATCAAAATTTATGATGAAACAGATTTGAGAGAAGAAATCCGTTATGATGTAGGAGAAATACGCAATGATTTAAATTACATAATGACATAAATAAAGGAAATATAAATTTTTCAAAGTGAAATTAACTTTTTAAAAAAAGATTTAGTTAGAGGTTATATTATACTCAGTAAGGTAGTACTACTGGATAGTTTAATGATCAAGAAGCAAGAAGATTAAGGGGTTATGTGGATGCTGTTGGTGTAGTTACTCGAAAATAAGATTAATTAATTCGAACGTCGAAATGTAGGACAAATATATACAGGAAATATATATATATATATATATATATATATATATATATATATATATATATATATATAAATATATATATATGTTTATATATGTATATATATATATATATATATATATATATATATATATATATATATATAAACAATCTCAGCAAAGCAAAAGATGAAAAGAGTAGCGATCGATTAAAGGAGATAATGCAAACTTATGGAAGTAAAACGGCACAAATGGTTGGTCATTTAACAAATACAGAAAATGGTGCAAAGAAAAATAAAATATTGTTTAAAAGAAAAAATGTAACAGATTCATTCATTGGTAAATTTAAAAGAGGCATGAAAAGATATTGCCACGTATTTGTTTCAGTTAGCTGATAAGCTGGCTTTTTACCAGAGGTGGAATCATTATTTCGTTATTGGCTGATAATGCTATTGGGTTAATAATTGCATTCGTTAGCTTGTTGTTTGCAATTTTTGCAATTTAAAAAAATATTTTGTGATCAAAATAATAAAAAAGGGTATCTAGAAAAGTAAAAGAATTACTAGCTATTAATGTATTAACTAATCAGTTAATCTAGTTCAAAAAGTTTTTGGCGCCAGTTGTAAACGCTTGTTTATTTGTGTCATGATCATAAATTGTAGGTCTAGTCGCTGTGATTTTCAAGACTGTCACCATTTTCATCCTTTTTGTCTACCTAATTTGTACGCAAGAATTTGTTCGGTTCTCTCATGTTCTCTTGCTTTAGTCATTGCTCCGCTTGCCCACTTTCTATTTTTGTCGAATTGTTACAGACTGTTATTAGCTGCTGGAGTTATATTCTTTACCACGTCGGAATTTATAGCCATTTGTATTTTTAAATTAAATTATCTGATTACTTTTTAAATTGTTGTTGTACCCAATAATGCTACCTGTTTTCATCACCATATCACTTGGTAAGGAAAATTACTATCGCCACCAATAGCATAGTTTGTTTCTGACTTTGAAATCTTTTCAAACAATTTCTTTCAGTTTCTTGTACAGTGGAAACAGACTGTAGTAGATGTTGTTCTTGTACATGAAACACATATCACAAAAGACCTGATACTTTGAAATACTCCTTCTTCTGTGAGCCCGTTTCTATCTTGTTGAATAAAGTAAGCCCATCCTATTTTTTCACCAGTCAAGCTTTGGCTAGGCTTCGCCGTTGTAAACATCGAATTGACTTTTTGAGCTCTCATTTTTTCCTTGCTCCAGTATTCAACTTTTCCAGCTTCATAATTATAACGTCGTTTGTGTGCACTTATAATATCAGCTGGTGCATGTTCTCTAGGGCCTTAACGTACAATTTATTATTCTTTAAGTCCATTATCATTCAAGTATTTATTTTGTTCCATTTGGATGTCATCAATCGTGATGAGGAGGAATGTTAAAGTTATTACAAATTATTTTAAATTGTTTTGGATATATATTGTTGTTTGTTGGATTGATAGCTTGATCATCAGGAAAACGTATTGAGCATTCACACAACAGTTTTCGTATTTGCAGGTAAGCACGAAATCTATATCTTGAATTTACTAAAGTGTATATCTATGTGGTCATGTAGGCACATTTACTCAAATTAAATTAAATATTTATTGTTGTTATAAAATTTAATACTAATATAGTTAAATGAAAATCTATTCAGTCCTGATTGTTGAATGTTCTGCACCTTAAATGTCATTAAAAAAAACGTCCAGACGAAAATGTTTGATTGCTGTGGGCTTTTACAGTGGTGGCCAGGTACTAAACTGAGTCTTGAAAAGAGGACGTCGGGTCTATCCTAGCAAATAACAGGGTAGTACTAATTTTTTTCAACACGCGCAGGTTTCATTGTGACGTCACAGCGCGCGACATTTAATCCGGTTTGTACTAGATCCCACCTTTAGGTTGACACCGTCCAAAAATGTCCACGTACTTTAACATAAATTTTTGCCTTATATGTTTCTCGGGGTGTGTGTATAATGACCTTGCACAGGAATATGGATGTATGAGGATCCACACAAAGTGAATAATCGCCATTTAAAGGTATGTGTAATAAAGTTCTAAAAAATGACACCCATTACTGAAATAGTCGATACTGAACGCCTACATGACCTATATGACTTGTACTATAATTCGGGCATGATTTGATCTGATACATGCCAGTAAGATATTCCGTACCCTCATATTGCCTCCATACTGCCCAGTTTAGTTGAATTTGCCAAACTTTCATATCTCACTGTGCTCTGTATCTCTTCATTGAATCATCATTATCAAAGTTTATAGTGTAATTATCTAAAATGTTCAGTGGCTTGTACACCAAAAATTGTCTTCTGTTTAGTATGTTGTATCTTTTTAAATGTTTGTGCAATATCTTTGTAACATAGAGCGCTAACTGAGCTGTAGGACAAGAATAAGATGCACTGCTTGTTATTCGTTTAAAAATCTGAAGTCCATCATATATTTGTCTAAGGTTTTATTTTATTCATCACGGCTATATGCACTTACAAATCATGTTACTGGTTATATCGAGTACTTTATCTATATGAAATTGTAAAAATATAAAGTGAAAAGTGAGTGTAAGCCCTCCGCTTAGCTTGCCTTGCTAGCTTAGGAGTTACGGTAAGACTTTTTTTTAAAAACATTTTCATAATTTAATTAGTTAATTCTTTATAATTGTTATTTAGTTTCAGAAGTTGAAACGTTCCCTTCTGAAATCTGGTTGTTTTCATTCGTAATACATTACTTTATCTGGAATTAGTTACATAGATGAAAGCATGGAATGTTGTGGTAGAGAAATATGATCTTCAGATAAACCTAATATTCTCTAATTACTACAGAAAAAGTTTTGATGTTTGATAATAAATTATGAGGGTTGGGGTGGCCTAGTATTTTTCCCCTAATTTTTATGTTAGGTTAGCCTTAGATTTCGTTTTGTGTAAACTTTGGTAGGGCACATAGGACGAAACAAAATATGGGACAGTGACATATAAATTCTGTCCCCTACCCCCAATCCACCCCCACCCCCAAAAAGAAAAAAACAATTAAAGAAATTGGAACGGTTGTCTACGATTTGACAAACAAATAGTCCGGTAGGGTGACAGAAGGTTTTAAACATTTTTGAGTAGGAAAGCCTAGGATTTTTGGAGCAAATAGGAATTTTTATTTGAAAAGATAAAGATTCGGAGTGTTGCCTAGGTCGCATCTTAGCTGGACTACTAGTTCAAAAATGTGTTTAAAAAAAAGTGAAAAGTAATGTAGCAGTTACTAGAACCTAATCAGGGCTTTGTACTCATTCAAGGTATTTAAATATTAAATTTGGTTTGGTTTGTCCTAATATTTTGTGAGCTATTTGGCTTGCAAGAAAGTGGGACGGATGGATAAAAAAATGGAAAACACAAAACCAATATGTCCATTTTCCTTTTGTGGGGTGGGTGGGAGATAATTTGAACGGATGGTACATTATTAAGCATCATGCCACGATCTGTATCATTCAAACCAACATCTTAAAAAAATGATATAGCGACATCAAATGAGTGTTTACGTTGAAATTGACTTTATAAACAACTTTACCGCTCATGTAGGAAAAATGCCAGTGAGGAAACCATTTCTTTTTACGTCATGTAGTTAAATGGTATTTATTTGTACGGACTGGTAAGGCTCTAATATGCATCAGTTAGTTACACCTATGAAGGTATATCCCCAAGTAGACCAGTATTTGTATCCATTTAGTCAGAATTTGCTGGAAGAACGGTATAGAAGCGTTTACGCTGATTCTCATACCCTTTCTTGCAGGATATGGGCACATCGCACCTAAAACTGTATGGGGTCGAATCGTCTGCATCTCGTACGCAATGATTGGTATTCCTCTCACAATGATCTTCCTGGCTGCCTTCGGGAACACTCTGGCCAACGTGGTTCGGCTCATGTACAATCGGATCATATACTGCGGCTGTTGCAAAAGGAAGAAAAAGAAACCCAACAAAAAGAAACTAACACATATTCAGTCGGACGATAAAGTGTCTGGGAGTAAATCCCAGACAGCCATCGTTTCAAATCTCCAGATTGCCGAACCAACCGACAGCCTACGTTACAGAATATATGCGAGAGAACAGGATATAGTAGACGACGAAATCAAAATTAGCACATGTCTAACATCCACGGATTCCATAGTGCCTAGTCGCCTTGATCCAGTCTCAAACCTAGATGAAGCCAACCAAACTCAGGTAAAGATCAAAAGCGACCTACAGAACATCAAACTTATGACGCAGGCGGACATACAACAGAAAAATAAGATTGTTCCACATCAGTCTCTGATTGCTGATGACGACGAGAGTGACGACGAAGAGGATGACGTAGACGAAGAACCGAACACAGGTGTCCCCCTCACAATGGCGCTCCTTATAATGACTTCTTACATTGCCGTTGGCGTAGTTCTATTCGGCATTTGGAGAGACTGGGACATACTACAGGCAACGTACTTCTGTTTCATTAGTCTCAGTACCATTGGATTCGGAGATTTAGTTCCGGGAACCGACTTCACCTTGCCTTCTGCACAAGCGGAGTTAGTCTTTGGATCTATCTACATCATGTTCGGACTCGCTTTTGTTTCCATGTGTTTTGCGCTAATGCAAGAAGAATTTGTGGAGAAGATCACATGGATTGGAAAGAAGCTTGGAGTAGTCCAGAATGATGAAGAGTGATATTTAATATTCTCTCAGCTTTAATGTTTTCAGTACTTTCATCTATGATCGCAAAATAGTTTTCCTATTGAGTAGTTGCCTTTCATAGCAAACATTGCAGATATATTGATGTTCACTATTGTTTGTATGTCTATTGCATTTCTTAAGTTTGTTTTTATTTATTCATATGCATATATAGACTCGCAGAGAGAATATATAATTTGCTCCCCACGACTTTCTACTAATGAAGACTGTGTACGAAAGGATACACGTCTTAACTGTCTTTATCGGTTAATCGAAACTTTCTTTTGTCAACAGAACTATGCAGTTATTCACTCAGCACAAAAATTAAAAACGTTAGAACAGTAACTGGTGTGAATATCATCGATGTTTTTAGTGAATATGAATTCATATTGTACGTATTAGAAGAGTCGTGTTTTGGCAAAGTATGAACGGAGGCGAAGGAATGATAACAAAGACAGTCTTCTCGCCCAGTTTCTCATTTACTCTAACAGCAGTATGTATAATGTATGTTCTACTTAACTATCGAACGTTTTTAAATAATCCACTGACAGTTATCTTGTATTAAATATTTACCTATATTTCATTTTTTTCTGAGAACTCGCAATTCCAAGAAATCATAGGATATTAACCCAAATTTTTAATTTTCCAACAGCATGCAGGTTATTTTTTTCCAAACGTTAAAAAAGGTTACTTTTTTACACAAAACAAAATTCAACACACCCTAGGTCACTATATTTCAATATCTTGCAAAAGACCACAGGCGGCGTTTTTTAACTAGCGAAATAAATGTTATTAAAAAACAGAAGAGATTGCTGATTACTAGACAATATTGAAAATGATGAGCCCTGGATTTTTCACACAAGTCACCTATTAATCCTAAAATCTAAAGAAAACCATGAAAGTAACTTAAATATTTAAACCTAAACATCCAAGATAGCTATACAGATAACAGCTAGAGAGCAAAGGGACCGAGTTCTTTTTTAAAAAATGAAAGAAATAAAAGTTACAAATTTATATTGAAAACGACGAGTCCTGGAATCTTACAAAGTCACTTATTAATTCAGCAATTCAAATAATTAAATAAATTCACTTAAGTATAAAAACGAAATAGTTTCAACCATAGTTCTAGAGTTGTTTAAAATCAAAATTACAAGGTTATACTGAAGTTGTCAGCCTTGAGGCCAAACAACAGCAGACATCTAACACTTGAATGATTACGAAAATTGATTTAAAAAAATGAAACACGCTTACGTAAATCATGTACACGCATGAAAAAAGTAACTATTATCTGGCGATAAAGCTGATATTAGTAGTCCAGAGTTCTCGTTAGTTGCTATTACTCAAACGTTATGTATTTTATGTCGCTTTTTAAATCATCTTAGACCCAAAAAATGATTTAGCATTGCTTGCAAATTCGTCTCTTTCTAGCTAAATTAAAGGTACCTCATAAAAACTTCCAATATTATAGAGTCTAACTGAATTTTGTGTAAATTCCATTTCTGTTTTGGACGAATCGTTACTAATGGATTAGGAAAAGAAGTTATCATGTCCTTTAGACTTACTAAATGCATATTTAGAAGGCTTAACATATTTATTGCTGTCAAACTCAAAATGATTACCATTTTCATGCTTTATAGTTTTCAAACTTTTTACTTTATTATTTAGTGAGGTAACTTCCGTGTGATTTTCATCGAAATTTAATTGAAATTCTTCAGATTTTTCAAAACAAGGACATATTTTATATATTTTTAAAAATTTCTTTTATCGAAATATTTATCTATTTTTCAAGGACTTGAGACGTTTTCTCTTCGCTCACGCTTCTCGTGTCCTCGCTTGTTATTACTATACTAGTTCATACTTTAATACTATTTAAGACTATGCATAAGGAAACATTAGTTTCTGATATTACCGTAGTTGCCGGCTCTCAGAAGTCAAATAATATACTTACGATTTCATCAAACATTTTAGATTTTAGATTAATACTTATTTTATTTGTATAACAAGATTTTAATTATAATGGAAGTTTACGAGCTATAGAGACTTCTGTATTACGATCCAAAATGTCCAGTTGCATATACAAATATCAAACAATTAAGGAATCAGATAGAAAAAGTATACAAATTGATATAATACCTGAATGAAACAAAAGGCTAACCAATCAGAGACATACACACAACATAAATGAGCAAAAAAGAAATTTACAGTTAGAAACAATTATGTTATACACAGACACTGAGGATCAATGGCATGAAGATATTGATGACATGAGAGCATATCAAAAAGAAATAAACGATATAAGTTTATTTTTAACAGTCATATTAAAAATATGTTTGGACTGCAAAATTGAAAAGAGAAAAGTGAAAAGGTTCTGTTAGCTTTTAAACTAATTTTTAGAGAAAGAACACCCAGATAAACAACAATTTGATGAAGAAAGGGAATTCTATAATAAAGATGCAGGTATGTCTAATAGACAGATTGAATAGAGCACTAAAACTACAAATGTTGAAATATTATTTTAAAAAAGCAAGGCTACAATGAATATATATATATATATATATATATATATATATATATATATATATATGTGTGTGTGTGTGTGTGTGTGTGTGTGTGACCAGTTGAAGCAACGAAAGAGGATTACAGATCAAAAATATGGATTAGTTTGTTTGAATACTTAACAACTGATACTTTTTAAACAGGTAAATTGAACATTGGACAGAGTCTTTGGATTATGAGATATAAATTAATTGCCAAGAATAAAGGATATCTTCCAAATTTTATAGAAGAGGCTTTTAGGATTAATAGAGAGGATTTAGATGGTGAAGAAATTAAAGGGACATTTTTATCTCTTAAAACTAAACATGAAGGTATATTTAGGATTGCAAAATTTTAAAGAGTAAACTTACCAGTGGTAGAATATATTATTTAGTTAAATGGAAAGGATTCAATGAATCTTATACCTGACAGGAGCCATTGGAAAATTCACATTTTAGAAGAAAAACAATACATTAAAACGTACTCTTGATAAAAATAGCTCTGACAAAATTCAAAAAATAAATTCTGAAAAATTTGAAAACAAAAATTGGAAATGTTTTTATTTAAAAAGTGGTTGTGAAAAAAAATGGCCACAATAATACATAGAAAATCAGTTATTACTCCTTTAGTTAAGCTTCCAATTTTACCAGAAACTATTGCTAAGATTATATACTGAATTAAAACTCGTATAAGACACAAAACAAAAAATAATTGTGAAATAAGTTTCTTCAAAGCATGAATAATACAGTATATGGAATGCAAATGTAGATAAATATTGAGTATTTCTATACAAGTGACTACAGGTAAAAAAAAGAGGTACCTGGACTTTTCAATGATTAATTAAATGGTTTACCAATACAGTAATTTTGTGGATTAAGAAGTAAAGTATATTCCATTTCAACAGATGTAAAAGTAAAGAAAGCATTGAAAGGTATCACAAAACGTGTGATTAAAAATAATTTAAAGTTTAAAATGTATTAAGATTTCAATGATTTATTGGAAATAAAAAAATACAAGAGACACATTTAATAAGAGCTTATCATTATAAGCTTATAATACAACAGTTGTTCTTTTACCTTGTGATGAACAAAGCTATCCAGTGGATAAAATTAACTCTTAACCATTTGGTTGTAGAACTATGGAACATTGATCAGGTTATTCTAAAATCATTGATAGTTTCTCTCCCTTTTTCGATGGGATTTTTTAAAAAAGTATTCGTCGCTTATTGCAATAGGTACAACATTATTTTCCTGAAACATAGTGTCCATAGACCTTTTATTTTTGAATAGAATTCCACTAAAACCTAACATTTTCTCTAAAGTCTTTTTTTTACTGAATTGTATTTTTTGAGCTGTTTAACATACATATATTCTATAGTGTGTATTGATATTTGAGTTAAGTTTGTTTCCTTCTCTTTTGCATAATCGAAGTTAGCATAGTCATCAATAAAAACAAAGTATTTGTTCCCTGATAAATGCTAATTAGCAACCCTAACTATTTATCTAATTTTTCACAAAAATCAATTATTATTTTACATTATTGTCTTTATCTAATCATTTTCTATTAGTTCTTATTTTAAAAAAATGTTCACACAAATAATAATAATAATAATAATAATAATAATAAAGTAAATAAAATAATTTATATTCAATTTAAATTAAATTCAATCTATGCTGTGTTTTTCTATAATTGGTTACATCACATACTATCATAATGTGATACTCTTTTAAGGACATTTTTATTTGTGACACGAGAGAAAGTAGAGTTAGCACGTTCTCTAGTTCTTATATACCGCATACAAGCAGTAGCTAATCATCAAAAACATCTGAATCTCTGCTTGATTAAAAAAAATTGGACCTCGTTCTCTCATTTTGTTTTTATAAATCTTTTCATTGGTAGAGATTTAATTTTTTTATTGTTCTCTTTTTAACTTGAGGTTCTTCTACTATGTGAAATGAGCGGATTTGGTTTTAAACGAATGAAGAGTTTATTGATTTAGACTTCCTATATTTTATCTGTATAAGTTAACTAATAGTATCCATATATCTACAACTAAGTTTTTTCAGCTTTCTTCAATGTGTTTTCCCTTTAACACTTTTGATTTTTAATATATTTACAAGTTCGCGGCGTACGGACGTTCTTGATTCTCTCACTAGCTTTGCTCTTGAGAGTTTGATGGATTCTCCCTCTGATCACTAAAACATTACATTTTAGTTGGTTGTTCTACATATTTGCCTTGGCATCAGGAACAAAATAAATATACATCTTGTGTGTGTCTACGTTTTGTTTTCTATTTATCTACATGTGTTTTTCTTGTTAAACATTTCATAATTTGTGCCTTGTTCCATGTAATATATTATCACGTGAGCTTCAACAATGGGGATTTGTATACAAATTATTAACAGTGATGTTATTAATCTCATTGTGTGTTTGTTGTGTGTCAAATAAATATTGTTTTTACTTCATTAAACTGTTGCTTTATTTTATAACCCAGTGAATAAACCATGCCTGGTAATACGTCTGGAATAATCATCATTTTATTTGTTTCTGAATTTAAATAATTTTTATCATCAGTGTCTGTGTTTTCTCTACATAAAATCTTTTTAAACTCATTCTTTTTTTTTTTTTTTATTGAACACAAGGTGTCAGGATTTTACATATTCCCCTACATCACCACCTGACCTGGTGTATGGGGCATTATCTTAAATTATTTTGCGTCCTGATCTTTACATGTGTTCCCTACACAACACACACACACATGCACACACAGACACTTACATTCACAATTATTGTACACAAAGTCATACTCGCATACAAACCCTAAGATGTTTGAAATTGCCTTAAAAAAAAAAAAAAAAATTCATGTACCAAAAGTTGATAATAGGGTCCACTTTTTCTTAAACTCGTCACTTCTGTTATTCACTTTGGCGACATATTTTTCCAGCGTTTTATATGATAAAACACAATTTTTATAATAGGTGAGATTTGGGATTTTTGATGCACAACGTGATCTGTATATAACATATTTTGCAAGCAAAATTAGGAAGTTAATAAGATCATCAAAGTTGTTATTTCCTATAGAGACGTCTTTTCGTGTAATTCTAAAATTTGGGTCATAAGTTTGGATCCATTATACCAACAGTTTCCAAAAGTGTTCAGTAACTGAACAGTCATAAAATAAGTGCTCAATTTGCTCTATTCCCTCATTACAAAAGGTACATTTATCATTATCACTTAAATTAATCTTTTGTAGAAACTGGTTTGTGGCAATATTTCTATGGAGAAATCTAAAATTAAAGCTAATCAGTTTTGTGTCTTTTGTACAAAGTTTAGCCAAAACAAAAGAGTTGGTCCAATCATTTGCACCAATTGCACACTCTAGCTGCCTGGACCAAGTTTCATGTTTACCATTTGGCTTTTGTATCTTGGTTCTTATCAGGTCTTTATAGATAAATTTATTCTTTGCTCTTACCCTAAGAAGAGATGTTTTGTCCAAAACTACATGAAAACTATTTCCACTTTCAAAAAACCTTTTAATTTTCTTTTTCCACAGCACCGAGATCTTTGAGATAAGAGCAAAATACTGTATGAAATTATTTGTTTTTGTTTTTTGTTTTATTTCATAAAAACTTAATAGAGATCCTTGTGCATCAAAAAGATGTTAAATAAGTACAACACCGTTTGTTCTCCACCTTGTGTATGATTTAAAATTATCTACAGTCACTAAATTAAGAATATCTTGAGACAAGTATTCATGGACAGTAGATGGTTCATTTTTCCATTGTGATAAAGCATAAATAACATCACGCCAGAAGATATTTTTAATTAATTTAGAAATTACTTTTAATTTAGTTTTTCCTAATGTAAATAACAGCGTACCTCCAAATTTTCCAAATATTTGTTCAGAAACCAGTTTTTGCATAAGACGTCTGCGTTTAGTAAGAGACGCCTAATCCAGGAAAGTTTTATATAACACACAAATGAATGCAAGTGAATCATATTTAATCCCCCTTCCTTAAAAGAAGCTATAAGAGTGTCTCTTTTAACCCTCTCAGTTTTACCGCCCCAAATAAACTGGAAAAATAATTTATTCAGTTCATTTTCTATATGGGGTGGAGGATTTGGCAAAGCTGCAAAAAGATGAATGAATTTAGACTTTATCAAAGTAATTTTTCCAATAAGGGATAAATTTCCTCTGCTCCACCAGCCAAGCAGTTTCTTTACTTCCTTTAACTTCGTCGAATAATTAAGCTCTACCATATCCTTCAAGTTCAAAGAGAAATATACTCCCAACAATCTAAAATTGGACATTGACCAGTTAATATCAATTTCTGGACATATTTTTTCATTAGAATTTTTTTTTATTTCCAATCCAAATAGCTTTCGATTTCAAAATATTGCAGTACAGACCTGACACCAAGGCAAAGTCATTTAAAATCTGCATGGTTGTCATCAAGGACAAATGAGAACCATCTAATAATAGAAAAGCATCATCAGCGTACTGCCCTAATTTGAACTCCATTTCATTATAGAAAATGCCTGTAATATCTGTGTTCTTCTTTAGTTCTATTGCAAGAAGTTCAATTCCTATTATAAATAAGTAGGGTGATAAAGGGTCTCCCTGGCGACAACCTATCTAAAATTAAAAAATGGGGATAAATGTCCATTATTAATGACACAACTTTTTGATTTATTGCAAAATAATCTGAACCAGTGACAAATTGATTCTCCAAAGTTAAAAGACTTCAGAGCAGTTTCCAGAAAGTCCCATTCAACCGAGTCAAAAGCCTTTTCAAAGTCTATCAATAGGAGAAGACCAAATTCATTTCTTTCCTCAAGGTATTGCATCAGGTCATACAAAAGTCTTGTATTTTCACCAATGAATCTCCCTTTCATAAAACCCTTTTGGGTGTCACTAATGATAAACGGGAGCACTTTCTTGACCCTATTAGCAATTGACGCCGAGGCAATCTTGTAATCTACATTAAGTAGTGAGATTGGTCTCCAATTTTTAAATACATATCCTGTCTTTATCTTCTTTTGGAATGCAGGTAATGATTCCCTGAGACTGAAATTCTGAAAAATGTTGCATATCGTATCCAGTATTTAGAGACCTAAAGAGAAAGCCGCCTAGGTCTTTCCAAAAGAATGTGTAGAATTCTACAGTAAATCCATCGGAACCAGGGCTAGTTTCATTTTTCATATTTTTTAGTGCTAAACCACATTCCTCAAACGTTAACTTACCTTCACATGAGCTTCTTTCAAAATCTGAGATTTTTTTATCATGGTTAAAAAAGTGGTTAAGCGTTTGGAAGTTATATTTGTTTTTGCTTTGGTATAATTTTTCATAAAAGTCTTTCTGTTGATTTAATATTTTTTTTGGATCTCTTACCCTTGTTCCATCTTCCGTAATTAATTCTTTTATTGTTTTGTTTGTGTAATTTCTCTTTTCGAGATTAAGAAAATATTTAAAGTTTTTTTCACCAGACTCATACCATCTTGCCTTGGATCTTAACATTACACCTTCCACCTCTTTTTTCCTCATTTCTTCTAAATCCGCTTGTTTTTTGTTCAATTCTTTCATCGGAGTGGGGTTATTATTTTGATTCACTAAAGCATGTAAGGTATGTATTTCAGCTTCAATTTTCCTGAAATTTTGTTTCTCCTGTTTTGCCTTAGCTTGTGAATACATAATTGATTCTGATCTTATTATCATTTTAAGGATTTCAAAAAACAATTGATTATTACAAGTTAGTTTCACCTGTAGTGGGTTTTTCTTATCACCTTCACAATAGTATTCTTCTACTGTGTTGGTTATACATTTTTTTACCAACTGAATATATTCATTTTGCTTTAATAGCTTTGAATTGAATTTCCAGTACCCAGGACCTCTCGGTGATGCAGATATAGATAATTTTAGTGTTATTGCTGAATGATCTGTTTTATAGCCAGGAATAATAGAGGCCTCCATACAATTTGAAAACATGTCCTCAGAGATAAAAAAATAATCCAGTCTACTCTGTTTCACAGAGATTGCCTGATGCCAAGTAAATACTCTACTGTCAGGACTGACTGTTCTCCATGGATCCAGTAAATCAAGTTGATTCTTGATGTCCTGGACTGCTGCTCTGGCCATGGAGTGTTTATCATGCAAGATATTATAAGAGTCAAGCTCCATGTCCTGAACAACATTCCAGTCACCACAAATAATAACAGAGGAATTGTCAAAATTTATAATATCCTCTTTCAAATTTCTAAAAAACTCAGCATTATCATCATTATGACCATATAGATTCACTAGTGTAAATCTCTGTCCATTAACTGATAAATCTAAGAGAATGTATCTGCCCTGACAATCACATCTGTTTCTGTGAATAAGAAATTTATAATTATTTCTAAACAGGATAGCAACACCAGCACTACTGCTAGATTTAAGATTAAAAACACACTTATATTCCCATTCAGCCTCCCAATACTTCTCAGTCTCAACTGTACTATGTGTCTCCTGTAAACATATAATAGATGCATTCTTTTGTTTGACCCAGCAGAAAATATCTCTTCTTTTGAGATTGGAACTGTGTAGACCCATAACGTTCATTGACAAAATTTTAATCTGGGTATCCATTGTTAAATTATGTTTTGAATAAAACTTTCACAGCGCTTATATAGTTATGCATCACAAAACCAGAATCATGAAAAACGCTCACATACACCTTGGGATACACTCTCACACGCACAACCACAGAATGCTTATAAAACTGATAAGTGTGGTACAACGTCATGCACCACTGGGTACATATATAATGTTGCCCAATATAGAGATACATGAACTCTGTTCTACGCTGGAGTGTTGGTATAATTAGTAAATGTAAACATCAATACAGTGTGACTGAATAATAACACTTTTTGTTCATCGATTTCTGTCCCTTTACCAAAAGATTTGAAGCCATTACATTTTAGTTCTCTATTTGTTGGTTCTTTCTATATATGTGTATAGGATAGTAGAAAAATAAGACAATTATATTTCTTTTAGTAAATAAACCCATGATCTAGTTTTTAAAAAAAGAAAATAATTATAATGTTTAGTGATCAAAGTTTTTCTTTACAAATTAAAAATAAATCTAGTTACCGAACTTTAAGGAATGATTGAAGAATATAATACATCATCATAAAAACATACTAAATGACCTTGGCAACTCTGTGCCTATGAATCTAACACCAAAAATTCAGAAAAAAAATATATGACCAACATGAAAATTATACCCTCAATCTTTTCAAGATTGAAATACAATTGTATGCATATTTCAAAATTTAGCTGCAAGATTAAACGAACATTCTTACCAATTACAGGCTTTGTCCTTCTACGAAAGTCACTTTTCTAACTTAGAATATGCATAGCTGAAATTAAAACTATACACATCCATTTTGGTACAAAGTTCTGTACCTCCAAGTGTGTCCAGAATCAATATGGAAAAATTATTTCGCTTATGGGTTGCGATTGAGTGTTTCATTGATGTCGTCAAAAAGGTCAAATTTGTACCTTTTACCCGCTTTTGTTTTTGCATTCACACTGCAATTGAAGTACCAGGCAGATTCAATTTTTGGATGGGTAGTTAATCTATTTATGAGACCCATATTTTGTCGAGTGACATCTTCCACTATTCTTACATTAAATTTGCTCTTGAAATCCCTTTTCTTCTTGGCGATGTTGACTTTGGATTCTGCATTCCAAAATTTCACAATTAATGGTTTAGGGGCACCATTCTTCCCAGGGATCCGATGTATTGCGAGAATATCCCTCTCATCTGCGTCATGACATGTGACATTCTTCACCATCT
The DNA here is from genome assembly GCA_029931535.1 of Margaritifera margaritifera. Lineage (NCBI taxonomy): Eukaryota > Metazoa > Mollusca > Bivalvia > Unionida > Margaritiferidae > Margaritifera > Margaritifera margaritifera. The sequence continues at coordinate 1,005,219 of JAQPZY010001695.1, forward strand.
CTGCAAACTTTGCTCTGACATTTTCGTTTTGTGATTCAGGCAAGTTGAAAATTTTGATGTTATTTTTTCTTGAGTATTTCTCATTGTGGTTTGCAATCTTCATGGCTTCCTTGGAGCGATCTGTATTATTTTTCATTTCTTCTTTTAGCTTTTCACTTTCTTTCTTCGAGTCATCTAATTCTTCTCTTAACTGGTTATTTTCAAAGTTCATTGATTCAGTTTTTTCCTCTAACTCTTTTGTTTTGTTAGCAATATGTCTGTCCACTTCCTTCATCAGTTCGACTTTCAGTTTCTCAAACAGCTGGGATACTATGTCAGACACTAATCCACCTAATTCCTCTCTGGTCACTAATAATTTGATACCAGTTTTTATTTTGAGTAGATCCCTCTGGATTAAGGCAACACTACTCACCTCTACATTATCAACAATCAAATCCCCTGACTGAGAGCTTGTAGCTGACCTTGTTAATGGCTTGCTGGTTTCCTTCCTAGCACTCTGAAAACTAGTATTCAGGGTGGACTGAACAGTTTTTTTCTTTGGATTGCTCATTTTGTCAGTTAAGAGAGTTCAGCACATTTATTGTAATCCTAAAGTGTCTCAGTGAAATTGTGGAGCAAGTAGTGTAAATTGTGCAGCTTAATTAGCATGGAGGTCTTCTCAAAAAGGTGTAAATTGACACCAGGTTACACACACAATAGAAAGGAGACTCACTTTAAAATTCCAAAAATTCCAAAAACTACAAATTTTGCAAGAGACACATAATCCACAGATGAACTGAAACTATAAATTGAAGGAAAAAAGCTTCACATAGATGCTAGTCCAAAGATGAATCCCTACATCACACTGCAAACTATGTAAATATCACCAACATTTGAGAGAGATTTTTCTAACTACTTGCTCTGGTGGCCATCTTGCTCTCTCTTTTAAACTCATTCTTGGTGAATCAAGTATGACATTTATTAGGGTTATGTTAGCAGCTACATAAATAATTCTCTCTCTTGTAATTTAGTCCTAAAAGAAAGGAAGTCCATTTCTACACTTTATGTTAACAGTTTTAGCCACTTTATCCGGAGTAATTGATCGTACTGAAGACAAATATTCTCCAAATTATTATCCTAGTTCAGGGATCTACCCAGAACTCTTTGATAGGATCAGGGTAAACGCAAGGTAGTGTCACAAAATGGTTTTGAAAATGCGTGTTGTCATCATAAAAGTGAAGGACAAAAAATGAAAATAAAAGAAAGTACATATATTTATGTAGTATTCTTTATTTCCATAATTTATATAATGTTTTCATTCCAAAACTCATTACAATCTTTCAAATTCAATAATAGATGTATTTCTTTCTTTTTCACTACCCCGTACCTCTTTGTTGTCACGTTAAAATGAAAGTCCTTAAGGGAAAGTCCCAGGTATTTTTCTTGGCCGATTTTGTGGCCCTATTCAAAATGAAAACAATGGATGCGATGGACAATGATCTGAAATTATTTGGAAATCAAGTGATGTTTCAAAATTCTTTCCTTATACGATAAATTGAACAGCTTCAGTTCCGTGTTCAGTACATTAGCTGCTCCTGATCTTAACTGTCTTAGGTTTTTATTAATAATATCTTACTCTGTCCTGTTTGTTCTCACATATGTTTGTAACCGCACATCTTTAAATTTCATGAAAATAGTGTAACATTTAGATTCAAAATATCATCACTGCCAAAGGAAATTGTTATATCTCTAACAACCACTCTTCCTAAATTGTTTACAGCTGAATTATTAGCATCTCCTTCGACCTTCATATCGAACATTACAAAAACAACTACCATGTACAATCAATATATTAGGTCATAATCTATGTATTACCGCATGTAAATGTTGTTCGGGTTTAATACTACTCAGATTGTATGTAATATACTGATGAGTTTGATCAACATATTGCCGTTATTCCTTTTCCTGTGGAGTTATATACTATCCATATGTCGTCATCCTTATTTTACCTACATTTTAGAACTTGCTTGCTTTGCTCTCTAGATTATCTCACATATACTTATACCTAATATAAACACTAGTTCGCATTACAACACCTATAAATAAAGACCCATAAGTCATCTTTTATCAAAAGGCTGGTAAAAATCATGAAGTTTAGGTTGTCTAGAAATATCTAAAACAACATTAGGACGAGAACAAGTATACTGAGAACAAGTTGTATCCAATTTATTCAAATTCTGAGTAACAAACCTTGTTCTTTTAATTTTTCGTTCAGGGAATCTAGTCATTGTGTTCTGTTTTTATTAAAGTTATTACTTTTATTTTGCAATTCCTAATCTGCTTTATCATGTTTTACTCTGTCATTATTTGCTGCAGTTAGATCAAATAATTAAAATAGAAAATCACATTTTTGTGAACGCTAAAGTGTAAACAATTAACCCACCAATTAGAACAGCTGCTATTGCATTTTAATTGTAACAAATTTTGATAATGTCTCCTTTTTAAAATGAGAAGGTATATATTTCTTTAATATCAACAACTTTTGACATAAAAAATTCTTCTCTTCAAGATAAAATGTTCTTGTTTATATTATTCTTTGATAATATAATTTCGTTACTTCATTTTGAGGTTCTCGAGTGATATTTAATGAGTAAGAAACATTCTTAATAATTATATTTAATCTAACATAAAATAGAATATCAGATTATGATTCAATGTTCAAGTTTTAAATTTTTAAAAAAATATATCTCATTTATTTATTTTAATGGTATAATACTGTAAATTACTTATTACTGTATATAAGTTGTATTCAGTAAAACGTGATGGAGCATAGTCATATCCAAAATTAGCAATATTTTTTCTGGTGTTATATAACCAGGCAATAAACCCAACAAATAAGTTTTGTCTATTTAAACAAGTTTTACATATCTTGCAAACCAAAATGTTGAACTAACTATAGCAGGAATATTCGTTAAATTTTGAAAATCATAAAGTAATTTACAACTAGGTGTTAATTCGTACAAGAATGAATTTGTTTACCAAAATCTATATATAAATACACATGTCTACATGACCTATGTCACATCAGAATATGAGTAATTATAATGGAAAAATACTGGTCTACCTACATATGTCACAAAAGTCTAATTGCGAAATGCCTATGAAAATACTGGCCTAACTGACACATGTGACTATAGGACATGTTGCGAAATATTATGTCAACAACTGAACAAAAGTTAAGTATGTATCTTCAAATAACCATACAACTTACAATCATAAACAAAAGTTAAGTATGTAAACATCATACACAACATCTCCCCATATAAACAAAAAGAACGATTTATGCAATAAAGCTTTTTTTTAAATATTCATCTGATAATATAATATTCAAAATTACATAGGAATATGTCTTATAAATGACACCCAGTCTAATAACACAAATAAGGCAATATACTACTTCTATAAACGTGATAATGCATCTGTGATCACATTATCTTTTACCCGATGTGTTTAATGTCAATGTTGCATTCTTGCAGCATTAAACTCCATCTCAACAGTCTCCGATCTTTATCTTTCATTTTGTTAATGAAAGTAAGGGGGTTGTGATCACAGAACTACAATAACCGGAGAAAGAGCTGAGGTAGCATACACTTCAAAATGTTGTAAAGCCAATATCAAAGCCAAACATTCCTTCTCAATTGTGGAATACTGTTTCTGGTGCTTGTTTATTTGTTAAGAACAATAACAGCAGGATGTTGCACGCCATTTTTGTCTTCTTGAATCAATACTCCACCAACCCCTACATCACTTGCATCAACAGGCATTTTAAATAATTAGCTGAAATTTGGTGCAGTAACAACTGGCGCACTCTTAAGCATGGCCATTCATTTATCAAAGGATTCCTGACACTAGTCATACCAATGAAACTTGGATTTCTTACTCAACAAATTTGTCAACGGTTCAGCGATTATGAAAAAATGTGAATAGAACGTCCGATAATATCCAGCTATATCTAAAAATGGCATCAGTTGCTATTTACAAACAGGCACAGGGAATTCAGAAATAGCCTTGACCTTAGCTTCTACAGGTTTGAATTGAATTGTCCCACAATATGTCTTAAAAATGTGACACAAGCATGGCAAAACTCACTTTTGCTTAAATTAATCTTGAGATTTGCATCACTGAGTCGATCGAAGAATTTCCGAATGGTTTCCAACTGTGTTTTGCAAGTGTCGTTATAGATGATGACATCATCGATGTACGCGTTACAGTGATCTAGACCAGATGTTATCATGTTCATAAGAGACTGGAATGTTGCCGGAGAATTTTTCATGCCAAAAGGCATCACTTTATACTGATAAAGCTCATCTAGAGTTACAAAAGCTGAAATTTCTTTTGCTCTTTCCGTGAGTGGAATTTTCCAGAATACTTTTAAAAGGTCAAACTTGGTGACATATTTCATATTTCAAATTTCATCAATGCAATCATCCGTTCTTGGCATTGGAAATGAATCCGTTTTGGTGACTATGTTGATTTTTCCATAGTTAGTACCCATGCCGAATGTATTATCTGGCTTAGGTAGAAGAATACATGGTTAACTCCAGTTATTTTTACTTTAGTTCTATAAAATCATTCTCCAGTAAATATTGAATTTCTTTCTTCAAATATTCCTGTTTGAGAGTATTCATCCTGTAAGGATGCTGCTTCACAGGTGTAGAATCTACAACGTCAACCTCATGATAGATTTTATTTGTTCGTGTAGGAACATAATGAACAAGTGCTCATACTCATGTAATAGTTGTTTTAGTTCACTCCTTTCCTTTTGTTGTAGATGTGACAGTTTCTGGTCCAGGTTGTTGAATATTTCTGAATTCTGAAGTTTGCATCAACCAGAGTCACTACAGTCAGATTGTATCCATCGTTTACATCCTCACTGTGTGCGATAGGCACAACCAAATTGAGTGAATAGATAACTGGGCTATCTCTATCAAAATACTCCTTTAACATATTTATGTGACAAATTTATTTCTGTTTCCGCCTCCCAGGAGTGTTAATGATATAATTTAAGTCATTTACTTTCTTTTCAACTGTATAAGAACCATACAATTTAGCCCGAAGGGGATTTTGAAGTATGGGCAAGAGAGCCAGAACTTTATCAACAGGCTGAAAACTCCTTTCCTGTGTATTTCTGTCATTCCTTAATTTCATTTTTGACTGAGTAGAGTGAAGATTAGTTCTTGCTACTTCACAAGCCTTTCACAACTTATATTTGAAATCAGATACATAGTCAAGAAGATTAATCTTTGAATCCTGATTTGAGAGAAGTTTCTCTTTCAATAATTTCAATGGTCCACGGACAGTATGTCCAAACACCAGTTCAAAAGGACTAAAGCCCAATGATTCTTGAACTTAATGAACATTCTCATCTCAATTCTTTTCTGTATGACTGAATCATATTCTTCAAAGTTTGATGAAATCTTTCCAAAGCTTCTTGACTTTCGGGGTGATAGGCAAAAGATTTAAACTGTTGGATGCCTAATTTATGCATAACTTGTTGGAAAATTCCAGACATAAAATTGGACTCTTGATCAGACTGGACAGATTTAGGAAGGCCAACAAGTGTAAAAAAAAAGAAAAAAAAAAAGAAAAAAAGAAAAAAAAAAAAGCTTTTACAATGGTTTTAGTTTGAATATTTCTCAGAGGAATTGCCTCTGGAAATCTTGTAGACGAACACATGATGGTCAACAAGTATTGGTTGCCTGACTTGGTCTTTGGTAAGGGACCGATACAGTCTACCTTTATTCTGCTAAATAGTTCGTCAAAAGCAGGAATAGGTTGCAGATGAGCCTTAGGTATATTCTGATTAGGTTTTCCTACCATTTGACACTTGTGACAAGATCTAGAGTATTTAGAAACATCACTTTTAAGGTTCGGCCAATAAAAATGATTCAAGATTTTGTGATGAGTCTTAATGACTCCTAAATGACCAGCCAAGGGAGTTTCATGGGCTAGACTAAATATTTCCTGTCGATATGACTTAGGAACGTTTCCGCTTTTTGCTCGTCAAGATGGGTCTTGACATCACTATGGATGCACCTCTTAAACTCTCCAATTATTACGAGTTGTCTGAGGTTATCGTAATCTTCTTGGCTGAGCACCACTTATCAAATAGTTGTTCTTTTTCCCTTGCAAATTCGACATGAGTTTATCCATTTTCCTTTCTACAATTCCTAAACCTTTGTCGATATGCCTCAGATATCAATTCATAACCCTTCAAGATGTACTCCTTAACCACATGATAATCAGTACTTTGTTGTACCGACAATGAGGTGTTGACTTCACGAGCTTTGCCAATAAGTACACTTTGTAATAACACAGTCCAATGCTCTCTTGGCCATTTCAAGTTTGCAGCAATTTTCTCAAAGTAAAGAAAGTATTTATCTACTCCATTATCGTGAAAAGGGGATACTAACCTGTGTAAAGGGGTGGGGGGGGTGCTTCGCTTGCCAGTTCTAATTCTTTTATTCTATATTGCGATTTCCATTTCTTCTCTCTTCCACTGCCTCTCCTCTTTCTTTCTCTTTCTCTCTCTCTCTCTCTCTCTCAACAACTGCATTTCCATCTCCTTTATTTCCCTCTTTTCTCCCCCTCTCTCTATCTCTCTTTCTCCCTCACTCACTCACTCTCTCTCTCTGAATCTACATTTAGATGATTGCTTTCTCTGTCTTTACTGGCATTTCCGTCATTTCTCTCAGAAACTGAAGCTTTCTTAATGCCAATTCCATCTGTTTTTTTAGGTATAATTCCCTTAATTTCCTATCAAAACCAGATACAGACTTTCCAATCAAACCCAAAGCACTATTATCCAAAATGTCGTTTCCCACCAAATGCTGAATCACAATATTCCTTATCTCTTGCTTTGTTAAAGATGCTTTTGATTCAAAAAGATCATAACGTCTGGCAAAAACTCGAGCAACTCATCCTTTTTCATGGACTCTAGTCCTACCTGGGGAGGATTTGAAACAAAGTTTTCAACATTAGGTGACATTGTGAATGCTTGCTGGTTTCAGTAAAGATATCTCAAATGTGCGAAATAAAAATCTTTTCCAGGGACAATAAAAATTCCGAAACAAAGTCAATTTAAATTATAAAGTCAATTTTTTAATATCTCTGAAAAGTTTTTATAAAGTTCAGATCCCGGACGAGCCCCAGTATCTGTTACGACTCAAGGTCTTAAAATATGTAACAGAAAGAAAGTGAAACCAATAAAATCAAGGAAAATCAACAAGCAATTTATTTCTATACAATTAAAGTGAAAATTCAAAAGTTACCTACAATTTGTGAGTTAAATACCAAATAATCCTAAATGTCCTAATCACAAATCCAAAATAATAGAATGTTCTGAATGAATTCCAATACCCTTAAATGTCCTGATATACCACAAAGATGTAATCCAGAATGTATTTGAATGCGTTCACATAAATCCCAAAATCATGTATGAATCCGAAAGTCAATGAGCACTTTAGCAATTCCAATGAATATTTTCAGTAAATAATTCCTCTCAAATTATATCTGATATCAACAACATAACTGTAATTACTAAAAAAAATATTCCCTACAGACTGATATTTAGAACCGGAATTCTAGAAAAGGAATTATTTTTTTTTTTACCAATGTCTGTACATGCCTACATGACCTATGTCAGATCAGAACATGATTAATTCTAATGCAAAAATACTGGCCTACTTGACATATATCACCAAAGTCTAATTACGAAATGCCTATGTAAATACTGCCCTACCTGACACATGTCAAAACATTACATGTTGCGAAATACTATGTAAACAACTGGAAAAAAGTTAAGTATGTATTTTCAAATAACCATACAACTTACAATCATAAACAAAAGGGAAGTATGTAAACATCATGCATACAAATATATTGCAATACTCCTTATTCCACTTGATGTGTTTGATTCAGGTAATGATTTCAAAAGTTTTCTAGAGTTTTAGCTGCATTTATGTATCCTTCTTGTTCTGATTTACCCGTATCAGTTGTTTCACTTTCATGATAAAGTTGTTTTTGTCTGCTTGAGTATTACATTTATTCTCTTTCTGCTGTTACTTTTGATCAGTATCATGAAAATATAATCTTGTTCCTTTCAACCTTTTATCTAATTCATCAATACTTCCTTGTATAACACCTATATTATCATGATCAATGTATTATTTAGTATCAGTTGCTTTTTTTCCGGCAGTCAGTTCATATTTTAAAGTTGCTAAAGTTTGATCATTTATCAATTTTGTTTATCATTTAAGTTATTAATAGATGAATCGTAGGTTGATCTAATATATTTTATCGTATTTTCACTCCTACTTGTTTTGTTTTGCTTTCATCTATCTTCTTTGTTATTTCTGCTAAATTAGTATGTGTTTGTTTTCTTGTTCAACTGCAATACAGCATTAGTGACAACAATTATCTTCTCCTATAATTTTACTACAGAACTCTAGAAAACTTTTGAAATCAATATCTAAGTTTTTAATATCTTAACTATGTTGTTTTATTATACTATTATATTATGTCCTTAATCTAGATAAGAGTAATTGTATGAAATACAATAGATTTTTGTTATACAGATGGCTTTACTCTTTTTATGTCAGCCACTATTTCTGAGTTTATCCTTTGTTCAGCGGGTTCTAAGTGCTGTTGAATATTTGGCATCCTAGGAACTCCTGAAATTTGTTCTCTTACAGTTTGTAATACTTGTATAACATCAGACAGGATATTAAATATCTGTTAATGAACTCTTCTTCATCGACAATATTTATCGTTTTCATCAATCTGTTTTTGCAACTTTTCAATTTTAGTGGAATTTTCTTTTATACTCTTATTAGCATTTGTTCATTTATTACCAACTTGTTCTTTATCTGTTTTTATATCTCTAAAATTACTATCCTCTAAAGTCCTACGTATGTGTGAGTCAACATTTTTTTGTACAGTCATACAATTAGCCGTATCAGTTAATTTTACAGGGTCACCTGCATTTGTTAGTTTTATTTAAGTTATGTTCACTGTGTATTGCTTGATCTAGCGACTTATTCGCTTTGCTCTCTGACTTGCTGTTCTCTTCTTTAACTGGTTCAAGACCAAAATCACTATCACTTCTTAATAATATTTTTCCAACCATTTGCATAACACGAAACAATATGTTCCAGGCATTCCAAAAAACATTATACTTTATATCTTTAATGTCAATATTTAACCTGTGTATAGTACTTCTTTGTAATTGATAGTAATTTCCATCAACATCGTATGAAACAAAGTCAACATGAAAAACATTTTAACAGGTGAACACTCTGGCATTTAAGTTATTGTTTAATTATTTATTTGCTCCAGGAAAATGTAAACAATTTTAGATTAAAAAATCCGCAAACAATATCAGATTTAGTAGTTGTCAGTATAAGTCTCTAACTATTGGATCTTAGTCATTTAGGCTTGCGGTTTGTTATATTCGCTTTATAATTATTACTCACAGTTATCAAACTTCTGAATATAATATTTTTTCATGTGCGAAGTTACCTTATTAACTTGAGACCTATGAACTTGTTCGCTTTGAGCTTTCTCTCACGCTTTCTCTTCTCTTCTCTTCTCTTCTCTTCTCTTCTCTTCTGTCTGTCTGTCTCTCTCTCTCTCTCTTAGGAACTTCCTCATTTTGTATTTCACTATCTTCCATTTAATTTGCAACAAATCAGTAAATAAAGCTAAGTATTATTTATTTGTTAGTTACAAACATGCAAAGACTACTTGCAGATTATATAACAAGCACTTTAACTAATGTCATCTTGAAATCGTCTTCAGAACTAACTTAATCAGATTCTCATTGTCTGTTACTTGGTTTCTTTTCTGTTTTAAATCTATTACAAAATATTTAACTTTATTGTAGAGAAATACTACTGTAATGGTTGCATAAGTTGTCGGTGGAAATAATGCGGCTGTTATGAACACCCAGTAAACATTAAGAAGTTCTGACAGCTTTTTTATTTTGGAATAATTTCAATCAAGGATTTCAAACTCGCGTAAGGGCAGTTATGAGCAATATGGTTGATGAGTATAAAGACATGATTAAACGTGGTTTCGGTATAGATGATACTTGTAATAATATACTTAAGACTTTTGCAAAAATTAAGGATAAAGTATTAGTATATGATGAATAATTTAAAAATCCAATACATATTTATAGAAAAAGTAGTCCAAATAAAATTGTATTACCTAACTCTATAGCTGCTCAAAGAAGTGGAAGTGGATTTCTATGATCTTTAGATTTGACTAGATAAGGAAATAAATGGATATCACTAAACGAATTAAGAGAACAACTCAACAATCTCCTGATCCAATTGTACCAACAGCTCAGCATAATCAAGCAATACCAGTTCCAGTCAACACAGAAAGGAAGTAATTAATACAAACAAACCATTTGATGATCAAGCTAGAGAAGCAGAGACTTTAAGAGGTGATTATTTTGAAAGAATTAATACTATACCACCGACTAGATTATTTCTTCCAGATGAAGAAGGAGAATGAAGAGATTATATAGTTCTGTTAATGTAGTAACTTTAAAAACAATGTCAATGAATTAGATGTTGATATGTGTGACAGGCAGATAAACAAATTTTAAAAATAGATCATAAAAGAAACAAATAAAACTAATAAAAACAAATTGAGAGAAGCATTACAGGGTAATGAAGTTAAAAGGGTGTAAAAAGTTGGATATTTAATAGAGTTAGAAACAATAGTTATAGAAATTATGAATAATATAAATATAAAGATCAGAAAAAGGTTAGCATTAGGTGAGAGTTTAAAACAACTGTTTAAGGAGGGGGTGAGGATGGTGTGGCTCTCAACACAGGAATAATACTTTACACCTCATCAGTTCTTGGTTTGATCCCCAGCTCTGACATGTGTAAGGGTTAAGAGGATGCCAATCTGATGGTAGTATTCAGCATTATCATTATCAACAAAAAAATAAAATAATAATAAATAAATAATAAAATAAAACAAAATAAAAGACAAATAAAGGAAATATGTTTGCGTTGTTGTCAGAGATCAATTCTATCAACAGTAGTTGTATTTAATACTGCATAACATTCCCCAATTCTCTTTATCTTACCTCAGAAGTTTAATAAAATCTATGTTGCGATTTGCATTGAAACAAGGAAATCCCATTATTATTTGCTCCTCACAAGGCTCTTGTCTCTGTGCAAACCCCAACATAGATTATTTTTCTCACCCACTTGTTTCGATTCAAATTAAAATAACCTTCACTTTGCAATATATTTATCACATTCAACCCATACAGTATTTATCAGGTGTTATTATTTTTCTTAAAGTTTTTATATTGGTCATTCGGTCTTATGACAATCTAAAGAATTATCTCAGTAGAATCCTAATATCGGCTGCTTTGTACACAGAAAAGAACAAAACAAAAGACAAAACAATACAACAATTTAACAATTATTATTGTTACCTGTTGTAAGTATTGCTCTAAAAGCATCTCAAGTCACGTGCTATTGTTTTGTAAACACCTCGCATTAATGTGAATATGTTAATGATGTCAGTGGCGTGCATAGCCTGTGTGTCTGGAACATTGTTTTCTGTTATTTTTTGCCATGAATATTTTATCATGCTCAAGTCTGTAATGCATTTAGAAACCAACTCGGGCAAGTTTGCTTTCGCAGCCATTTTTTTCATTAAGATACTAAACTTTCTTGCCCCAACAGGTGCCCGTAAAAACCATTGCCCATTTGGCTCGGGGGCATCCACATCAGTTACAGGGGCAAGGTACAATGAATGATCAGGGTCACAAAAATCACTGGGACGTTCGTTCTTATAACATTTGTAGAAAGTTACGAGATACCTATCTGGAAGATGAGGTTAGTGTACATAATTGGTGTTTCATTTCTTGTGTTTCTTACGTCCTCCCCTGTCCTTGTCTTCGTCTGTCTCTCGTTAAACTCAAAATATTCAAAATTGAGTTCACAATCTTGCTTTAAAGAGATATCTCCCCACACGGTGTTTCTGTGTTCTTCACCCCACCTCCTCTCCCCTCCCCATACCCCAAAGTGCAATGTATTGTTAAACCATAAATTGTTTAATAAATTGGATGGTGTGTTAAGGCCTAACAGCGAGGACTCAACAGTTTATTGATGTCATCATCACTGACAGCCTGAACAGTTTTTGATTTGTTTCCTTTCCCTTTCTTCTTCAGGTCTTTCTTTTTAACTTTTAGGGCTTCTCTTCTTTGGTAAAATTTAGGGTCATTGACGAAGAAGCAGTTGTATCTGTCTTGTCTCAGGTACCGATCAAAACTTCCCATCATACTTATTACAAATAATAGCGTGAAAGTCTTGTAACAAGGGTTAATATTCTTCATATGAATAACAAAATTACATAATAACATGATACACTTTAATATACGATCACCTACCAAATAGCTAGACGTTGTGTGTCTGTGTGTCTGTCTGTCTGTCTGTCTGTCTGTCTCCCTCTCAAAATGTTTTGTATGATGTGTTATCCAAGTTGGAGAGACCTTAAGTTGCTTTATGAGTGAAGTTCATTTTGTTTTATCTCTGTTGTTCTTTGTTTTGTTGTTGTTGTTGTTATTTAAGTTCGATTTTAAAACAACTCTGTCAGGCAAAGGAGTAGACAACAATTGTTGCTTCCCTTAAAAAAGTAGTTCCTAGCGCGGGACACCATGACTGAGACAACCGGGCTGGAACAACCGGATTGAGATAAGAAAAGTAAGGTTAGCAAATCAGCTAAATTTCTCTGTCGCATGGTTTAGAAAATTCCCATATATGTATACATTTACTCTTTTTATTCAAGTTTTTATACTATTTTGCAGCAATAGGAATGATTGCAACAACTCTAATTTTATCTATCACCAATTATGTTTAACACTAGGAGCTAATCAGAGTGGCGGAGGAGACATTGATGGTGGAACAAGTCCTGGAGGGTAAGGTACTATAGATAAAATCCTTAATAAAGTAAAGCTAGAATTGAAAAATATTGCACACTATTTCATTGAGATTGTTTTAAAAAAAAGCAGCAGCAGCATTGTCTATTTGTATTTGCAGTATAACAAGCTGACGTTTAAATGCATCTGGAAAGATTATTTTCTTTAATAGCTGATAATATTGTGTTGGTTATTATAGCATCAATTGGTTTATTGTCTGCATGTTTCAATAGAGGTTTAGAAACAGCAACAAAAAGATAAAAGAGTGATAACACAAATTTTATATTTTAAAAAGGAAACTATAACAGCTCCTACAGCCAGTTTCATTATTTTATGTTTGTATATAGCTTTTTCTGTTTTATTAACAATAAGGCTTTCAGAAATTTCAACTTTGCTCAATGCATCTTTCTTTTCACCATGATTCTGGTTTACTGAAACTTGTTCATTGTCTGACTTTTGTCTAATTTTTACAGACCGATTATCAGTTGTTGGTATTAAAAAATCTTTACAGCTTCAGTTTTTTCTCCTTTAGAAGAAATATTCCATCAACACAAGCTGCATATGATTTAGACTAACTTTTGAATCTGAAATATATTGTTGAAATCTTATTGTAATATTTTCATTTTAGTCATATCCTTGCTGTACTAAAATTAAATTTTCAGTGAACTTTTTTTTATAAAATATATTGTACACTGGGTACAGCATGCATAATAAATCTTCTGTTTTGTACATGAGTTCATAAAATACACGTCACATAATATTTTAAGATTAAATTTAGACTATACATTCCTTCTTCTGTTATTTCATTGCTATCTTGTAGCAGAACATAAACACATCCTGTTTATTCGGGTGTTGTTGTTTGAGAGTTATAATCCGCAAGATTGTATCGTATCCACCATCTTCTATTCCACCATTTGTCTGCTTCAAATCTTTCTTGTCTATTTGTTTCATCATCGGACATTTCTCTTTCTCTATTTTGTAATAGGTTTTGGGACCATCAATAACAGTTAAATGTTTTCCTTTTTAGGTATCTTAAATCATGATGGGGAGGAATATTAAAGTTGTTGTAGATTATGCTAATGTTTTTGTTTTAGATCTATAATGTTATTTGTTGGATTATAATATTGATCAGTTTTCGTTTTTGAAAGTATATGTGAAACTTATATATAGACTTTACTAAACTAGAAATGCTTGGGATATATAAATGTCAATATGATATTCGACAGTCTGGTGTTGCCATCGATACTGCCTAGTGTAAGTGATTTTGCCACAATTTCACATCACACTGTGCTCTACATCTGTTCAGGTTCATTGTCAAATTTTAAAGTTTAAGTATAAAAAATATCAAATGGTTTGTATGAAAAAGACTTATTTTTTGGATCGTATATTTTTATCTTTGTAATTTCATTTATTATTCCTTTATCATCTGGATATTAAATTGGGCTGTAGGACAAGAATAAGGTGTACTGCTTACTATTATTTTATTATAGTTTTTAATCTGAAGTCCATCAGTGAATTGCATTCAGTTATTTGATTAATTCTGTTTTATAGACGTTTAAAAAATTATTTTGCAAAAGCCCAATCTTGGACTGGGTGCTTAGCCCAATCGTTTAGTTCCTCAGCAGCAGAGGAACATAACGGGATTTATACCACCTGTTTTGCACCCAGTGGCTAGTATGAACGACTTCGAAGGCGGATTCGCCCGTAACCGTTTAAACTCCCTGTGACTTTCGAAGCCATGTCCACAATGGAAGTCAGATGGTACTCTAAATATTTGCAGATTCAGATGAATTCGAGCCCAGCTGTCTGACAAGTGGTCCACTCATCATACACTAGACATTTCGTAGATATATACCATTACTAAACTACGTTGTCAATTTTAAGGTGTAGTTAAATTTGCATATATTGTATTGGTGCTATAAAATGATGTAATAAAGGAAAGTAAATGTGAGCAGCTTATCTGATGTGTTTATACCATACTTGTACAAGTTTGCTTTATTTTTTAAGTGAATTTCAGTGATTACTTAATTAAAAAGTCACTTCTGTGATCGGGCCTGAAGGTCCGAAGCTTCGGTATTACCTACTAACCTTTATTGTTTTAAAATTTTTATAAGAATGGTAGAACTATAGTTAGAACTCTTTTGCTCTAAGTTATTGTAATTAATTTTTTTAATTACTGAAATAATAAGTGCTCTTTGTGAAACTCCAGTGCTTGTTATTTCAATATAACTTGGTAATTTTGAATTTCTTAAATTTTTTAACAACTTTTATCTCGATCATTGTCTTGAATGTTTAATGTAAATGTTTAAGTGAGTTCTTGGGGGGTTTTTTTCATTTTTTTTTTCATTTTTTTTTTTTTTTTTTTTTTAATAATGGATGAGTAGTTGCCTTTGGTGTGACTCCAGGGCTCGTAATTTTCAATATAACATAGTAACCACTAATCTCTTCAATTTTTTAAATAACATATTTTAATAGTGTTTTTACATGATGGTTAACCTTGTTTTGTTTTAATCTGAAAAATAGTGGCCCATGGTGTTTTTGAAAATTTTAAAAATGGTGGAGGGTCGCATGAAACATGTAAAATGAAGAATCGCCTTATGGTTACCTTTTTTTTTTTTTTTTTTTTTTTTTTGTTTTTTTGTAATGTGGAAGGTACAACTAGCACCCATATACCATTTAAGTTTTGTTTTAATTCATCAAGAGTCTACTATCTACCATCCACATTCTAAATGTTTTTGAAACTGGTGGGGAGTCACATGTTAGTGGCATAGGATATACAGTATATATCTACCCATGGTACATCTATCTGCAACTCTTCTTCTCCGCCTCCTTGCACTTTCATTTCCGCTCAAAACGTTCCTCTGATAGGAGTGCAAAGAAAGACGGGTTGCTTCAGTATCTAAAAAAAATCGAATTAGAGTGCTCTTGATTATTATGCCAGAGAGTGTTTGTCCTTGCTGCATTTAGAATCCATTTATTATAATATATTTGTCAAACAAGACAGCCTATCATAACAACAGCAGGTCATTGTTACCTTTTGTCTACCTCATGTGGCAACATGCCCTTTCAGAAAGCGGGGAGCATCATTTCAACGCCTTCGCGTTTTAGTACCGTCATCATATTTGCTATTCTATGAGAATTGTGGTGTTGTGGGAAAATGCTATGGTCTCCATAAAAAGCAAAACATTTAAATTACTTCTAAACATACAATCAACAGAATTCAATCAAAGCTTACAGAAAGCATCCTGGCACGAATTCCTTTAAAATTGTATACATGGTGTCGATCCGCCCATCCAATTTAGCCATCGTTACTAAAATAGAAAGCTTTCAATTGACTTCTTATCAAAATCCGCTCAACATAATTCAGCACAATAGCATATAAATCTCTAAATGTATGTCAATCCGCCGTTCAATATGGCCACTGTCACTACAAATAACCCAAATATTAAACGACTTCTTCTCAAAAAGCACTCAACAGAGTTTATCCAGATTCGGAAAAAATGTATTCTAGCATAAACGCCTTTCAAAAGTGAAACCGATCCGCCATTCAATATGTCCAACGTAATGAAAACCAGAAAAAACGTTAAACAACTTCTTTAAACAACCTCAAGATAATTTTACCAATTTGACAGAAAGGATTCTGCTTGAAGGCGTGGTAAGCTTTTACAAATGATACCGATCCACCTTCCTAAAAAAAAAGCAAAGATGTCAATGACTTCTACTCAAAAACAACTTAATAGAATTTAACCAAATTTGACAGAAACCATCCTGGCAAAAAAGACTTTTTAAATTTGTATAAATTATACCGATCTGCCGTCTAATATGGTCCAATTACAAAAAACAGTAGAACAAAAAAGAATTCCTCTCAAAAGCCGCTTAAAAGAATTTAACCAAATTTTACAGAAAGCATCCTTTCAATATTTTACAAATAATACCTATTTGTCATCAAATATGGCTGAGGATACTACAAACATATAAATCTTCTAACAGCTTTTAACATAAGCAATCAGAATAATTTGAAGACATTTTCACAGGAAGCAGATTACTAGATCACCCAGATTACTAGGATAAGTGATGTTGCGTATGACTATTTACCTGGATTCAGACAGCTGACTAAAGTATCTTATTTTTAATTTTAAAAATTCAATATTTATCATAAGAATTGTTATATATTGGACAGACTGTGACGGGGGTTTTTTTCACCGTGGTTTTTAAGTATATTTTAATCTTATAAGAGCTATTTTTAAAATTTAATGTATATTATTGAAATTTCCAAACCTACCTTGGTTTTATCATAAAAAGAAACATGTTTGATCTAAAAAAGAAATCAATCGCTTTAAGAAGTAAAATATTTTGTACTATATACATTCTTCAGGAAGATTACAAAGTATGGCTCATCCTGAGCCTGACATCTTTACAAAATGACTAGATTCTGTTTGGAGTAAAATTGCATGAATTAAACAAAGTCAGCGATGCCATATACGTCCTATGTAAATTTAATTGGCATCATTATGTTCAAAGAAAATGTGTGTAAAATACAAAGTCAAATTTAGGAGAGCTTTGTAGCTCCATAAAAATTCACTGATTAATGTAAAATCCACATTTCATCTACACAGAAACAAAATATTCATAATACAATCTGAACACGTTTATCTGGCTTCTGTTTATCAGTAGGAACCATGCATAGATATATAACTTTGTCTTTAAACCCAAATGTCGGATTCATCCTTAATTTATCAACAGAAAAGCCTTGACAGGGATAACGAGACAAATTCGTAGGTCATGTTCATGGATAAATATCATTTAATTAAGGCTAAATATACATTACAAATAAGTAAAAGAAAGTTTTAAATAGGAGACTCGCTACAACAGCATAAAACTTAGGGAAAAAAGTATAAAAGAATATGACCATCTATCTAATTATATGTAGGAGAGAGAGAGAGAGAGAGAGAGAGAGAGAGAGAGAGAGAGAGAGAGAGAGAGAAAGAAAGAAAGAGAGAGAGATCAGCTAGACGAAAGCTCATATATGTCCATTCTATTTAAACAGCGCAAAACAAACGAAACATCCCAACTCTGAACTATGATCGCGCGTTAAAGTGAGTCATCCGTGTCATGCATTGACATATCACGCATCCATGTATCCAGTTAAAGCGAGTCATCCGTGTCATGCATTGACATATCATGCATCCATGTATCCCTTTTAAAGTGAGTCATCCGTGTCATGCATTGACATATCATGCATCCATGTATCCAGTTAAAGTGAGTCATCCGTGTCATGCATTGACATATCATGCATCCATGTATCCAGTTAAAGTGAGTCATCCGTGTTTTGCATTGACATATCATGCATCCATGTATCCAGTTAAAGTGAGTCATCCGTGTCTTGCATTGAAATAGCATGCATCCATGTATCCAGTTCATAATTGTAAGAGTTTATTTCATTGTCATCAAATTGTCCTCCCCATTTAAAGTGCATTGTTTCAGGAGTATTTATGGGATGGAACATTGTCAATTTGCAAGAAAAGTATGACAGATTCAGTTGCACCTAATTCACTTTTAAAATAGGTTATCTACGTGGCAAGTGCAATATGGCATTGTATTTGTTCAAGAGGCAAAATTGAATTTCTCGGTCTCTCAAATTGCCTCGATGCAGTCTTATATATTCAGAGAACCCATTAGGACAGTTAGGTTTGTAGACAGCTTTGGATTCATGGGGATCATGTGACAATCTATTGGAAAGCTGACTCAAAATTTAAATGATGACAAATTTCCAGAGACACTCAAACATTTTGTAGACATGACACCTTAATATCTGAGAAAAGAGCCGAATCCCTATGAATATATGAATAGTTCTTATCATGTCTATTTGTATTAGTTCTGTGTTCAAGTTCTAGTGATAAATGTGTAAGGACACAGGCAATCAATTACCATTTATGCATGATTATCACCGGGAGGAAAAAGTCACATGGGCTGAATGTCTATGATGGATTTAATTTCTTATCAGTGCACCGAATTCACTTGATTTTCATTTTAAGACATGATTGTGTATTCTGGAGTATTCTGTATTTCCAGTTACAACTGTCTTAGCCAAATGTATTCTGGATAGTACATAGGCCACCAAATACCACGTACATCTCTCTCTCTCTCTCTCTCTCTCTCTCTCTCTCTCTCTCTCTCTCTCTCTCTCTCTTTCTCTCAGAATTTCAATAATTGCCACTCGGCAAAACTATTTTCGTCTGTTGAGTTTATTTACTGTCATTTTTATTACTGATGTATGTTTTCATGTAAATTAAATTGTGTTGCATTGATTTCACATATCATTTAAATGTAATAAACTTTATTCACAAAGTCTATCTTCCTCATTGTATTTGTAATCAGAGAAGGAAATTGTCACCGAAAAGGCTCTAGCACATGAATGTTTTTCGATTCAGATGGTCAGAATGAGTGAATATTATATATATATATATATATATATATATATATATATAGAGAGAGAGAGAGAGAGAGAGAGAGAGAGAGAGAGAGAGAGAGAGAGAGAAAGAGAGGAGAATAAAATATAACAAAAAAATAAATTTGAATTTCCATGGATTAATAGAAAACAAACAATGAACACATTAGTTTAGTAAATACTTTAGAGGTAAAATGTAACACTGTAAACGTATAACAATATAGAAACAGATAACACAATATTTGTGAAAATAACTACCCTGTAGAAAATGCTAAATGGCTGATAAAAATATGAATAAGAACAATTTCTCTTTAAAATAGAAATAATAGAAATATATATCATGTAAGCAGTATGAATGTATATATGTATGTAGAAAATAAATAGATGCAGTGAATATAATATATATCCATCCTTTTAGAATTATATTCTAATTAGCGTGTTCTGCATAACAATATCACTCATTATTATTAACAGTTCTTTAAGTTAACTTTCACATAATGCCATCATTGTACCACCATGTGCGTACACATACACACACAGCAGATGTACTGGTTGCTGGGTGAACTGGCATCAAAGAAGCTAGTCACTGCATATCGCAATAGGCAGTGTCAATGAATATATACCCGGGCCTACACACATGTTTGCATGAATTATGTATACCCTGATAATAAAGGAGATTTCGTCTAGCTATATAGTATGTCCTTTTCATAGCGCGTGACATGATGAAACGTGTAGGATAAAAAAGCGGCAAATTGTCGGCTGCTTCTTTCCAGTAACTGTAATTTTAGTGAATGAATGAATACATGAAATATTTAAGTACGTGCATATAATACTGATTCTGGATTTCACCAGTTAAGACAAACCTTCATGGTACAAAATCAATTCACATCTTTTAAAATGTGGTTTGAATGAAATATGTGTGGTAAAATATAGGTAAATCAGTCTGAAAAAACAAATCAAAGACTTCAAGTCTTGTTGACAAATACTATCTACTAGGAATGTGTAATGAGATTAAAACTTGGACTCCAAGAGCCACAAGAGTTTTATTTTACTATAAAATATAAGTCAACTCTCGTTGTTTTGACAGTTAGAACCAATCAGAATATAACTTTGCCCTATAACCGACTATGAAAAAATATTAAACGGGTTTTGGTAAAGAGTCATAATCATAATCGCCATCTTTATCCTCGCCTAGTCGATTCACAGTGTTTTCATTGGATGACATGGATTGGCACAGATGCCCCAACAATCCTTCTTTCACTGAGAAGATCTTTTGGTATGAATCCACATATATAATATGACCCTGATCAACTACACCTTTGACCATGGCTAATTCATGCACTAGTGGCAGATTGTTAGCTTTCCCGATGACAATAACGTAAACCTCGGCTTCTTTGTTCAGTTTCTGTGCCTCGCTAATCATCTCACTGCTCACGTCGTCCAAATCCTCATCCACTACCATCACAGCAATACGAGTCGCCTCGGGACGTCCGCCTTGTTCCACACTGAACCCATGCCTTCGAACCTTTCTGATGAGATGGGTGTAGGTGGTGAACTCAAGCCTGGAGAACGCCACATTTGAGAGCTCCTGGGTCAAGGCGATGTTTCCGCCTGTCTGGCATTCGCTTGTCACCTTACCAACGCGTACCAGACCGTTCCTCTCGAAGCCATTCACTATGGCCCCTATAAATTGCGAGATTGTCTGAGATTTCCAACTTCCAATGGCGACAGAGTCATATACAAAAAGAAGATCAGTCTCCACAGCTGGTGTACATACTGCAAATAAAATACATATATTAGGACACAAAGTCGAATGGAAGTATTTAACAACATTTGCTTTTAGTATTAGAAAACGAAAATAATTTGTCACTAAATCGGACATAGATTAAATTTTAGATCAGTTTTCTTCTACCCATAGCAATCAAAAATAACTCAAGTCCTTACTAGGCTCGAAAGAAAGACCACAATACCGTTAGTGGTAGTCATATGGATGAATTTGTATTGAATATATTGACCCATTTTAAAAGTTCGGATTGTGTCAAGATTGTGGTATATTTCTGTTCTGTTTTTAATCATATGCACACTGAACATGTGATTCATTTGATAAATATTTTAAAGGTCTTCCAAAATGACATTCAAGTAAAAATTGAACAAAGCTAGGAAATGTTAATAACAAATACACTTTAAGACACAGAGTGACATATTCTTTAACAAAAGATGTGTTTACAACACTCACCATACATATTATCAACAGTATTGTCAACTGGTTTGTCGTTTGGCTTGACGTCACAGGTTCTGATGGCCAGAAGCTTTTTGATAGAGTCAAGGGAGTTGAAGTCATTGACCTGGAAAACGAAGTCATCATCTGGGTCACTGGCAATGTCCCGTAACTCCTGAAGATCTGCATAATCCCCAACCCCAATGGCGAAAGTGTAGATACCGGCCTTGTGCGCCAACTTCGCTTGACGGGCAGTTTCGACGGGGTTCTTAGACAAACCGTCTGTCACCACAATGGCTACATGTGCGACACCAGATCTGGCAATGTCTTTGGTGAAGCCAACAGTGCGCACAAATTCTAGTGCCCTGCCTGTGTTTGTACCTCCAACCCTGTACTCCACTTCGACGATTATCTTGAGAAGTTCCTCCTTGGTGAAACTGTTGTTGAGGGGGATCTCGTCTTGAACGTCATGGCTGAAGGTCAAGAGACCCACACGGGTCTTGTCCTTCCCTATATCGAAGATGCTGGTCATGTCCTTCAAAAAGTTCAATACCTGCTTGAAGTTGTTGTCACCAATGCTGGCAGAGGAATCGATGACAAAGTACACATCGGCCGGCTTGCTTCCGCAATCTTTGCAAAATAAAAGTTTAATTGATATATATGCCCATAAAATGCTCTGATGTATAATATAATATACACGTTATATAATAGTAACAGTTACAATTTGTTGTTAATATTCAGTAAGATTTTCCGCACTTAATTCTACTCACCGTGGACAAAAAGAAATCGCATCATTAAGACCCCTTCAACGATTCTCCCCACCCCATCTCTCTCTAGCCCTCCCATCTGCACACAAATATCTAATGCAAATATGAAACGAGAATTTGCTCATGCTTGTGAGATGTAAAATGTTACGCAACATCTCAAAATTACAGAAAGTTAAACATCTGTTTATTGCTGGATTTGTTTATGTAAGAGAGATAACTCATAATAGCTTATTGTCACAATCGTACTTACTGGTTACTTCAGGGTCTCGGTCACCTTGTGGCTGTGGCAGTGGTGTGGTACTCTGTAGAATGATGGGCTTTTGTGTGACTGAAAAAATTAAAAGAATATAAAAAATATAATAATGTACTCTGTAAATTAGAGACTAGTAAGTTCCTTCCTTTTAGAGAACAGTATACCACTTAATCGATATTACGTAAAGTAGGGCACTGTGTTATAACTAAGTTTGTATAGCATGAAGTGCTAGGATATTAAATTCAAGTCCTGTTAGAAATCATCAAATTTCTTAATATAAAGGGAATAAAAACAGATAAAAGAGGGAATAGGGAAGGAGAAAGAAATCTGGAGACGGAAAAATATCCGTAAAATGAAATAAATGACATTGGACAATTTTTTGTGGTTGTTTTGCGAACTACCTAGAAAGAAAAGGCTTTCGTTTGTCATAGTTTGATGCTTGAATGTATAATTTTTAAAAAATATATGCATTTTAATATTTCATTTCATTTTTCATCCAAATGACGAGCATGACATTTTGACTTCATTTACCTTGACATGTTTTATCAGCAATAATTCCCTTGATGGACTGCAGTGCTTTGTAGTTGTCCACCTTGAAAAGAAATTCCTCATCTGGGTCACTGGCAATGTACCCCAATTCAATGAAGTCAATATTAAATCCTACACCAATTGCGAACATGGTGATACCGGCATCATGCACTGCTTCAGCGGAGACCTTTGTGTTCATCGTCTTCTGGGACCTACCGTCTGTGATCACTATGGCAATGTGGCTGACGTTAAGACGGCTCCCCACTTCCGATGTAAACATCTGGGTCGTCAAAGTGTCCAGCGCTTCCCAGGTATTTGTCGTGGTGCCGGCTTTGTGTGGAATCTTCTCCACAGCGCTTATAAGGGAGTCCACGTCCGAAAACTTGTCAAGTGTGTAGTCGATCCAGACTTTGTTACCAAAGGTCAGAATTCCCACACGGGTCTGCGTGGGACCCTGGCCGACGTCAAACATCTTCACTACGTCCTGTACAAACGTCAACTGACGTTTGAAGTCCTCTATCCAAATGCTAGTGGAGGAGTCGAGGACAAAGACAATGTCGGCTGCTTGACTACATACTGCACTTGCGCCTAGAGCATAATAGAGAAATAAATAATTAAAGAACGAAATATAGAAATAAACACACTAGTAAAGCCGTATACAAGAGAATGAATTATATTCGATTTTTAGAATAGCATTACGGACAAAAAATAATCATTTTACTCATCAATGGTCCAGCTGAGATGTCCACGTCTTTGTATTAATTTCTGATCATGAAGTTACTGTTCGTCGAGTTTACATCACCCATTACGTTTGATAAGATTTCCTTTATTTTGTGAGGAAACTTAGAACTCATAGTCATTCACAAAAATCTAGTTAGAATGGTTCTTTAAAATTAAAAAAAAAAGCAAAACAATAACTTACCAGGTCGGCTTTGAACACCAACAACAACCTGAAAACAAAGAGAAAAAAATAATATTTGTGTTTAAATAATGAACCAAATAAACACTCTTATATTTTTGAAATTATTTGTGCAAAATTTATTTTTATAAACTACTAATTAGCGTGATTTCGAACTATTCATGTCTTTCGACCATTGAATATTGTCGTTATATGATTCATTTTTATTACATTGGACTTTTTTGTTTTAAAACTAAGACATATCTTTACCTTACTTTAGAAGAAATATTCGGTATCGTGTAAAATATTTGTACGAGGTAATGTGACGTTTATAGTGCTTTAAATAAATACGCTGGCAATAAAGATTATTTCGTCTAAAAATGTTTTACTTACGGCCACAATGAGCAATACTACTAGACGAATATCCATTTCTAATTTTGTCATCTCTTATCAGCACTCTATTTTGTTTTGTCTTGATTGAGATTCAGTTCAGTTGTGGTCTGCATATCAGTTGTGTGTCTTTTTATACTTGTTTGTAGCTGTGACTAATCCTAAGTGTACGTGATGCTCTTGGGGAATTCCTTTTTGCCACTCGCCATTGACGTGCACATAATAAAACTCGGAAATACTTAAACAAACCACACACTCCAATATCAATATCACAATGAAATTCTATTCTTAGCTGATAGTAACACGCCCATATATGGAAGGCGCTTGTCCTTTGACCCTCAGAAATGTAAATTCTTTTTGTTGAAAACATAGGTTAAGTTGGGTAATGCCCATATTTTTATGTGATGAGGAGTAATGAATTTGGACAAGGTACTTGACCTCGTAGCGATAGGGGGGAGTTTGAGAATTCACACATCTTGGTCTGACAATTGTACCAATGCACTATTGAGTCTCAGCTAATAGTCATAAATAGTTAAAGTACATACCACATTTTTAACTTTAAAGTACCTACCACATTTTTAATTTTAAAGTACTTACCACATTTTTAATTTTAAAGTACTCCCCCATTTTTAATTTTAAAGTACTTGCCACATTTTTAATTTTAAAGTACTTACCCCATTTTTCATTTTAAAGTACTTCCCACATTTTTCATTTTAAAGTACTTACCACATTTTTAATTTTATAGTGCTCACCACATTTTTAATTTAAGTACTTACCACAGTTTTAATTTTAAAGTACTTCCCACATTTTTAACTTTAAAGTGCTTACCAGACTTTTAGTTTTAAAAACTTTGCACATTTTTACTATTAAAATATTTCTACATTTAAACTATTTCAGTATGTCTCATATTTCTTCTCAAATAAGATAAGACCAGTAAATATATAAAATAGTATTCTAAGATAAGTCCTTTGTATCGCAAGTATGTAAATATACATTTTCTCAGGTTGGACGAAATTTATTGAAACTTTAGATAACGAATTCTTGCTAGTAGCTGAATCAAATTAAGGATTCCCATATTCGACTGAACTGATTGTTATAAAGACAAGGACTCAATCAATATAACTGATTGTCATAAAAGGCAAGGACTCAATCAATAGAACTGATTGTTATAAAAGGCAAGTCCTCAATCAATAGAACTGATTGTTATAAAGGCAAGTACTCAATCAATCGAACTGATTGTTATAAAGGCAAGTACTCAATCAATAGAACTGATTGTTATAAAAGGCAAGGACTCAATCAATTGAAATGATTGTTATAAAGACAAGCATTCAGGCAATAGAACTGACTGTTATAAAAGGCAAGGACTCAATCAATATAACTGATTGTTATAAAGACAAGCATTCAGTCAATAGAACTGACTGTTATAAAAGGCAAGGACTCAATCAGTAGAACTGATTGTTATAAAGGCAAGTATTCAGTCAATAGAACTGCTATAAAAGGCAAGGACTCAATCAACAGAACTGATTGTTATAAAGGCAAGGACTCAATCAATTAGGGGTGAAACGATACACCTCTGCCACACATCGAATCGATTCTCGATACATAGCCTACGATACGATACATTATCGATACACATATCAACTTAATGGTCTTTTCATCTTTAGAATGTCTGTCAATGGTAGGGTGGTGCCATTTTTTGTGTTGACATATTGGGTGTATTTCAAGTATGCAGATTACAAACAAACATAGACTTATCATCTATTCATATGCCATTCTCGTCCTTGGCAATTTTTTTTTTAAAAAATACTTCTAAACAGACTAGCTGTTAGTGATTTGTATTCACCCTTTTAGGCCATTTCAGGCTGCTCCATTCGATCATATGCATGACTCATTCTGGTCACCACGCTCTTTGTTTTACATTGAATGAATACTTTTTTTTAAAACGTTCTTATTGCCAGTTTCATGTCTTCACTTAAATATTGAAGAGATTACTGTTTTATCTTCAAAACAGAAGAAACAATGCAATTTCCTTGTGCAAGGAAATTCTTATCTAGAACAAATCCGAGTGTGGAAGCGGAGATGACTAATAGCCAAATCCTTCACATTGTACTTTCTGCAGATGCAATTGAAACTGCCGCGGCCACGTACATTTGTTTCTGTCAGGAAAGGAAATTATTGACCCACTCCCTTTCAACAAAATGACGAGGTGGCTATAAATCGCGCGGCGCGGTTTGGAATCTGCCCCCTTATCGATTCTGTGTTTTTTTTTTTGTTTTTTTTTTTTTTTTGTTTTTTTTTTGTCCCATAGGCAGGTTCGGTCGCTGATTACATATATCAACGTAAAAGGAGATATTCCAAACTTATTCCCCATGTATGATTTAAGTACTTTACACATATCAATTAAAAGACACTTTTGTGTAAAGTTTCTATGTTGCTTTGTATCTATTTGGATAGAGTTTGGATGCCAATATTTCCGGTATGTCACGCGGTGAACACGCTACAGTTAGTTATGATTAGTGGTTATTGTTTTACCCTGGACTTGAACAAACAATAACCACTAATCAGAATTGCATATAACAATGCGTGACACACCGGATGTGAAGCCTTCAATTCGATCCTAGTAGTCAAGATGCGATGCAATAGATAAAAGTGCTTATTAAATGATCAGTAAAGTACTTAAATCATACATAGTTAAGAAATCTGCAATGTCTTCTTGCCGTTGATATATGTTATCAGTAACTGAAGATGCAGACGAGATAAACTGATTAGCACGAAATTGCTGCGGGAGAAGGGTGCAGATTTCGAACCACGTGAGTTAGTCACCTTGTGTTAATTTGTAGAAGGCTTTTATTTTTTACTGACAGAAATGAGTGTATGTACTTGCCCCGGCTGTCTCAGATGAATTCTCAATTTAAAGAACGAAATGGCAAATGACTAATAATCATTCACGACTGCTGAAGATTAAAGTAACTTGCATAGAGTAAGTATCGTTTTGTATCGATTCTTCCCCTCTTGTATCGATATGGGTATCGATGTAGAAAAAGTATCGATACATCGATTCATCGTTTCACCCCTACAATCAATTGAACTGATTGTTATAAAGGCAAGGACTCAGCTAACAAAAGTAATAAATGAGCTATTTGCAAAAGACGTAATTATCACTATGGATTCTGGCAAAGATTATTACACAATTCAATCAATTGTTTTTAATTGCAAAATATGCAAAGTTCTACATTCTTTAAAATGAACAATACCGGCAGCCATTTTTCTACTAACGTTAATGTAACAGATTTTATGCAAAATCTCACAAGATTTATATTAAAAGGAACTGTTAATTTCATAATATCCACCAAATTTACTGAACGCAGACATCAGAAACGTTAATTTTATCTTATCTCTCCTTTTCTCTAAAGTGAAACCTATCATAACATCGACAAAGAATTATGGAATATATAAAACGTAACCGTATATACTCGCTTATAAGTTGAGTCCAATTGCAAACATCATAGATAATGATCTGCCTTCGCATAATGCGCCGGCAGATCAGAGTCTATGCTGTTTGTTCTACTGATTATTCCTAACAAACTGCATAGACCCCGATCTGCCGGTGCATTATGCGACGGCAGAACTGGGTAGATGTATTTTGCAGATGGACCCAATTTATAAGTAAGTATAGATGGTACCAATGAAATATTAAGTTCAGTCCATTAAAATTATTATTTTGATTTCAAATCAAATAAATTAATCACTGCAGGTGCATACGTTCAAACCTTTAAGCAGGTAGAAATTGGTCTGTGTGATCAGATGACCGCTATGTACTGTAAATATGTACTAGTTATGTTGCAATCAAAGTTATTGTAACATAATTCTATTTACAGTATAATGCCATATAGAAGTGATCATTATAGATTGTGTGTGTGTGTATCTTTTTGGTCCATTGTTGCTTGGCGTCAAGGCGCTGAGTATATTAAGGCAGCAGGGGATATTTTTGTATTTCGCCTCCTGAAATATCTTAATTTAAGGTTAAGGTGTAGGATTCATGACTGTTTAATAAATTAAGATAGGGCTATATTTGTGTGCTAGGAGTTCGAGTAGTGAGTTGTTCATGAAATTGATATTAAACATGCATACCCCCTGTTGTCACAACGCAGCACCCATGTACTAAAATACTCATGTGTTGTTAGCTCTGCATTCTATGCACATATAGCTTTAGACACGACGTGTTGAAAGCAAGTAAAATACCTTAAAAAAAGACGGATGGCAACTATTCATGATTTTAAAACAACCAGTTCACATTGCTCTTTAAAATTTTTACACACTAGAATGACTTGTGTTGGAAATAAGTGTGCCACAGAGCTTAAGCTTTGACCATGAAGAACTTCAGGTCTCATTTTGGGGGTTGGGGTAAGATATTTCTCACAACAAAATCCAAATAGAGTCTATCAGCTTTATTTAAGCACACTGTCATATTAATATGTATGTTGGGTACCCATAAATACAATCATGAGACCCCATTAACATTTTAATATGTATGTTTGGTACCCATAAATACAATAATGAGACCGCATTAACATATTAATGTTTGGTACCCATAAATACAATCATGAGACCCCATTAACATTTTGTATTTATTGTGATCTTTTATAATATATAGCTGAAAGCGGTATGTTTTTAGTGCAAAAAAATATCTCTTGCAACCTAATTTCAAAAGGTATTCCAGGCATTTTTATGTTAATGTACCCCCCTCCCCCCTCCAAAAAAAAAAATAAATAAAAAAATATATATATTATTGGCCGTAATAGCAAAGTGACTCACCGGTGTAATGCTGAATTAGTTTCAACCATATTGATTTTAAACATTTCAAGGGATACAAAGTGCATACTATAAACATTGGATTTAGAAACAAGTGTTTATCACACCTATATTAACCCATCTCCAAAAAAAGACCTTGCATTCACAAATTGCCACATTAGGAATACAATATATAAGTCACTTTTATTTGGAGCAGGTAAATCTAGGTAAAGCTAATGTATATGCAAAACTGACATGTCATATAGTCACAAAGAGTACGAATATAGAAACACATATTACGGTAAATATTTAAGAAAGGTAGGATAATAAACGCATAGCGTTATTTCGGTTCATACTTCAATAAACGTAAAAAATAAACGGTAAATCCTTAAATGTGTTTCTTACGTAACAGAGCAGTTAGTCGTTTTAAGGTGGGAGGGTGAAATTGTAAATGATTTTACTTATAAAATCAACCCCCGCACCCCCCCCCCCCCCCTAGAGTGCCTCAAGTCGATCACGGTAACATGCTCCCGTGTGCTTAACAAGGGTTTAAGGCACAAAGCCACTGTTTAATCACTTTAAACATAATTTCATGGTTTGTAAATATAATCGATTGAGTAAAAGAAAGAAAGAAAAACTTATTTATGAGAGCAGGTATGGTAAGCTTTTACCTTCCTTATTTACAATACACTTGACAATTAACAATTAGAGATTTTCAACTAATAAAAAAATCTTTTAATTAGTTATACCCCAAATTATTTCTGTACCCTGTTTAGTAATTTTAATTTAATTTTTTTTTTTAAATTTCCCTCATTTTAGGTGATTGTTCGTTCATTTTCATTTACTAAGATGGTTTTGCTTATAGGAAAACGTATTTTATTATTTTTTAAAAAAACAGAGTGGAAGAACTCACAGGAAAAATTAAAAGAGTTATGAATTAAACGCTATTATTTGCCACTTTCATCGGATTTCAATTTTTAGCTGCATTCAACATTTCGGTGATTTTCGGAAACGGGCCCGCGCAGTGATGATGTTGAAGCATAACAGTTGCGATAGACAGTGGCTTTGTAATTTCGAGGTAGGGTATGATTTATTTTAGCACTCAAAAATATAGAGTATATTTTGTTGCACAACAAAATGTTGGCCACAATTAATTGTACGCTTCGCGACAGGTTGTGATAATTCGTGTTAAATGTAAGAGTTATCTCCCCTACCCCCGCTGCAGGAATATTTGTATTATCATTTAAGAAGCCAATGTCAAAAGACGTAACCCTGACTAAAGCTTTCTTGACCTATAATTTGAAAAAGCACGCACCACTTGGTTTGTGGTTTGACCAGACATGCGAAATAACTTACTGGAGCATACAAACATAACTGGACTAGTCTTTGTGAGGAGTGATTGCTTTGGAAACGGTGATGATGTTTTTTATTTTTATTTTCTTTTGTATCCTCTTGGATTAGCACCTGTCTACCTACATAGCCCCTTCTTTAGCTCACTGTTACGCCCATGTTAGTTTCCTGCTTTTGAAACGTGTATTCATGTTTAAGCAAGACATTCAAATCGAATACCTGTAAAGTTCAAACACACTGTAACATTCTAAGCATAATTCAAATTCTCCCCATATCACCAGTCACTGTGGTTAGTGCTTTCCTATACATCATCTTCTATAACATTCTTTACGGACTAAATTGATATGCTCGACTTGACAGATCCGACATTCTATATAAAAATAAACTTAACGCCGGGCGTATCCTACTGAAACTAGAGTGTGTGAAATATATAAATATTTCAAATGATTTAGAACATTCCATGAGCATGCCAAATATTTCGATACATTATGTCGGTGCAATAACAGGGTCAGAGAAAAAGAAAGAAAGAGGGAAGAGAAGATAGAAAGAAAGAGGGAAATCCATGGGAAGAAAACAAAATGAATACCATAAAGGAAATAATGCAAAAAGAAAAAAAAATTATGGTGAGGAATAAAGCGAAGAAAAAAGTATGTTTGTTTCTTTTGTTAAACCCGGAAGAAAAGATGTAAAATCAATTTTTTAATTTAGAATTAAAGGGCTGCAACGTCTTTTTCGAGTCAAAATATTACTTTCGTTTACAATTTAAAAGAAAGTAAAAAATTGACTTCATTTTTTTTATTTGATCCATCTCTTACAAAAAATCTCGTCATGGTTAATAGGTATATATTCAAGATAAAGTCGGTGGTGATACGCGAGTGGGGAGGGGGGTGCATCTTATTTTCCGAGGAAAGTTTTAGCCGTATAATTTGAGTGCTTTGATCAGATTGCACAAAGTGACATTGTCGTGAAGCTTTTCCCGAAATAAAACCATTTTAGGTTTACATATAAAGAAAATTAAACAAATCGTTTTGAGAGAGTCTGGTTTGTTGTCATTGTTTGGTTTTTGCTTGGTTTACTCAAATATATACATTATTTATAGTGCAAAAAGAGGCAAGGCTGGATGTAGATTTAAAGTGTGGATAACAGACAATGTTACATGATATATATAGACGTCGGGCGTCCACAATAATAACAAACTTTCTAATTGGACATAAAATACGAATACAGTTAAAGTGAGTCATCCGTGTCATGCATTGAAATATCATGCATCCATGTATCCAGTTAAAGTGAGTCATCCGTGTCTTGCATTGACATATCATGCATCCATGTATCCAGTTAAAGTGAATCATCCGTGTCATGCATTGACATATCATGCATCTATGTATCCAGTTAAAGTGAATCATCCGTGTCATGCATTGACATATCATGCATCTATGTATCCAGTTAAAGTGAGTCATCCGTGTCTTGCAGTGAAATATCATGCATCCATGTATCCAGTTAAAGTGAGTCATCCGTGTCTTGCATTGACATATCATGCATCCATGTATCCAGTTAAAGTGAATCATCCGTGTCATGCATTGACATATCATGCATCTATGTATCCAGTTCATAATTGTAAGAGTTTATTTCATTGTCATCAAATTGTCCTCCCCATTTAAAGTGCATTGTTTCAGGAGTATTTATGGGATGGAACATTGTCAATTTGCAAGAAAAGTATGACAGATTCAGTTGCACCTAATTCACTTTTAAAATAGGTTATCTACGTGGCAAGTGCAATATGGCATTGTATTTATTCAAGAGGCAAAATTGAATTTCTCGGTCTCTCAAATTGCCTCGATGCAGTCTTATATATTCAGAGAACCCATTAGGACAGTTAGGTTTGTAGACAGCTTTGGATTCATGGGGATCATGTGACAATCTATTGGAAAGCTGACTCAAAATTTAAATGATGACAAATTTCCAGAGACACTCAAACATTTTGTAGACATGACACCTTAATATCTGAGAAAAGAGCCGAATCCCTATGAATATATGAATAGTTCTTATTATGTCTATTTGTATTAGTTCTGTGTTCAAGTTCTAGTGATAAATGTGTAAGGACACAGGCAATCAATTACCGTTTATGCAAGATTATCACCGGGAGGAAAAAGTCACATGGGCTGAATGTCTATGATGGATTTAATTTCTTATCAGTGCACCGAATTCACTTGATTTTCATTTTAAGACATGATTGTGTATTCTGGAGTATTCTATATTTCCAATTACAACTGTCTTAGCCAAATGTATTCTGGATAGTACATAGGCCACCAAATAACACGTACATCTCTCTCTCTCTCTCTCTCTCTCTCTCTCTCTCTCTCTCTCTCTCTCTCAGAATTTCAATAATTGCCACTTGGCAAAACTATTTTCGTCTGTTGAGTTCATTTTAATTACTGATGTATGTTTTCATGTAAATTAAATTGTGTTGCATTGATTTCACATATCATTTAAATATAATAAACTGTATTCACAAAGTCTATCTTCCTCACTGTATATATTTGTAATCAGAGAACGAAAATTCTCACCGAAAAGGCTCTAGCACATGAATGTTTTTCGATTCAGATGGTCAGAATGAGTGAATATTATATATATATATATATATATATATATATATATATATATATATATATATATATATATATATATAGAGAGAGAGAGAGAGAGAGAGAGAGAGAGAGAGAGAGAGAGAGAGAGAGAGGAGAATAAAATATAACTGAAAACAACAAATTTGAATTTCCATGGATTAATAGAAAACAAACAATGAACACATTAGTTTAGTAAATACTTTAGAGGTAAAATGTAACACTGTAAACGTATAACAATATAGAAACAAATAACACAATATTTGTGAAAATAATTACCCTGTAGAAAATGCTAAATGGCAGATAAAAATATGAATAAGAACAATTTCTCTTTAAAATAGAAATAATATATATATATATATATATATATATATATATATATATATATATATATATATATCATGACAGTTGTATGTATGTAGAAAATAAATAGATGCAGTGAATATAATATATATCCATCCTTTTAGAATTATATTCTAATTAGCGTGTTCTGCATAACAATATCACTCATTATTATTAACAGTTCTTTAAGTTAACTTTCACATAATGCCATCATTGTACCACCATGTGCGTACACATACACACACAGCAGATGTACTGGTTGCTGGGTGAACTGGCATCAAAGAAGCTAGTCACTGCATATCGCAATAGGCAGTGTCAATGAATATATACCCGGGCCTACACACATGTTTGCATGAATTATGTATACCCTGATAATAAAGGAGATTTCGTCTAGCTATTGGGTATGTCCTTTTCATAACACGTGACATGATGAAAGGTGTAGGATAAAAAAGCGGCAAATTGTCGGCTGCTTCTTTCCAGTAACTGTAATGTTAGTGAATGAATGAATTCATGAAATATTTAAGTACCTGCATATAATACTGATTCTGGATTTCACCAGTTAAGACAAACCTTCATGGTACAAAATCAATTCACATCTTTTAAAATGTGGTTTGAATGAAATATGTGTGGTAAAATATAGGTAAATCAGTCTGAAAAAACAAATCAAAGACTTCAAGTCTTGTTGACAAATACTATCTACTAGGAATGTGTAATGAGATTAAAATTTGGACTCCAAGAGCCACAAGAGTTTTATTTTACTATAAAATATAAGTCAACTCTCGTTGTTTTGACAGTTAGAACCAATCAGAATATAACTTTGCCCTATAACCGACTATGAAAAAATATTAAACGGGTTTTGGTAAAGAGTCATAATCATAATCGCCATCTTTATCCTCGCCTAGTCGATTCACAGTGTTTTCATTGGATGACATGGATTGGCACAGATGCCCCAACAATCCTTCTTTCACTGAGAAGATCTTTTGGTATGAATCCACATATATAATATGACCCTGATCAACTACACCTTTGACCATGGCTAATTCATGCACTAGTGGCAGATTGTTAGCTTTCCCGATGACAATAACGTAAACCTCGGCTTCTTTGTTCAGTTTCTGTGCCTCGCTAATCATCTCACTGCTCACGTCGTCCAAATCCTCATCCACTACCATCACAGCAATACGAGTCGCCTCGGGACGTCCGCCTTGTTCCACACTGAACCCATGCCTTCGAACCTTTCTGATGAGATGGGTGTAGGTGGTGAACTCAAGCCTGGAGAACGCCACATTTGAGAGCTCCTGGGTCAAGGCGATGTTTCCGCCTGTCTGGCATTCGCTTGTCACCCTACCAACGCGTACCAGATCGTTCCTCTCGAAGCCATTCACTAGGGCCCCTATAAATTGCGAGATTGTCTGAGATTTCCAACTTCCAATGGCGACAGAGTCATATACAAAAAGAAGATCAGTCTCCACAGCTGGTGTACATACTGCAAATAAAATACATATATTAGGACACAAAGTCGAATGGAAGTATTTAACAACATTTGCTTTTAGTATTAGAAAACGAAAATAATTTGTCACTAAATCGGACATAGATTAAATTTTAGATCAGTTTTCTTCCACCCATAGCAATCAAAAATGACTCAAGTCCTTACTAGGCTCGAAAGAAAGACCACAATACCGTTAGTGGTAGTCATATAGATGAATTTGTATTGAATATATTGACCCATTTTAAAAGTTAGGATTGTGTCAAGATTGTGGTATATTTCTGTTCTGTTTTTAATCATATGCACACTGAACATGTGATTCATTTGATAAATATTTTTTTAAAGGTCTTCCAAAATGACATTTAAGTAAAAATTGAACAAAGCTAGGAAATGTTAATAACAACTACACTTTAAGACACAGAGTGACATATTCTTTAACAAAAGATGTGTTTACAACACTCACCATACATATTATCAACAGTATTGTCAACTGGTTTGTCGTTTGGCTTGACGTCACAGGTTCTGATGGCCAGAAGCTTTTTGATAGAGTCAAGGGAGTTGAAGTCATTGACCTGGAAAACGAAGTCATCATCTGGGTCACTGGCAATGTCCCGTAACTCCTGAAGATCTGCATAATCCCCAACCCCAATGGCGAAAGTGTAGATACCGGCCTTGTGCGCCAACTTCGCTTGACGGGCAGTTTCGACGGGGTTCTTAGACAAACCGTCTGTCACCACAATGGCTACATGTGCGACACCAGATCTGGCAATGTCTTTGGTGAAGCCAACAGTGCGCACAAATTCTAGTGCCCTGCCTGTGTTTGTACCTCCAACCCTGTACTCCACTTCGACGATTATCTTGAGAAGTTCCTCCTTGGTGAAACTGTTGTTGAGGGGGATCTCGTCTTGAACGTCATGGCTGAAGGTCAAGAGACCCACACGGGTCTTGTCCTTCCCTATATCGAAGATGCTGGCCATGTCCTTCAAAAAGTTCAATACCTGCTTGAAGTTGTTGTCACCAATGCTGGCAGAGGAATCGATGACAAAGTACACATCGGCCGGCTTGCTTCCGCAATCTTTGCAAAATAAAAGTTTAATTGATATATATGCCCATAAAATGCTCTGATGTATGATGTAATATATACGTTATATAATAGTAACAGTTACAATTTGTTGTTAATATTCAGTAAGACTTTCCGCACTTAATTCTACTCACCGTGGACAAAAGGAAATCGCATCATTAAGACCCCTTCAACGATTCTCCCCACCCCATCTCTCTCTAGCCCTCCCATCTGCACACAAATATCTAATGCAAATATGAAACGAGAATTTGCTCATGCTTGTGAGATGTAAAATGTTACGCAACATCTCAAAATTACAGAAAGTTAAACATCTGTTTATTGCTGGATTTGTTTATGTAAGAGAGATAACTCATAAGAGCTTATTGTCACAATCGTACTTACTGGTTACTTCAGGGTCTCGGTCACCTTGTGGCTGTGGCAGTGGTGTGGTACTCTGTAGAATGATGGGCT
The DNA here is from genome assembly GCA_029931535.1 of Margaritifera margaritifera. Taxonomy (NCBI): domain Eukaryota; kingdom Metazoa; phylum Mollusca; class Bivalvia; order Unionida; family Margaritiferidae; genus Margaritifera; species Margaritifera margaritifera. Next base: position 1,041,830 of record JAQPZY010001695.1, read on the forward strand.
TTTGTGTGACTGAAAAAATTAAAAGAATATAAAAATAATAATGTACTCTTTGTAAATTAGAGACTAGTAAGTTCCTTCCTTTTAGAGAACAGTATACCACTTAATCGATATTACGTAAAGTAGGGCACTGTGTTATATCTAAGTTTGTATAGCATGAAGTGCTAGGATATTAAATTCAAGTCCTATTAGAAATCATCAAATTTCTTAATATAAAGGGAATAAAAACAGATAAAAGAGGGAATAGGGAAGGAGAAAGAAATCTGGAGACGGAAAAATATCCGTAAAATGAAATAAATGACATTGGACAATTTTTTGTGGTTGTTTTGCGAACTACCTAGAAAGAAAAGGCTTTCGTTTGTCATAGTTTGATGCTTGAATATATAATTTTAAAAAAATATATGCATTTTAATATTTCATTTCATTTTTCATCCAAATGACGAGGATGACATTTTGACTTCATTTACCTTGACATGTTTTATCAGCAATAATTCCCTTGATGGACTGCAGTGCTTTGTAGTTGTCCACCTTGAAAAGAAATTCCTCATCTGGGTCACTGGCAATGTACCCCAATTCAATGAAGTCAATATTAAATCCTACACCAATTGCGAACATGTTGATACCGGCATCATGCACTGCTTCAGCGGAGACCTTTGTGTTCATCGTCTTCTGGGACCTACCGTCTGTGATCACTATGGCAATGTGGCTGACGTTAAGACGGCTCCCCACTTCCAGTGTGAACATCTGGGTCGTCAAAGTGTCCAGCGCTTCCCAGGTATTTGTCGTGGTGCCGGCTTTGTGTGGAATCTTCTCCACAGCGCTTATAAGGGAGTCCACGTCCGAAAACTTGTCAAGTGTGTAGTCGATCCAGACTTTGTTACCAAAGGTCAAAATTCCCACACGGGTCTGCGTGGGACCCTGGCCGACGTCAAACATCTTCACAACGTCCTGTACAAACGTCAACTGACGTTTGAAGTCCTCTATCCAAATGCTAGTGGAGGAGTCGAGGACAAAGACAATGTCGGCTGCTTGACTACATACTGCACTTGCGCCTAGAGCATAATAGAGAAATAAATAATTAAAGAACGAAATACAGAAATAAACACACTAGTAAAGCCGTATACAAGAGAATGAATTATATTCGATTTTTAGAAATAGCATTACGGACAAAAAATAATCATTTTACTCATCAATGGTCCAGCTGAGATGTCCACGTCTTTGTATTAATTTCTGATCATGAAGTTACTGTTCGTCGAGTTTACATCACCCATTACGTTTGATAAGATTTCCTTTATTTTGTGAGGAAACTTAGAACTCAAAGTCATTCACAAAAATCTAGTTAGAATGGTTCTTTAAAATAAAAAATAAAAAAAGCAAAACAATAACTTACCAGGTCGGCTTTGAACACCAACAACAACCTGAAAACAAAGAGAAAAAATAATATTTGTGTTTAAATAATGAACCAAATAAACACTCTTATATTTTTGAAATTATTTGTGCAAAATTTATTTTTATAAACTACTAATTAGCGTGATTTCGAACTATTCATGTCTTTCGACCATTGAATATTATCGTTATATGATTCATTTTTATTACATTGGACTCTTTTGTTTTAAAACTAAGACATATTTTTACATTACTTTAGAAGTAATATTCGGTATCGTGTAAAATATTTGTACTAGGTAATGTGACGTTTATAGTGCTTTAAATAAATACGCTGGCAATAAAGATTGTTTCGTGTAAAAATGTTTTACTTACGGCCACAATGAGCAATACTACTAGACGAATATCCATTTCTAATTTTGTCATCTCTTATCAGCACTCTATTTTGTTTTGTCTTGATTGAGATTCAGTTCAGTTGTGGTCTGCATATCAGTTGTGTGTCTTTTTATACTTGTTTGTAGCTGTGACTAATCCTAAGTGTACGTGATGCTCTTGGGGAATTCCTTTTTGCCACTCGCCATTGACCTGCACATAATAAAACTCGGAAATACTTAAACAAACCACACACTCCAATATCAATATCACAATGAAATTCTATTCTTAGCTGATAGTAACACGCCCATATATGGAAGGCGCTTGTCCTTTGACCCTCAGAAATGTAAATTCTTTTTGTTGAAAACATAGGTTAAGTTGGGTAATGCCCATATTTTTATGTGATGAGGAGTAATGAATTTGGACAAGGTACTTGACCTCGTAGCGATAGGGGGGAGTTTGAGAATCCATACATCTTGGTCTGACAATTGTACCAATGCACTATTGAGTCTCAGCTAATATTCATAAATAGTTAAAGTACTTACCACATTTTTAACTTTAAAGTACCTACCACATTTTTAATTTTAAAGTACTTACCACATTTTTAATTTTAAAGTACTCCCCCATTTTTAATTTTAAAGTACTTGCCACATTTTTAATTTTAAAGTACTTACCCCATTTTTCATTTTAAAGTACTTCCCACATTTTTCATTTTAAAGTACTTACCACATTTTTAATTTTATAGTGCTCACCACATTTTTAATTTAAGTACTTACCACAGTTTTAATTTTAAAGTACTTCCCACATTTTTAACTTTAAAGTGCTTACCAGACTTTAGTTTTAAAAACTTTGCACATTTTTACTATTAAAATATTTCTACATTTAAACTATTTCAGTATGTCTCATATTTCTTCTCAAATAAGATAAGACCAGTAAATATATAAAATAGTATTCTAAGATAAGTCCTTTGTATCGCAAGTATGTAAATATACATTTTCTCAGGTTCGACGAAATTTATTGAAACTTTAGATAACGAATTCTTGCTAGTAACTGAATCAAATTAAGGATTCCCATATTCGATTGAACTGATTGTTATAAAGACAAGGACTCAATCAATATAACTGATTGTCATAAAAGGCAAGGACTCAATCAATAGAACTGATTGTTATAAAAGGCAAGTACTCAATCAATAGAACTGATTGTTATAAAGGCAAGTACTCAATCAATCGAACTGATTGTTATAAAGGCAAGTACTCAATCAATAGAACTGATTGTTATAAAAGGCAAGGACTCAATCAATTGAAATGATTGTTATAAAGACAAGCATTCAGGCAATAGAACTGACTGTTATAAAAGGCAAGGACTCAATCAATATAACTGATTGTTATAAAGACAAGCATTCAGTCAATAGAACTGACTGTTATAAAAGGCAAGGACTCAATCAGTAGAACTGATTGTTATAAAGGCAAGTATTCAGTCAATAGAACTGCTATAAAAGGCAAGGACTCAATCAACAGAACTGATTGTTATAAAGGCAAGGACTCAATCAATTAGGGGTGAAACGATACACCTCTGCCACACATCGATACGATTCTCGATACATAGCCTACGATACGATACATTATCGATACACATATCAACTTAATGGTCTTTTCATCTTTAGAATGTCTGTCAATGGTAGGGTGGTGCCATTTTTTGTGTTGACATATTGGGTGTATTTCAAGTATGCAGATTACAAACAAACATAGACTTATCATCTATTCATATGCCATTCTCGTCCTTGGCAATTTTTTTTTTAAAAAATACTTCTAAACAGACTAGCTGTTAGTGATTTGTATTCACCCTTTTAGGCCATTTCAGGCTGCTCCATTCGATCATATGCATGACTCATTCTGGTCACCACGCTCTTTGTTTTACATTGAATGAATACTTTTTTTTAAAACGTTCTTATTGCCAGTTTCATGTCTTCACTTAAATATTGAAGAGATTACTGTTTTATCTTCAAAACAGAAGAAACAATGCAATTTCCTTGTGCAAGGAAATTCTTATCTAGAACAAATCCGAGTGTGGAAGCGGAGATGACTAATAGCCAAATCCTTCACATTGTACTTTCTGCAGATGCAATTGAAACTGCCGCGGCCACGTACATTTGTTTCTGTCAGGAAAGGAAATTATTGACCCACTCCCTTTCAACAAAATGACGAGGTGGCTATAAATCGCGCGGCGCGGTTTGGAATCTGCCCCCTTATCGATTCTGTGTTTTTTTTTTTTTTTGTTTTTTTTTTTGTTTTTTTTTTGTCCCATAGGCAGGTTCGGTCGCTGATTACATATATCAACGTAAAAGGAGATATTCCAAACTTATTCCCCATGTATGATTTAAGTACTTTACACATATCAATTAAAAGACACTTTTGTGTAAAGTTTCTATGTTGCTTTGTATCTATTTGGATAGAGTTTGGATGCCAATATTTCCGGTATGTCACGCGGTGAACACGCTACAGTTAGTTATGATTAGTGGTTATTGTTTTACCCTGGACTTGAACAAACAATAACCACTAATCAGAATTGCATATAACAATGCGTGACACACCGGATGTGAAGCCTTCAATTCGATCCTAGTAGTCAAGATGCGATGCAATAGATAAAAGTGCTTATTAAATGATCAGTAAAGTACTTAAATCATACATAGTTAAGAAATCTGCAATGTCTTCTTGCCGTTGATATATGTTATCAGTAACTGAAGATGCAGACGAGATAAACTGATTAGCACGAAATTGCTGCGGGAGAAGGGTGCAGATTTCGAACCACGTGAGTTAGTCACCTTGTGTTAATTTGTAGAAGGCTTTTATTTTTTACTGACAGAAATGAGTGTATGTACTTGCCCCGGCTGTCTCAGATGAATTCTCAATTTAAAGAACGAAATGGCAAATGACTAATAATCATTCACGACTGCTGAAGATTAAAGTAACTTGCATAGAGTAAGTATCGTTTTGTATCGATTCTTCCCCTCTTGTATCGATATGGGTATCGATGTAGAAAAAGTATCGATACATCGATTCATCGTTTCACCCCTACAATCAATTGAACTGATTGTTATAAAGGCAAGGACTCAGCTAACAAAAGTAATAAATGAGCTATTTGCAAAAGACGTAATTATCACTATGGATTCTGGCAAAGATTATTACACAATTCAATCAATTGTTTTTAATTGCAAAATATGCAAAGTTCTACATTCTTTAAAATGAACAATACCGGCAGCCATTTTTCTACTAACGTTAATGTAACAGATTTTATGCAAAATCTCACAAGATTTATATTAAAAGGAACTGTTAATTTCATAATATCCACCAAATTTACTGAACGCAGACATCAGAAACGTTAATTTTATCTTATCTCTCCTTTTCTCTAAAGTGAAACCTATCATAACATCGACAAAGAATTATGGAATATATAAAACGTAACCGTATATACTCGCTTATAAGTTGAGTCCAATTGCAAACATCATAGATAATGATCTGCCTTCGCATAATGCGCCGGCAGATCAGAGTCTATGCTGTTTGTTCTACTGATTATTCCTAACAAACTGCATAGACCCCGATCTGCCGGTGCATTATGCGACGGCAGAACTGGGTAGATGTATTTTGCAGATGGACCCAATTTATAAGTAAGTATAGATGGTACCAATGAAATATTAAGTTCAGTCCATTAAAATTATTATTTTGATTTCAAATCAAATAAATTAATCACTGCAGGTGCATACGTTCAAACCTTTAAGCAGGTAGAAATTGGTCTGTGTGATCAGATGACCGCTATGTACTGTAAATATGTACTAGTTATGTTGCAATCAAAGTTATTGTAACATAATTCTATTTACAGTATAATGCCATATAGAAGTGATCATTATAGATTGTGTGTGTGTGTATCTTTTTGGTCCATTGTTGCTTGGCGTCAAGGCGCTGAGTATATTAAGGCAGCAGGGGATATTTTTGTATTTCGCCTCCTGAAATATCTTAATTTAAGGTTAAGGTGTAGGATTCATGACTGTTTAATAAATTAAGATAGGGCTATATTTGTGTGCTAGGAGTTCGAGTAGTGAGTTGTTCATGAAATTGATATTAAACATGCATACCCCCTGTTGTCACAACGCAGCACCCATGTACTAAAATACTCATGTGTTGTTAGCTCTGCATTCTATGCACATATAGCTTTAGACACGACGTGTTGAAAGCAAGTAAAATACCTTAAAAAAAGACGGATGGCAACTATTCATGATTTTAAAACAACCAGTTCACATTGCTCTTTAAAATTTTTACACACTAGAATGACTTGTGTTGGAAATAAGTGTGCCACAGAGCTTAAGCTTTGACCATGAAGAACTTCAGGTCTCATTTTGGGGGTTGGGGTAAGATATTTCTCACAACAAAATCCAAATAGAGTCTATCAGCTTTATTTAAGCACACTGTCATATTAATATGTATGTTGGGTACCCATAAATACAATCATGAGACCCCATTAACATTTTAATATGTATGTTTGGTACCCATAAATACAATAATGAGACCGCATTAACATATTAATGTTTGGTACCCATAAATACAATCATGAGACCCCATTAACATTTTGTATTTATTGTGATCTTTTATAATATATAGCTGAAAGCGGTATGTTTTTAGTGCAAAAAAATATCTCTTGCAACCTAATTTCAAAAGGTATTCCAGGCATTTTTATGTTAATGTACCCCCCTCCCCCCTCCAAAAAAAAAATAAATAAAAAAATATATATATTATTGGCCGTAATAGCAAAGTGACTCACCGGTGTAATGCTGAATTAGTTTCAACCATATTGATTTTAAACATTTCAAGGGATACAAAGTGCATACTATAAACATTGGATTTAGAAACAAGTGTTTATCACACTTATATTAACCCATCTCCAAAAAAAGACCTTGCATTCACAAATTGCCACATTAGGAATACAATATATAAGTCACTTTTATTTGGAGCAGGTAAATCTAGGTAAAGCTAATGTATATGCAAAACTGACATGTCATATAGTCACAAAGAGTACGAATATAGAAACACATATTACGGTAAATATTTAAGAAAGGTAGGATAATAAACGCATAGCGTTATTTCGGTTCATACTTCAATAAACGTAAAAAATAAACGGTAAATCCTTAAATGTGTTTCTTACGTAACAGAGCAGTTAGTCGTTTTAAGGTGGGAGGGTGAAATTGTAAATGATTTTACTTATAAAATCAACCCCCGCACCCCACCCCCCCCCCCCCCCCAGAGTGCCTCAAGTCGATCACGGTAACATGCTCCCGTGTGCTTAACAAGGGTTTAAGGCACAAAGCCACTGTTTAATCACTTTAAACATAATTTCATGGTTTGTAAATATAATCGATTGAGTAAAAGAAAGAAAGAAAAACTTATTTATGAGAGCAGGTATGGTAAGCTTTTACCTTCCTTATTTACAATACACTTGACAATTAACAATTAGAGATTTTCAACTAATAAAAAAATCTTTTAATTAGTTATACCCCAAATTATTTCTGTACCCTGTTTAGTAATTTTAATTTAATTTTTTTTTTTAAATTTCCCTCATTTTAGGTGATTGTTCGTTCATTTTCATTTACTAAGATGGTTTTGCTTATAGGAAAACGTATTTTATTATTTTTTAAAAAAACAGAGTGGAAGAACTCACAGGAAAAATTAAAAGAGTTATGAATTAAACGCTATTATTTGCCACTTTCATCGGATTTCAATTTTTAGCTGCATTCAACATTTCGGTGATTTTCGGAAACGGGCCCGCGCAGTGATGATGTTGAAGCATAACAGTTGCGATAGACAGTGGCTTTGTAATTTCGAGGTAGGGTATGATTTATTTTAGCACTCAAAAATATAGAGTATATTTTGTTGCACAACAAAATGTTGGCCACAATTAATTGTACGCTTCGCGACAGGTTGTGATAATTCGTGTTAAATGTAAGAGTTATCTCCCCTACCCCCGCTGCAGGAATATTTGTATTATCATTTAAGAAGCCAATGTCAAAAGACGTAACCCTGACTAAAGCTTTCTTGACCTATAATTTGAAAAAGCACGCACCACTTGGTTTGTGGTTTGACCAGACATGCGAAATAACTTACTGGAGCATACAAACATAACTGGACTAGTCTTTGTGAGGAGTGATTGCTTTGGAAACGGTGATGATGTTTTTTATTTTTATTTTCTTTTGTATCCTCTTGGATTAGCACCTGTCTACCTACATAGCCCCTTCTTTAGCTCACTGTTACGCCCATGTTAGTTTCCTGCTTTTGAAACGTGTATTCATGTTTAAGCAAGACATTCAAATCGAATACCTGTAAAGTTCAAACACACTGTAACATTCTAAGCATAATTCAAATTCTCCCCATATCACCAGTCACTGTGGTTAGTGCTTTCCTATACATCATCTTCTATAACATTCTTTACGGACTAAATTGATATGCTCGACTTGACAGATCCGACATTCTATATAAAAATAAACTTAACGCCGGGCGTATCCTACTGAAACTAGAGTGTGTGAAATATATAAATATTTCAAATGATTTAGAACATTCCATGAGCATGCCAAATATTTCGATACATTATGTCGGTGCAATAACAGGGTCAGAGAAAAAGAAAGAAAGAGGGAAGAGAAGATAGAAAGAAAGAGGGAAATCCATGGGAAGAAAACAAAATGAATACCATAAAGGAAATAATGCAAAAAGAAAAAAAAATTATGGTGAGGAATAAAGCGAAGAAAAAAGTATGTTTGTTTCTTTTGTTAAACCCGGAAGAAAAGATGTAAAATCAATTTTTTAATTTAGAATTAAAGGGCTGCAACGTCTTTTTCGAGTCAAAATATTACTTTCGTTTACAATTTAAAAGAAAGTAAAAAATTGACTTCATTTTTTTTATTTGATCCATCTCTTACAAAAAATCTCGTCATGGTTAATAGGTATATATTCAAGATAAAGTCGGTGGTGATACGCGAGTGGGGAGGGGGGTGCATCTTATTTTCCGAGGAAAGTTTTAGCCGTATAATTTGAGTGCTTTGATCAGATTGCACAAAGTGACATTGTCGTGAAGCTTTTCCCGAAATAAAACCATTTTAGGTTTACATATAAAGAAAATTAAACAAATCGTTTTGAGAGAGTCTGGTTTGTTGTCATTGTTTGGTTTTTGCTTGGTTTACTCAAATATATACATTATTTATAGTGCAAAAAGAGGCAAGGCTGGATGTAGATTTAAAGTGTGGATAACAGACAATGTTACATGATATATATAGACGTCGGGCGTCCACAATAATAACAAACTTTCTAATTGGACATAAAATACGAATACAGTTAAAGTGAGTCATCCGTGTCATGCATTGAAATATCATGCATCCATGTATCCAGTTAAAGTGAGTCATCCGTGTCTTGCATTGACATATCATGCATCCATGTATCCAGTTAAAGTGAATCATCCGTGTCATGCATTGACATATCATGCATCTATGTATCCAGTTAAAGTGAATCATCCGTGTCATGCATTGACATATCATGCATCTATGTATCCAGTTAAAGTGAGTCATCCGTGTCTTGCAGTGAAATATCATGCATCCATGTATCCAGTTAAAGTGAGTCATCCGTGTCTTGCATTGACATATCATGCATCCATGTATCCAGTTAAAGTGAATCATCCGTGTCATGCATTGACATATCATGCATCTATGTATCCAGTTCATAATTGTAAGAGTTTATTTCATTGTCATCAAATTGTCCTCCCCATTTAAAGTGCATTGTTTCAGGAGTATTTATGGGATGGAACATTGTCAATTTGCAAGAAAAGTATGACAGATTCAGTTGCACCTAATTCACTTTTAAAATAGGTTATCTACGTGGCAAGTGCAATATGGCATTGTATTTATTCAAGAGGCAAAATTGAATTTCTCGGTCTCTCAAATTGCCTCGATGCAGTCTTATATATTCAGAGAACCCATTAGGACAGTTAGGTTTGTAGACAGCTTTGGATTCATGGGGATCATGTGACAATCTATTGGAAAGCTGACTCAAAATTTAAATGATGACAAATTTCCAGAGACACTCAAACATTTTGTAGACATGACACCTTAATATCTGAGAAAAGAGCCGAATCCCTATGAATATATGAATAGTTCTTATTATGTCTATTTGTATTAGTTCTGTGTTCAAGTTCTAGTGATAAATGTGTAAGGACACAGGCAATCAATTACCGTTTATGCAAGATTATCACCGGGAGGAAAAAGTCACATGGGCTGAATGTCTATGATGGATTTAATTTCTTATCAGTGCACCGAATTCACTTGATTTTCATTTTAAGACATGATTGTGTATTCTGGAGTATTCTATATTTCCAATTACAACTGTCTTAGCCAAATGTATTCTGGATAGTACATAGGCCACCAAATAACACGTACATCTCTCTCTCTCTCTCTCTCTCTCTCTCTCTCTCTCTCTCTCTCTCTCTCTCTCTCTCTCAGAATTTCAATAATTGCCACTTGGCAAAACTATTTTCGTCTGTTGAGTTCATTTTAATTACTGATGTATGTTTTCATGTAAATTAAATTGTGTTGCATTGATTTCACATATCATTTAAATATAATAAACTGTATTCACAAAGTCTATCTTCCTCACTGTATATATTTGTAATCAGAGAACGAAAATTCTCACCGAAAAGGCTCTAGCACATGAATGTTTTTCGATTCAGATGGTCAGAATGAGTGAATATTATATATATATATATATATATATATATATATATATATATATATATATATATATATATAGAGAGAGAGAGAGAGAGAGAGAGAGAGAGAGAGAGAGAGAGAGGAGAATAAAATATAACTGAAAACAACAAATTTGAATTTCCATGGATTAATAGAAAACAAACAATGAACACATTAGTTTAGTAAATACTTTAGAGGTAAAATGTAACACTGTAAACGTATAACAATATAGAAACAAATAACACAATATTTGTGAAAATAATTACCCTGTAGAAAATGCTAAATGGCAGATAAAAATATGAATAAGAACAATTTCTCTTTAAAATAGAAATAATATATATATATATATATATATATATATATATATATATATATATATATATATATATATCATGACAGTTGTATGTATGTAGAAAATAAATAGATGCAGTGAATATAATATATATCCATCCTTTTAGAATTATATTCTAATTAGCGTGTTCTGCATAACAATATCACTCATTATTATTAACAGTTCTTTAAGTTAACTTTCACATAATGCCATCATTGTACCACCATGTGCGTACACATACACACACAGCAGATGTACTGGTTGCTGGGTGAACTGGCATCAAAGAAGCTAGTCACTGCATATCGCAATAGGCAGTGTCAATGAATATATACCCGGGCCTACACACATGTTTGCATGAATTATGTATACCCTGATAATAAAGGAGATTTCGTCTAGCTATTGGGTATGTCCTTTTCATAACACGTGACATGATGAAAGGTGTAGGATAAAAAAGCGGCAAATTGTCGGCTGCTTCTTTCCAGTAACTGTAATGTTAGTGAATGAATGAATTCATGAAATATTTAAGTACCTGCATATAATACTGATTCTGGATTTCACCAGTTAAGACAAACCTTCATGGTACAAAATCAATTCACATCTTTTAAAATGTGGTTTGAATGAAATATGTGTGGTAAAATATAGGTAAATCAGTCTGAAAAAACAAATCAAAGACTTCAAGTCTTGTTGACAAATACTATCTACTAGGAATGTGTAATGAGATTAAAATTTGGACTCCAAGAGCCACAAGAGTTTTATTTTACTATAAAATATAAGTCAACTCTCGTTGTTTTGACAGTTAGAACCAATCAGAATATAACTTTGCCCTATAACCGACTATGAAAAAATATTAAACGGGTTTTGGTAAAGAGTCATAATCATAATCGCCATCTTTATCCTCGCCTAGTCGATTCACAGTGTTTTCATTGGATGACATGGATTGGCACAGATGCCCCAACAATCCTTCTTTCACTGAGAAGATCTTTTGGTATGAATCCACATATATAATATGACCCTGATCAACTACACCTTTGACCATGGCTAATTCATGCACTAGTGGCAGATTGTTAGCTTTCCCGATGACAATAACGTAAACCTCGGCTTCTTTGTTCAGTTTCTGTGCCTCGCTAATCATCTCACTGCTCACGTCGTCCAAATCCTCATCCACTACCATCACAGCAATACGAGTCGCCTCGGGACGTCCGCCTTGTTCCACACTGAACCCATGCCTTCGAACCTTTCTGATGAGATGGGTGTAGGTGGTGAACTCAAGCCTGGAGAACGCCACATTTGAGAGCTCCTGGGTCAAGGCGATGTTTCCGCCTGTCTGGCATTCGCTTGTCACCCTACCAACGCGTACCAGATCGTTCCTCTCGAAGCCATTCACTAGGGCCCCTATAAATTGCGAGATTGTCTGAGATTTCCAACTTCCAATGGCGACAGAGTCATATACAAAAAGAAGATCAGTCTCCACAGCTGGTGTACATACTGCAAATAAAATACATATATTAGGACACAAAGTCGAATGGAAGTATTTAACAACATTTGCTTTTAGTATTAGAAAACGAAAATAATTTGTCACTAAATCGGACATAGATTAAATTTTAGATCAGTTTTCTTCCACCCATAGCAATCAAAAATGACTCAAGTCCTTACTAGGCTCGAAAGAAAGACCACAATACCGTTAGTGGTAGTCATATAGATGAATTTGTATTGAATATATTGACCCATTTTAAAAGTTAGGATTGTGTCAAGATTGTGGTATATTTCTGTTCTGTTTTTAATCATATGCACACTGAACATGTGATTCATTTGATAAATATTTTTTTAAAGGTCTTCCAAAATGACATTTAAGTAAAAATTGAACAAAGCTAGGAAATGTTAATAACAACTACACTTTAAGACACAGAGTGACATATTCTTTAACAAAAGATGTGTTTACAACACTCACCATACATATTATCAACAGTATTGTCAACTGGTTTGTCGTTTGGCTTGACGTCACAGGTTCTGATGGCCAGAAGCTTTTTGATAGAGTCAAGGGAGTTGAAGTCATTGACCTGGAAAACGAAGTCATCATCTGGGTCACTGGCAATGTCCCGTAACTCCTGAAGATCTGCATAATCCCCAACCCCAATGGCGAAAGTGTAGATACCGGCCTTGTGCGCCAACTTCGCTTGACGGGCAGTTTCGACGGGGTTCTTAGACAAACCGTCTGTCACCACAATGGCTACATGTGCGACACCAGATCTGGCAATGTCTTTGGTGAAGCCAACAGTGCGCACAAATTCTAGTGCCCTGCCTGTGTTTGTACCTCCAACCCTGTACTCCACTTCGACGATTATCTTGAGAAGTTCCTCCTTGGTGAAACTGTTGTTGAGGGGGATCTCGTCTTGAACGTCATGGCTGAAGGTCAAGAGACCCACACGGGTCTTGTCCTTCCCTATATCGAAGATGCTGGCCATGTCCTTCAAAAAGTTCAATACCTGCTTGAAGTTGTTGTCACCAATGCTGGCAGAGGAATCGATGACAAAGTACACATCGGCCGGCTTGCTTCCGCAATCTTTGCAAAATAAAAGTTTAATTGATATATATGCCCATAAAATGCTCTGATGTATGATGTAATATATACGTTATATAATAGTAACAGTTACAATTTGTTGTTAATATTCAGTAAGACTTTCCGCACTTAATTCTACTCACCGTGGACAAAAGGAAATCGCATCATTAAGACCCCTTCAACGATTCTCCCCACCCCATCTCTCTCTAGCCCTCCCATCTGCACACAAATATCTAATGCAAATATGAAACGAGAATTTGCTCATGCTTGTGAGATGTAAAATGTTACGCAACATCTCAAAATTACAGAAAGTTAAACATCTGTTTATTGCTGGATTTGTTTATGTAAGAGAGATAACTCATAATAGCTTATTGTCACAATCGTACTTACTGGTTACTTCAGGGTCTCGGTCACCTTGTGGCTGTGGCAGTGGTGTGGTACTCTGTAGAATGATGGGCTTTTGTGTGACTGAAAAAATTAAAAGAATATAAAAATAATAATGTACTCTTTGTAAATTAGAGACTAGTAAGTTCCTTCCTTTTAGAGAACAGTATACCACTTAATCGATATTACGTAAAGTAGGGCACTGTGTTATATCTAAGTTTGTATAGCATGAAGTGCTAGGATATTAAATTCAAGTCCTATTAGAAATCATCAAATTTCTTAATATAAAGGGAATAAAAACAGATAAAAGAGGGAATAGGGAAGGAGAAAGAAATCTGGAGACGGAAAAATATCCGTAAAATGAAATAAATGACATTGGACAATTTTTTGTGGTTGTTTTGCGAACTACCTAGAAAGAAAAGGCTTTCGTTTGTCATAGTTTGATGCTTGAATATATAATTTTAAAAAAATATATGCATTTTAATATTTCATTTCATTTTTCATCCAAATGACGAGGATGACATTTTGACTTCATTTACCTTGACATGTTTTATCAGCAATAATTCCCTTGATGGACTGCAGTGCTTTGTAGTTGTCCACCTTGAAAAGAAATTCCTCATCTGGGTCACTGGCAATGTACCCCAATTCAATGAAGTCAATATTAAATCCTACACCAATTGCGAACATGTTGATACCGGCATCATGCACTGCTTCAGCGGAGACCTTTGTGTTCATCGTCTTCTGGGACCTACCGTCTGTGATCACTATGGCAATGTGGCTGACGTTAAGACGGCTCCCCACTTCCAGTGTGAACATCTGGGTCGTCAAAGTGTCCAGCGCTTCCCAGGTATTTGTCGTGGTGCCGGCTTTGTGTGGAATCTTCTCCACAGCGCTTATAAGGGAGTCCACGTCCGAAAACTTGTCAAGTGTGTAGTCGATCCAGACTTTGTTACCAAAGGTCAAAATTCCCACACGGGTCTGCGTGGGACCCTGGCCGACGTCAAACATCTTCACAACGTCCTGTACAAACGTCAACTGACGTTTGAAGTCCTCTATCCAAATGCTAGTGGAGGAGTCGAGGACAAAGACAATGTCGGCTGCTTGACTACATACTGCACTTGCGCCTAGAGCATAATAGAGAAATAAATAATTAAAGAACGAAATACAGAAATAAACACACTAGTAAAGCCGTATACAAGAGAATGAATTATATTCGATTTTTAGAAATAGCATTACGGACAAAAAATAATCATTTTACTCATCAATGGTCCAGCTGAGATGTCCACGTCTTTGTATTAATTTCTGATCATGAAGTTACTGTTCGTCGAGTTTACATCACCCATTACGTTTGATAAGATTTCCTTTATTTTGTGAGGAAACTTAGAACTCAAAGTCATTCACAAAAATCTAGTTAGAATGGTTCTTTAAAATAAAAAATAAAAAAAGCAAAACAATAACTTACCAGGTCGGCTTTGAACACCAACAACAACCTGAAAACAAAGAGAAAAAATAATATTTGTGTTTAAATAATGAACCAAATAAACACTCTTATATTTTTGAAATTATTTGTGCAAAATTTATTTTTATAAACTACTAATTAGCGTGATTTCGAACTATTCATGTCTTTCGACCATTGAATATTATCGTTATATGATTCATTTTTATTACATTGGACTCTTTTGTTTTAAAACTAAGACATATTTTTACATTACTTTAGAAGTAATATTCGGTATCGTGTAAAATATTTGTACGAGGTAATGTGACGTTTATAGTGCTTTAAATAAATACGCTGGCAATAAAGATTGTTTCGTGTAAAAATGTTTTACTTACGGCCACAATGAGCAATACTACTAGACGAATATCCATTTCTAATTTTGTCATCTCTTATCAGCACTCTATTTTGTTTTGTCTTGATTGAGATTCAGTTCAGTTGTGGTCTGCATATCAGTTGTGTGTCTTTTTATACTTGTTTGTAGCTGTGACTAATCCTAAGTGTACGTGATGCTCTTGGGGAATTCCTTTTTGCCACTCGCCATTGACCTGCACATAATAAAACTCGGAAATACTTAAACAAACCACACACTCCAATATCAATATCACAATGAAATTCTATTCTTAGCTGATAGTAACACGCCCATATATGGAAGGCGCTTGTCCTTTGACCCTCAGAAATGTAAATTCTTTTTGTTGAAAACATAGGTTAAGTTGGGTAATGCCCATATTTTTATGTGATGAGGAGTAATGAATTTGGACAAGGTACTTGACCTCGTAGCGATAGGGGGGAGTTTGAGAATCCATACATCTTGGTCTGACAATTGTACCAATGCACTATTGAGTCTCAGCTAATATTCATAAATAGTTAAAGTACTTACCACATTTTTAACTTTAAAGTACCTACCACATTTTTAATTTTAAAGTACTTACCACATTTTTAATTTTAAAGTACTCCCCCATTTTTAATTTTAAAGTACTTGCCACATTTTTAATTTTAAAGTACTTACCCCATTTTTCATTTTAAAGTACTTCCCACATTTTTCATTTTAAAGTACTTACCACATTTTTAATTTTATAGTGCTCACCACATTTTTAATTTAAGTACTTACCACAGTTTTAATTTTAAAGTACTTCCCACATTTTTAACTTTAAAGTGCTTACCAGACTTTAGTTTTAAAAACTTTGCACATTTTTACTATTAAAATATTTCTACATTTAAACTATTTCAGTATGTCTCATATTTCTTCTCAAATAAGATAAGACCAGTAAATATATAAAATAGTATTCTAAGATAAGTCCTTTGTATCGCAAGTATGTAAATATACATTTTCTCAGGTTCGACGAAATTTATTGAAACTTTAGATAACGAATTCTTGCTAGTAGCTGAATCAAATTAAGGATTCCCATATTCGATTGAACTGATTGTTATAAAGGCAAGGACTCAATCAATATAACTGATTGTCATAAAAGGCAAGGATTCAATCGATAGAACTGATTGTTATAAAGGCAAGGACTTAATCAATATAACTGATAGTTATAAAGGCAAGGACTCAATCAATAGAACTGATTGTTATAAACGGCAAGTACTCAATCAATAGAACTGATTGTTATAAAGGCAAGTACTCAATCAATCGAACTGATTGTTATAAAGGCAAGTACTCAATCAATAGAACTGATTGTTATAAAAGGCAAGGACTCAATCAATTGAAATGATTGTTATAAAGACAAGCATTCAGTCAATAGAACTGACTGTTATAAAAGGCAAGGACTCAATCAATATAACTGATTGTTATAAAGACAAGCATTCAGTCAATAGAACTGACTGTTATAAAAGGCAAGGACTCAATCAGTAGAACTGATTGTTATAAAGGCAAGTATTCAGTCAATAGAACTGTTATAAAAGGCAAGGACTCAATCAGCAGAACTGATTGTTATAAAGGCAAGGACTCAATCAATTAGGGGTGAAACGATACACCTCTGCCACACATCGATACGATTCTCGATACATAGCCTACGATACGATACATTATCGATACACATATCAACTTAATGGTCTTTTCATCTTTAGAATGTCTGTCAATGGTAGGGTGGTGCCATTTTTTGTGTTGACATATTGGGTGTATTTCAAGTATGCAGATTACAAACAAACATAGACTTATCATCTGTTCATATGCCATTCTCATCCTTGACAATTTTTTTTTTAAATACTTCTAAACAGACTAGCTGTTAGTGATTTGTATTCACCCTTTTAGGCCATTTCAGGCTGCTCCATTCGATCATATGCATGACTCATTCTGGTCACCACGCTCTTTGTTTTACATTGAATGAATACTTTTTTAAAACGTTCTTATTGCCAGTTTCATGTCTTCACTTAAATATTGAAGAGATTACTGTTTTATCTTCAAAACAGAAGAAACAATGTAATTTCCTTGTGCAAGGAAATTCTTATCTAGAACAAATCCGAGTGTGGAAGCGGAGATGACTAATAGCCAAATCCTTCACATTGTACTTTCTGCAGATGCAATTGAAACTGCCGCGGCCACGTACATTTGTTTCTGTCAGGAAAGGAAATTATTGACCCACTCCCTTTCAACAAAATGACGAGGTGACTATAAATCGCGCGGCGCGGTTTGGAATCTGCCCCCTTGTCGATTCTGTGTTTTTCTTTTGTTTTTTGTTTTGTTTTTTTTTTTGTCCCATCGGCAGGTTCGGTCGCTGATTACATATATCAACGTAAAAGGAGATATTCCAAACTTATTCCCCATGTACGATTTAAGTACTTTACACATATCAATTAAAAGACACTTTTGTGTAAAGTTTCTATGTTGCTTTGTATCTATTTGGATAGAGTTTGGATGCCAATATTTCCGGTATGTCACGCGGTGAACACGCTACAGTTAGTTGTGATTAGTGGTTATTGTTTTACCCTGGACTTGAACAAACAATAACCACTAATCAGAATTGCATATAACAATGCGTGACACACCGGATGTGAAGCCTTCAATTCGATCCTAGTAGTCAAGATGCGATGCAATAGATAAAAGTGCTTATTAAATGATCAGTAAAGTACTTAAATCATACATAGTTAAGAAATCTGCAATGTCTTCTTGCCGTTGATATATGTTATCAGTGACTGAAGATGCAGACGAGATAAACTGATTAGCACGAAATTGCTGCGGGAGAAGGGTGCAGATTTCGAACCACGTGAGTTAGTCACCTTGTGTTAATTTGTAGAAGGCTTTTATTTTTTACTGACAGAAATGAGTGTATGTACTTGCCCCGGCTGTCTCAGATGAATTCTCAATTTAAAGAACGAAATGGCAAATGGCTAATAATCATTCACGACTGCTGAAGATTAAAGTAACTTGCATAGAGTAAGTATCGTTTTGTATCGATTCTTCCCCTCTTGTATCGATATGGGTATCGATGTAGAAAAAGTATCGATACATCGATTCATCGTTTCACCCCTACAATCATTAGAACTGATTGTTATAAAGGCAGGGACTCAGCTAATAAAAGTAATAAATGAGCTATTTGCAAAAGACGTAATTATCACTATGGATTCTGGCAAAGATTATTACACAATTCAATCAATTGTTTTTAATTGCAAAATATGCAAAGTTCTACATTCTTTAAAATGAATAATACCGGCAGCCATTTTTCTACTAACGTTAATGTAACAGATTTTATGCAAAATCTCACAAGATTTATATTAACAGGAACTGTTAATTTCATAATATCCACCAAATTTACCGAACGCAGGCATCAGAAACGTTAATTTTATCTTATCTCTCCTTTTCTCATGTGTTGATAGCTCTGCATTCTATGCACATATAGCTTTAGACACGACGTGTTGAAAGCAAGTAGAATACCTTAAAAAAAGACGGATGGCAACTATTCATGATTTTAAAACAACCAGTTCACATTGCTCTTTAAAATTTTTACACACTAGAATGACTTGTGTTGGAAATAAGTGTGCCACAGAGCTTAAGCTTTGACCATGAAGAACTTCAGGTCTCATTTTGGGGGTTGGGGTAAGATATTTGTCACAACAAAATCCAAATAGAGTCTATCAGCTTTATTTAAGCACACTGTCATATTAATATGTATGTTGGGTACCCATAAATACAATCATGAGACCCCATTAACATTTTAATATGTATGTTTGGTACCCATAAATACAATAATGAGACCGCATTAACATAATAATGTTTGGTACCCATAAATACAATCATGAAACCCCATTAACATTTTGTATTTATTGTGATCTTTTATAATATATAGCTGAAAGCGGTATGTTTTTAGTGCAAAAAAATATCTCTTGCAACCTAATTTCAAAAGGTATTCCAGGCATTTTTATGTTAATGTACCCCCCCCCCCCCTCCTCCAAAAAAAAAAAAATATATATATATATATATATTATTGGCCGTAATAGCAAAGTGACTCACCGGTGTAATGCTGAATTAGTTTCAACCATATTGATTTTAAACATTTCAAGGGATACAAAGTGCATACTATAAACATTGGATTTAGAAACAAGTGTTTATCACACTTATATTAACCCATCTCCAAAAAAAAAGACCTTGTATTCACAAATTGCCACATTAGGAATACAATATATAAGTCACTTTTATTTGGAGGAGGTAAATCTAGGTAAAGCTAATGTATATGCAAAACTGACATGTCATATAGTCACAAAGAGTACGAATATAGAAACACATATTACGGTAAATATTTAAGAAAGGTAGGATAATAAACGCATAGCGTTATTTCGGTTCATACTTCAATAAACGTAAAAAATAAACGGTAAATCCTTAAATGTGTTTCTTACGTAACAGAGCAGTTAGTCGTTTTAAGGTGGGAGGGTGAAATTGTAAATGATTTTACTTATAAAATCAACCCCCGCACCCCACCCCACCCCCGAGTGCCTCAAGTCGATCACGGTAACATGCTCCCGTGTGCTTAACAAGGGTTTAAGGCACAAACCCACTGTTTAATCACTTTAAACATAATTTCATGGTTTGTAAATATAATCGATTGAGTAAAAGAAAGAAAGAAAAACTTATTTATGAGAGCAGGTATGGTAAGCTTTTACCTTCCTTATTTACAATACACTTGACAATTAACTATTAGAGATTTTCAACTAATAAAAAAATCTTTTAATTAGTTATACCCAAAATTATTTTCCGTACACTGTTTAGTAATTTTAATTTTTTTTTTTTAAATTTCCCTCATTTTAGGTGATTGTTCGTTCATTTTCATTTACTAAGATGGTTTTGCTTATAGGAAAACGTATTTTATTATTAAAAAAAAAAAACAGAGTGGAAGAACTCACAGGAAAAATTAAAAGGGTTATGAATTAAACGCTATTATTTGCCACTTTCATCGGATTTCAATTGTTAGCTGCATTCAACTTTTCGATGATTTTCGGAAACGGGCCCGCGCAGTGATGATGTTGAAGCATAACAGTTGCAATAGACAGTGGCTGTGTAATTTCGAGGTAGGGTATGATTTATTTTAGCACTCAAAAATATAGAGTATATTTTGTTCCACAACAAAATGTTGGCCACAATTAATTGTACGCTTCGCGACAGGTTGTGATAATTCGTGTTAAATGTAAGAGTTATCTCCCCCTACCCCAGCCTGCAGGAATATTTGTATTATCATTTAAGCAGCCAATGTCAAAAGACGTAACCCTGTCTAAAGCTTTCTTGACCTATAGTTGGAAAAGCACGAATCACTTGGTTTGTGGTTTGACCAGACATGCGGAATAACTTACTGGAGCATACAAACATAACTGGACTAGTCTTTGTGAGGCGTGATTGCTTTGGAAACGGTGATGATGTTTTTTATTTTTATTTTCTTTTGTATCCTCTTGGATTAGCACCTGTCTACCTACATCTACATAGCCCCTTCTTTAGCTCACTGTTACGCCCATGTTAGTTTCCTGCTTTTGAAACGTGTATTCATGTTTAAGCAAGACATTCAAATCGAATACCTGTAAAGTTCAAAAACACACTGTAACATTCTAAGCATAATTCAAATTCTCCCCATATCACCAGTCACTGTGGTTAGTGCTTTCCTATACATCATCTTCTATAACATTCTTTACGGATTAAATTGATATGCTCGACTTGACAGATCCGACATTCTATATAATAATAAACTTAACGCCGGGCGTAACCTACTGACACTAGAGTGTGTGAAATATTAAAATATTTCAAATGATTTAGAACATTCCATGAGCATGCCAAATATTTCGATACATTATGTCGGTTCAATAACAGAGTCAGAGAAAACGAAAGAAAGAAAGAGGGAAGAGAAGATAGAAAGAAAGAGGGAAATCCATGGGAAGAAAACAAATTGAATATAATAAAGGAAATAAAGCAAAAAGAAAAGAAAATTATGGTGAGGAATAAAGCGAAGAAAAAAGTATGTTGTTTTATTTTTTGTTAAACCCGGAAGAAAAGATGTAAAATCAATTTTTAAATTTAGAATTAAAGGGCTGCAACGTCTTTTTCGAGTCAAAATATTACTTTCGTTTACAATTTAAAAGAAAGTAAAAAAATTGACTTCATCCTTTTTATTTAATCCATCTCTTACAAAAAATCTTGTCATGGTTAATAAGTATATATTCAAGATAAAGGCGGTGGTGATACGCGAGTGGGGAGGGGGGGGTGCATCTTATTTTCCGAGGAAAGTTTTAGCCGTATAATTTGAGTGCTTTGATCAGATTGCACAAAGTGACATTGTCATGAAGCTTTTCCTGAAATAAAACCATTTTAAGTTTACATATAAAGAAAATTAAACAAGTCGTTTTGAGAGAGTCTGGTTTGTTGTCATTGTTTGGTTTTTGCTTGGTTTACTCAAATATATACATTATTATTAGTGCAAAAAGAGGCAAGGCTGGATGTAGATTTAAAGTGTGGATAACAGACAATGTTACATGATATATAAAAGATAGGTTATTAACCGTCTAGACGTCGGGCGTCCACAATAATAAAAAACTTTCTAATTGGACATAAAATACGAATAAAAAGTGAAAGTGGGTGAAAAAGCGTAACTATTTATATGACACGATGGATATTTAAGCGTGATTATTAGATTCTTAAAAAGGCAGCTTCACCACACTGAAATTTCAAGTATACATTACGCATAAATTGACAAGCGCGTCGGGAATTTCTCTTGTGATTGTTTAATACCTTTTCTTTTCATTGGATTGGTTGATTAAGAACATTTGTCAGCCATTTCCAAAAACGTAATTTAATGCTGAGCTGAAGTGTTTCTAAATGTCGAGCATACATTGAAGTAGAGTAATGAAGAAAGCTCTTCCTCCTATTTGTAACATGCTTGGTATGAAGAAAAAAAAATCACGATAACGGCTAAGTAAGTAAAAATAGCACTTTACTTAAATATAAATATATGTAACTTTAAAATTCGAAACTCATAATCTTGTCTGCGATGAATGTTAACCTTGACATTTACTTTTTTATTTATATCCCACAGTTCACTTTGAATCTATCATTTCTCCAGGAAAACTTACTTTTTATAAAAATCTATCGTGGTAAATCGAAACCAGCTTCAAATAAAACAAAGAAGAGAAAAGAAGAGAAGAGAAGAGAAGAAAAATAAAGATTGCGTCGGGCTACAATATACGAATTTCAGGTAGCGCAGTGAGCTACAGCATGAGAGAATAACTTCCAATACATAAATAATATTAAATTTCAAAAAAAGTATACTTAATAATGACTCAAAGAAAAGGTAAGTCTTAGAACTAACATATATCCAAGAGCCTCCCCTTGACTACTGAATTTGGGTTAGTCTACAAGGTTATTTTTCTCTGGTTGCGAAATTTGTCGGACTCTGAATAAGGATGGTGTTTTTGATTCAAGTCATCGATACATGAGTTGTAGGTAACGACAACATTTTATGAAAAGGTCTGTTTCGAGGATGAAAAGCCGACTGAGTGTTATACACGAAATGACTCATGTTGCAATACATACCGTAAGACTGATTCATTCATAAACCGTTTGATTTTCCTTTGTCAATTGTTATTCGTAAAGTGTTATTTTACCTAACAAAGTATGAGTAGCGAAGGGACCACGTGTCGATCAGGAAACACATTTCCTTTCAACAAATCTCATGTATAAATATAAATAGACCATCCATGAATTTTACTTTCACCCTTACTCATCGCACAGGTATAGGTCTTAAATAACAGTTTCCGTTCTCACTGACTCTGCTATTTTGATTAATAACTAGAATTGAAACACTGTAAGGTCAATACCACCGTCATCCCCCCCCCCCCCCATCAATTTCGTCATCCTTTACGGAACTCGGAGAAGGATGACTTAAATACAGAAAAAAATAAAAATAAAAATAGACTCTGAAAAAGTATTAATTCTAGCTGATGAGTTTCGTTTTCATTATTTAGCCATACATCAATGCAGTAATACGTGTATTTCTGAATGCAGTGTGGTTACATGAACAATTATAACCTAGTACACATAAACCAAACAGGGATCCTATTTTACGATTTCCCAAACAAGTTTCCTAAGTAAAAGTGTCCATTCACCTGATTTTTTTTCTTTTATACGATAAACGAAATAAAATGACTTATTAGTGGCTGAAAACAGCTTGCACGGATCTCACATACTTATCGAACATAACGCGCGCCTAACTGCGAACATCACCGATCCAGGTCTGCCGTAGCGTGACGCGCCGTTACATCAGGGTTTATGGCGTTCGCTTAAAAATCACAATGAAGAAGAGCACATATCCAGACCTACAGTCACATAATGCACCGTCACATTAGGGTGTATGATTTTCTCTTCAAGGCACAACGAGCATCACAGACCCAGGTTTACTGTTGCATAATGGGCCATCGCATCAGAGTTTATAATCCTCGATTAAAGTCACATGGAGCAGGACGCATCCAAATCTGCTGACACATAATGTGCCTTCACATCGATGTTTATCAGGTTTGCTTACAGTCACAACGAACACTACATACGCAGATCTGCTGTCGCACTATGCGCCATCATATAAGGGTATATGGTATTGGCTTAAAAATAACAACGAGTAGCACAAATACAGATTTAGTGTCACATAAGGCGCCGTCACATCAGGGTTTACGACGTTCGCTTAAAGTCACAACTGTCAGCACACATCCAAATTTGTCGTTGCACAATGCGCCATTACATTAGAATTTATGACGTTCGCTTAAAGTCAGAACGGGCCGCACAAATCTAAATTTGCCGCCGCATAATGCGTGGCGGATCTGGTCGATAGACACTGTTCACAGTTGGGAGCGCCTCATGGATATCGATGGCGATGTTGTGCACAATCCTCTTGTGTTTCATTTGTCTCCTAAATCCTTTGTTCCTATTAATATTTAATGATATGCAATGCATGAAATATTTTTGTACATTCATAGTGAAAAGCCGTTTGAAATATTCTTAACATTGACTTGGAAAACTTAGTACCGCTCTGAATTAATGCATTATAGGCATGCACAAGATTGTGGTGAGATCAAACTTTTATGAACCCGATGCTTTTGTTTTGATACCATATAGATATATACTATGCTCAAGTACTAGGTTTGGTTTTGTAGGGTTTAACGCCATTTTCAGCATATGGTACGTTATAGATTGCGGTTCAACAACTAACGATAAGATTATGGCGATAATTTCATTCATGAATAGTGACAAACGAGGAACAAATGCTGGAATTATCATAAAGTCATCAACTCCAGCACCAGCATTAACACCACCACCATCAGTGTTACCATCGTATTTTTGTACATCACCATCGTCATCGTAGTCGTTATCAACATCATCATCATCTTTGATGTTGTCATTGTCACCAGCAACAGCACCACCATCATCATCGTCATCATCATCATCATCATCGCCCAATTATGTACACTGACTTTTAACAAAAAAAATTATTGCCTTTTGGTATTGATTGAAATTATATGTGATTAATTACACGCACCGACCGACAAGTAATCGGATTTTACCAAACAGCGCCACCAGAAAAGATGACATGAACATAATTCTTATATATTTGGATCAATAGATTTACCTTCCATGGAGTTTGTATTGCACGCTGATTAGATTTTAATTTCATAAAACGATCTCCACTCCCACGCAGAATAACTTCAAGTACAATCATAATAGTTATCTCCTTCAGATATTTGACCTATATCTTGAGTGCATTTTGTATGTAAACACAACGTTTTATCACCTGACTACTGTACTATTTTCTTTAATGTACCGATATAATTATAGATTATAGTGTGTGAGCTTTAGGATACTGATGGCGAGACCATACTATCCAATAATACAAATAATATATTATATACCCCATTTGTTAAATAATGCATTGTATTTAATTGTTTTTTACGACGCAAAATCACATCACGTAATACTATGTATTTAGGCGTGAATCAGTCTGAAAAAAATGGAACAAGATTTTTCTTAAACATATTTGTATTTACTTTAATTTTGTGAAAATCAATTAATATACAATTTATTATTTAATGAATGGGTCTGTATGTAACAAATAAATTATAGCGTTTGTACTCATGGATATTATGGTCTCGTCTGAAGTACATGCGGCTCTCAAGATCGCCCCCGTTGTACTTTCGTCTCGCTTACAATATCCAACAGTACACACACTATAATCTATAAATAATTTGTCTGTATGAAACACGTATAATAATACTACATGACGTCACAAATTGCTGTCAAGCAAGGCCATAGCGTAACGACCGGGGCATCTGAACATATTTTGGAAATTCTGCGGTTCAGTCAAATAAAATCAGTATTTTTCGTAATGTTATAAATATAATCGTACATTCGTGCTCATTTTAAATGGAATTTATGAAACAAGTCAAATAATTTCTATCTATTGCAAGTCTTGGCGATGTACAAGATTCTCTATTTCTTCCAAATTATGGCTCTATGCTCTCCACCTATTAGAGTCTCTACAATGACACCCTAGGTCCTCGAAATCGGTCCATACTTATAACAATGACAATTTGACTAAAACGTGCATTATTAAGAAGAAGAAGAAAACGGTGCTGATGATGATGATGATGGTGCTGATGATAATGACGACTTAAATCCCAAATGTGAGAAAATGTATGAGGGAGACAACTGCATTTTGAATGAAACCAAATAAAGCGATAAACATATGTATGCACGTTATCTTTACCACGAGAGAGAGAGAGAGAGAGAGAGAGAGAGAGAGAGAGAGAGAGAGAGAGAGAGAGAGAGCACTTGTGATTTCCTATCTAAGTAGGCCTCATGATGTAAAAGATGGCAGACTATTACTTCCTTGTGTGTATTTATTGATACACTAAAAAATCATTAAAGCGCTAGTTTTTACTTACTGTACTTTTACGATGGTATATTTTTCGTAATCTCTTTTGGCGAAAACATGTACCAGGTTTTAAACTAAAAAACAGTTGAATTCTCTGTAAACCGATTCGAATGAAATTTGATTTGCGAGTCGTAGTATTCTACTGTCTCGTAGTGGTATAATTATACTGTGTGTATCATCAATTACAAAACATCAGTTGAGTACTCAGGGGCATGATCTTCAGCATGTAGTGGTTGTTGCATGTACTACAAAACACCAGGTGGGTACTCAGGGACATGATCTTCAGTATGTAGTGGTTGTTGCATGTACTATAAAACAGGTGAGTACTCAGGGACATGATCTTCAGTATGTAGTGGCTGTTGCATGTACTACAAAACAGGTGAGTACTCAGGGACATGATCTTCAGTATGTAGTGGTTGTTGCATGTACTATAAAACAGGTGAGTACTCAGGGACATGATCTTCAGTATGTAGTGGCTGTTGCATGTACTACAAAACAGGTGAGTACTCAGGGACATGATCTTCAGTATGTAGTGGTTGTTGCATGTACTATAAAACAGGTGAGTACTCAGGGACATGATCTTCAGTATGTAGTGGCTGTTGCATGTACTACAAAACACCAGGTGGGTACTCAGGGACATGATCTTCAGTATGTAGTGGCTGTTGAATGTACTACAAAACATCAGGTGGGTACTCAGGAGCATGATCTTCAGTATGTAGTGGCTGTTGCATGTTATACAAAAAACCAGGTCGGTATTAAGGGACATGTTCTTCAGTATGTAGTGGCTGTTGCATGCTCTAAAAAACACCAGATGAGTACTAAGAGACATGATCTTCAGTATGTAGTGGCTGTTGCATGTCCTACAACAGGAAAGGGAACCCTCCACAAACATTTGACATTGTAAATGAGTTACGAAACATTGCAGAATTTCACGATATTTCATTCAAATTATTGAAACCATCAAAACATACACGTAAAGTGAGTGGTAACAATTATTGTATTTGCTATGGTACTGCCCAAGATTTCAGAAATCTTCAGTTTCAGTTTCCAGAAAAATAAATAAATCGACTCATAAAAAATAAATAAATAGTCACTGTTCATTTTGCTGAATAAGGAAAAGTCTGAACAAAGATTCTTCGTGAAAACAACATTGGAATGGAACCATCTTGTTGATTGTTTAGTGTATACGAATACATAGTACAGCGCTACAGGGAAGACATTCTTAAGTTACACAACGGAAGTAGAACAACTCTCCCTCTTTCCTGGTATGTTTGTGCCGGAGAGGCCTTACACCGTACCAGATACAGATACAAATGTTTGTGCCGGAAATGCCCTACACCGTACCAGATACAGATACAAATGTTTGTGCCGGAAATGCCCTACACCGTACCAGATACAGATACAAATGTTTGTGCCGGAAACGCCCAAAATCGTACCAGATACAGATACAATTAGGACTATTTGCATCTGAAGAAAATCCACAACATACAAAATATTGGTACGGTAGTTTCTCCACATCATTGTGGCTTGTTGAATTCCTGACTGTGTTCCACATGTTTCCCGAAGATTTTCTAAGGGTATTACTGGATAACCGGACAACCTGTACGTCACATGGCCAGGTCATAACCGAGGAATCTCAGACATTTCGGGTTTCGACTGAGAGATTTTAACAACATTTTACAGATATGAAGCATTTGATTACACTTAAAGATATACTTGACATCTGTTTTCGACAAATCATGGAGTGAAATTTGATGCACGGCATTAAATATTTTTCAGTAGAAATAGGAATAGTTATTTCTTATAAACTCAGTTTTCTTTAGTAATGAATCGTCGAATATGTTACATTGGAAATTCTTAAATTTTTAATCACCAAGTTTTTTAACATTTCAGACCCATATATTATGCGAGAATCTCAATGATGTCATATAAGATATAGTGACTAGTATTAATTAAAATTACCTTTCTCTGCCTTCCCCTCTGGATGGCATCCTCCACCCAGACACCTTGTAGTTATTTTACTTATAATAATGGATGTTCAGTTTGTTATATCGGAACATATTGTCCTTTCTCAGAACGTTTGCGCACTATCTAAGGTAGAAGTTTACGTCAGAAATGAAATAGGAATCCACTGTCATAAGAGGACTGAAAAAGATTTTTTGGGAAGTAGCTTAGGGTGCTAAAAAGCTCCTTCCTTGTAAGTAAGTGACTGAGAATGTTACAAAATGGATTGTACTGTACGAAAGGTCCTAGAGAAAGTCAGCTAATAAAACTCTCAGTTTGGTTGCCTGTAAATTTAAACATCCACTTATATCAGATGAGAGAATGTGAGTAATATTTTTCTTTGAGTGAAGAAAAACAAATAGGGCGGGATGAAATGGGTCTGTGCAAAGAAAACCCATTAATATACGTGACAAACATATGGTCACAGGTAACTAACAATTTTATGAGCTACGGAGTCAGCCTATGTGTAGTGGTATATTAAATACCGTATTCAAAAGAATGAAGGTCGCTCATTGGCTGAAAATAATTACGTGAAATAATTAATGTAATTTTTCAGAAGAAGCCTGCGTATGGATTAATTGTACACATTGATAGGCTTGAACCTGAAACCTTTTTATTTTATCACTGACGGTGCACAGGTACTACTGGATATAAACGGGGAGATCGCACTGGTTTGGATTTGTATAGTGGGCACCTACAAAGGACTTTTTATCACAAAAGTATAGTAATTTGGACAAATGTTTACGTTGTGGTCTATGGAAATTGAATTAGTTATCTGTGCCCATTTAAAGGACCGAGAAGTATTTTAATATTCCCCTATACCACATGTATCATCAGTAAAAGACCTGCTGATCTAATAAAAACATCATGATCTGGCACGAAGTTGCATAAAATTGAGAGATTTGGTCCTTCAACCACGCGAAGAAGACAATGATTTCTTTACAATTATTTTATAAATCTAAATGTTTTATTTTATTTCTTCCACTTCTCATCTTTCACCGCCTTGTAATTTCACCATTTATCGTATTCATCATTTTATCATCGACGTCATCCTTGCTATTAACAATAAGAAGTCCTTATTCATTCATTCGAAATTTAGTGATTTACTCGATATTTATGTTTAGTTACATATCCATTTAATCTTAAATGGTTGAACTGGCGTTGATACAGATGTTCATTTCGTATTTCCATATCATAGACACATATATGTCTGCGCGTCCATATTCTTAGATACATCGAATTGAAATTGTATAAATCCCATTCATTATGAATTTCATTCAAACTATAAAGAAAAGAAGAAAAAAAATATTTAAAAAGCGTAAAATAGTGAGCGTGGTCATTTCCGTTCTGGTTATTTATCAATTAAATAATAGATTTTTTTACATATCAACTGAGAATAGGAACTGACTTGTAGCTGAAAACTCGGGGTTTTAAAATGGAAATTGAAATGAAATTTAATCAATTAAAAAAAAAATATCGTTGAATTATGATAAAATGCAATTCGAAAACAGTTTGAGAAATAATTAATTTTTAGATAAATAGATTTTTTTCTAATGCTAAATGTTTACACGTTCATTTGAAACCTTTCCAGGTAATTTTATTTCATACGTTCAAAGCATGGTTTATTTATGGTCGGAAGATTGGTGTTTTTTTGAAAATCATGAATCATGTAGCTAATTTAATTCTTGGCCTGTTATTCCATGTACATTTTCCATGTACATTTTACACCAGTGAAAACACATACATACTTTAAGATCTTCTCCGACAATATTAGACAAAAATATTGACATGGTTGCTCCACCATTTTGAGACATGACTGCACCACCAGGGACTGAATCAACAACATAACATAATTATTAAAACACTGTCGTACTTATCTAAAAAAAAAGGTTCTGTCACAAAATAAAATCTAAACTAATTCTCCCATTGAAGAAATTAATGGTTAACCTTTTCGGTAACACCAAGTCACACCTTTCGCGAGAATATTCATAACGAGACAAGTGGAAATTTTTCTATGTGTGTTCGTAACTATGCTGAAACGTCTTCATCTCAAAATTGATGTGGTTGCGTTCAATTTTAGTTCCATTTTTCTCCATATATTTGCGTTTATGAAATAAAATAAATCACAACAAATCTTTACAAATTTATACTTGTGCAGCTTGTATGCTACACCGATTAGGTTATTTAGGCCATGACTAACCACTGGATGAAAAAGATAAAAAAAAAATCCAACAAAACAAAAAACTCCCCCAACCCCAACCCCAAAAAACAACATTCATTAACATTTAGAGAGGTAACAAATATGAACAAAGACGGATGAAATATTTAAAAGAATTATGCGATAGTTTGAACAAATATTAGAAGTTGTATGGGGATATTAGGGGACATACGGGAATTAACATTATGCCGTAGGTTGACATGCAGGGGACGGTATGGGGACAAAGGGAAATCCTATGTTTAATTGGTCCATAGGTTTAACATGGGAATGGTATTATAGGGACCACGTGTTTATGGGGACAAAAGTGTTGATAGGGACAAGGGAAAATGTAACGTTACAATTGTTAAGGGAAAAAGGGTCGACAGTTTATAGGGACAAGGGAAAATGTAATGTTACAATTTTGATCTACAATCCAACACATCACACATGCTATCCAAACACACACCCCTACAATCCAGCACCCGCTTTTTGATTACTATCCAAACACACTACATATACAATCCAGCATTCACTTTTTAATTACTATTCAAACACACACACAGACACCTACAATCCAACGAAAACGGTAGGAGTGTTGATACACACACTTTCTCACAAACATACCCTCACACACAAGGGTAGGAAGTGTTTATAGAGGTTCATTGGCTTCCTTCTCCCAATTCTCTGGTTTTTCTTCTTCTTTTTCCGGCATCCACTCTTTTTCTCACCTCTGTCTCATTTTGTCTTTTACTTTGATCCTATTTGCATTGAGACGAGGGAATTCCTTTTCATTTCTCTGGCGCTCTTTTTCTTGCTTCTCCACTGCCCAAAACACACACTATCACACTAGGGTAGGGGTTTAAGTTTTACTTGTCAACATAGACATACACAAACATAAAACACATACATTTTTGGCAATAATTTTGAATAGTATCTCTCTTTTATGAGATTTTTAGCGGCCGTTAAAAGACCGTTTTTGTCTAGTACACCTAGTGCCCACAGCTCCCGGGTCTAGCTCCACAAGCAGCACATCTTCTCCTGCATCTATCTCCACGCGAGGGATTGATGGAGATAGGTTGGGATGAGGGAGGATGATTCGCTTCACTGTTATAATCCTGTTTGACGGACTGTCAAAGGATGCTGTGGCGGCGGTGGTGGTGGTCGATGCAGCGAATCTTTTGGAGGGGGGGGGGAGGAGAGGCCTTCTCCTCTCCACTTCCATTTCCATATCCCAGTCTACCAATTGGTTGACTGGGGTTTCAGTTTGGGTGGCCATACTTCTCCCTTTCCTGCTCCTCTGCCATGGTCTTGTTGGCCTTATTATTGGTTCGACGGTGCAACAGGGACGCGTTTGGGTTACTGTGACATGGGACTGGTTGGTGGTAAACTCCGTTGTGTCCACCATAGCTTTTCCCTGACGACGTCCCCTCTTTTCTTCCTGCCACATCTGGTAGTCCGACAGGACTTCGTCGTCCAACATGGAGAGGACAAGCTGGTTGGCCAATTTGAAGTGCTTATTGGTCCTCTTGAATAATCTTCTGTTTGGATGAAACTCCTTCACCTGTTCCAGGAGGCGATGAACATACTCCAGGTGTACTAGTGTTTGAGTTAACCTTTCACTTCTATTGCCGCTCATCTTCTTTTCTTCTTCCGTCTTGTCTGTTAAAAATATCGATAAATAATTTACAGACACAACTTTGGGAGCCTAGGGTGGCCGAGTGGTCTAACGCCTCTACAGATCACTCACATCTCACCTCTGTCCGCATGGGTTTGAGTCTAAACTCGGCCAGCGTGGATGTGTGAGAAGCTTGCCAGTAGCTTCCCGTGGGTCGGTGGTTCTTTCTCCACCAAATATACTGGCCGCCATGTATAGCCAGCCTATCATGTGCTGAAAAATGGCATTAAACCCACAAAACCAAACGAAACAGACACAATTCTAAACGACATTTTTCAATCACAAAATAATGGTTGGTTTTAATTATTTTTGTTTTTCTTTCATCTGTATATT
Organism: Margaritifera margaritifera; assembly: GCA_029931535.1. Lineage (NCBI taxonomy): Eukaryota > Metazoa > Mollusca > Bivalvia > Unionida > Margaritiferidae > Margaritifera > Margaritifera margaritifera. The sequence goes on from JAQPZY010001695.1 coordinate 1,074,718, forward strand.
TTCTGTAGACTAGTATTAAAAAAACAACAACAACAAAAAAAAACAACAACGGTCTTCATCATCATATAACTTGTCCAAAATTTCATTTTTTTCTGTTTTTTTTTTTATTTTTGTCTTTCTATCCTGATAAATGACGTCTAAGTAATTGGCCATTTTTATATCTCAGACTGAAAAACAAGTTTGAATGGTATTACCACCTTGTGTCGATAACTACGGGAAGCATGTATTAGTTGTGCAGAAAATAGTGTTTCATTGTCTTCAGGATTTGATTATTTGTAAAACTCCGGTTTATTCAATACATCCAAGTAAGCGAGAATGACAATCAACTGTCATATTGAAGTACCTGACTCCTCGATAAAGCTTAAGGAAATCGTCCTATCCGTTTTATATTAAAAGCATTTTATTTTTTTTTAAAATATAAAAGTAGACGAACAATTTTAAAAATGACAAAAAAGAAAATATTTTTACTCAAACAGTATGCCTGGTTGTGAAGATATAGACGTTTGAAGTTTGAAATAATTACCTGCGCTACTAATTTTCCTCACAGGGCCCCATTTCCCAGAAGCAAGTGCGCCTAACATGTGTGCATAGTATAAGGAACAAATATATACAGCTTCAATAAAGCAAAGCTATATATTTTGGCCATAGAAATTGTTTCATTTTTAACTTTTATATTCTTAGTTAACACTCACACTTCATACCTGGGCATATAGTCTAGCTCTAGCGTGCACTAACTCTGAAGGTGGCAAATAACTGTAGGGCCTACAAAACCAACATAAGCCAGTACCTAAAGATAGACGTCATTAAACCATTAAACTTCCTTGTGAACAATTATTTTCATGAGTAAACAACATTCGTATTCATCGGCTGTTCACCCCATGGAATTCTAGTGTGACTGGAATGTTACTTCAAGTTTAACTTGGAGAACTGCATGTATGTAATATATAAGACAATCAATAGTGGTCTGACCCCATATAGCATACCTAGCACAATACATTTATCAATCTGTTCGTCAACAATTCATCTCTAAAATAGCTGACATCACGTTTGTTTCGAAAAGAGGCTGACCCGGGGTCAAACAATTTGTGCAGGCAGTGGCGTTGTGTTTAACCTCACCTAGGGAGCAGTTTGTTTCTCCTTATCGACACCCTCCTTTGCATATGAAATGGCAGCCATAATGGTCGTCCGCAGGAATTTTTCTAGGGGGGTGCGGGTGGGGTAAAGCAAAATTCAAAGGACGAAAGGCTTGCAACTATATATATAAAAATCCGGGGGTGGACTACCCCCCCCCCCCCCCTTTCTCAACCCTAACCCCTCCTGCGGACGCCCATGGCAGTCATGTGGTATAGAAAAGGCCTTTCCTAATTGCGGATCTCTGTTCTATATATGTCTCATGTTAAAAGTATAAGCATATCAGACTGTTTCGTGGATCACGTGATCTGATAGCAGTCTGCTGGTAGATTCAGGGAAGTCACGGGTAAGGAGTTCTTTTTATTTTATTTGGCTTTTTCTTTATTTTATGTGTGTGTGTGTGTGTGTGTGTGTGTCTGTGTCTGTGTGTGTGACTTGATAAACCAACATAATTACACCATATTATGATATCTTGTGTCCGCAAATGTATGCCTTATCGCTATTACTAAAGTCGACTTTAGGGTAGTGCTAAATTTAGTTGAATTGACATATGTAATTAAAAAAGTGAACAGGAAGTGTAGTAAGCTATTATGTGGAATGCATAATAAATTTCAGATCCTTGTTATGATATGGTCCACTCCTAGTTTGGTCTTTGCCGTCTCAAAATATTACGAAACATAATTATTAGATGCATGTACTGTTATAAACTGTAGAAGAAAAGAGATTGTTATTCAAATCAAATTTGGTTGTACCTCTATAAGGATCGTTTACACATGGCTGGAAAGAAGCAAAACCAGGAATTGATGTGTCCTGCTTTTCGTTGGAAGCAGAGGAGTATAGTTTTGTAGAGAAAGGGGCTAGGTGACTATGGTGATATTGTAAATGAGTTAAGGCACGTTTGTAAAGGAAGACAAAACTGGTAACACTATTACATGGTGGAATCTGACATCCAGGGGCCATAACTCCGCCGGTTGATAACATTAGAACACTGACAATTAAAACCAGGTGAGGTCTCATCAGTTTGAAGCTGCTTACAAATTCGCTTTACATTTCTTTTAAAAAAAGGATTAAGAGAGCTATTATGCTGAAACGAACGTATTTGATTCCAACATTCAACATCCAAAACTGCACTAAATCATGATGTAGAAAGCTGATAATCTAACTCCTCTGAGGTTGTATAAATATAAATCTACATGTAAACTTTTCAACTACTAGTAATTGACAGAGTTATTGTACAGAAATGAAAGTGAATCAGGGGCTATAACTCCTCTAAATAACAATGTGGTACATTGACAATCAAATTCAGCCGAGGACTCATTGATATGAAGCAACCTACAAAATTGGTTTAAAATCCTATGAAAATTACGTGAGTCTGTCTAGTTTTGTCTGTCTGTCTGTCTCTCGAATTTATATGTACACAGATTTTATATCGCCATTATTCATTCACTTATACATTCATTTTTGCAATGAGGAATAATATATACATTATGTAATGTACTGGCTATGTGCTTTGTTGCATACGTCAAATCGATAAAGTTCTGTCCTGTTGTTATGGGTACAGAAGGATGGAAAGAAGGGACAAAAAGAATGAACCAATGTAATATCCCCCATTTTCAACGAAAAAGGAGTACAAAAAGATTTGGGCAAAGAGTATTCTTGACGCTTTTGAGTATGAAAATTATTAGGTATACTGAAGATGAGATGATTAATCAGTTAATTTTGAATGTATGTTCATTTATCGCATTTAATCACCATTTGATATAAGAATGTAAAAAAACCCACTTAATTTTTGCAAATCAGGTTGTCCCCATTGTACCAGCAAGAACTTGTTCCAAAACATAGTATCTTGTAGGTTGTTGGGTTTTTTAATGCTTTTCCTGACATGAAAAATAATGAGAGAGAGAGAGAGAGAATGCTAAATAAAGTGAATAGTAAACAACAGAAAGAAGAGAAAAAGAATTGAGAAGCACTGGTATATTTGTCATGGCGTTTGTTGCCTATTGCTATCACTCAACTCACATCTTTTTTTGTTGTTGGTGTTGTTGCTGAGCGCTTTAGAACATTTACAAGTAAACATGTAAGTGTGTATTCCTCTGCTTAATTTTTAATGTCAATCTTAGCATTATCTTTAGAACTGGTGTACGTGCAGGAAAATGTGTATCACAAGCTATACTCGAACTAAAGCAATTCAATATATTCAATATCTGAACAAAGGTCTCCAGGTGTGTGCCAAATTCTATACCTGCCCAACACATTACTCTTATCTCGAAATCGATAACAATTCAATGCTGTCATCTAACGGAATGATATTGAAAAAGGAACGCAGCATATACATTTTAGATCAGAAGGGAGTCATATAATCTGTGCGGAATTTATTATTTTATACAAACATGTTTTTTTGTAACATCAGATATTTAATTTATGAAAACTTCTTTTATACGGATTTTATTTGTAAAACAAGTAGTGACAATTAAGTAATCTTGACGACAGTTGTGCTGACGATCGCAGAACCCGGAAAAAACCAGCAACTATGAGTGGGCAAGGAAAAATTCTGTGTCGGCTTCAGGTATTGAACCCTGGACAGTTGAAATGCGAAGGGAACGAGCCAATCAAAGCCCTGGCCAAGTTTATTACAGTTTGTGTCCGATGATAAGTCCATGCTTGATGATAAGCCCACCTCAATTTTTTGCAAAATGTAGTCAAATACTTATTAAAGATATCTTTGTCTGATGATAAATCAACCCAGTTTTGACAAATTTATTAGTCTGGTACCTGCGTTATCGTAGGAGAAATATTATCGTTTGAGGACTCGTAAAGCGTACTGTTTTTATTTCTGTACACTTTTAAAATATAATGTTTGCGTTCAAGGAAATTAAAGATATTTTTGTTGAGTAAATAAAAGAGATTTTATATTTAAGCTTGCTTTTCTTGCAGTTGAAACGAAAGTAACAGTATTGCATAAAAGATGCAAGATTTTTATTTTAGATTTTTTCTAAATGATTTGTCATTCAACGTCGTTAACTAATCGGACATTTTAAACGTATGTACGTATCTTCTGTCTGAACCAGGTGATTGTTATCAGATTCTAAACATAGCAGCTATGAACATGAAAACCCCAAAGAATTCGGAGCATATTCGGCCTTGTCTACCATGCATGCAGCGAATCGAGAACGAGGATAACGGTGTAGCCACTGCCTGACAGCAGTGCGACGAAAAGAACACGGTGAAATATTACATGCTGCTTTCAGTGTATTAAACTTGAAATGATCCTCCATTTAGTTCATAGGGTCAAACTTTTATGTTGTCTTATTTTTAATAAATGTTTGTGTCGACTAACTTGTTCCATATATACGAAGCTTCCCCCTCCCTCCTGTCCCAGCAAGTTATTGTATCGTGATGGATATTTATTTATTTAATTCATTTATTTTTTTTGGTTCCGCTCTAGAGATTCGTACTTTGCACAAGGTTTGACTTTTAAAGAAAAAGAATTTCGAAGACTTTCCTTGCTGGCTATCCTGATTATTTAAAGAAACCATGTATATCTTAGGCATTGTTAAACGAACTTCAATTTCCTTTGCTTTGGTCAAAGATCGATGGATCAATTCAAACATCATTTATTCCCATAATTGTTACAATAGGATTAGGCTACAAATTCTCACAACTTAGAAAAATGCCCTTTCCCTACAAAGGATGTGCATTATATGTTAATACCGTTATATGACTATTACAGTAAGATATTCTAGAAAAAATATTGATGGCTGTAATTTGGGTTGGAGAGTATACAGTTTGGCGTTACTTCTGATGTACACCTCTCAAAAAATAAATGCTAGCTCCGCTTGGTCATTTTCAATTCCTGGGCTTAAGAGGTAAATTAGAAAATGCCACAACGTGATCAGAATTTTATGTCAACACTTGGCAAAGCCCGTGTCTAACGCAAAATTCTGACCATAGGGAGGTATTTTCCGATCCTATACCGACGCATGCGAAGGATTCTATTACAACTCGCCTTCATTATCAGAATATGAAGCCCGACAATAGGATAGGAAGCCGGGGTGTGGGGGTGTGGAATGGGGATAAATCGCCCGTTATAAGAACTGAACCTGAAACTTAAAGCATATATTTTACAATTGACCTTAGTAACTAAAATACCAAGGACACATGATGTATAGGTAGACAAATTGTTGCTGCAGATAATAGGATTCTTTATATAAGGTAACTGTGGCTGTTTCTGCCGTTTTGCTTCAAATTTCTTCTTAGAATTATTAAGAAAATCGTTTTGTTTTTTTAAAAATGTTTTTCAGTCTTGATTATGGTGTCTATTTTTGAACTATTAGTGTGTCATAGTATATTTCCATCATAATTTGGAACTGCAATGGAGCGCAGTTCATTTTAGGAGCATCAAGGAAACTGTAATCAAAGATAAAAGTACAAAGTATTTCATTTACCCGTCTAAAAACCCATTGAAAAATTTGCCTTATTGTCATAGAACTTTACATTTATTTGCTTTGCAAACTGTCAATTCTAAAAGGTCCAAAAAGTCAATATATGGGCTACAATTTGAAAGAAGAAAAATTAGAATTTTACAGAAAATAGTTAATTTTGAATTGCATTATTATTAATTACAATTATAACGCATATCTTGGAAGGGATACAAGCGAGATAATATGAAAATGCTGTTTGTCTAGATTTCATATAATTGGAGTATATTTTTGCCCACTAATGACCTGTTTATTGTATTTTAATACCACATGAAATATGTGTCACACATATTTGCATCAAAAATGAAGCATATTTACCTTCTCTCTCTCTCTCTCTCTCTCTCTCTCTCTCTCTCTCTCTCTCTCCATTTCTTACCGTAAATTAGTAAGTCTTAATTAGTCTACATATTTATAGTTGTATGCACTAACTTAATTCATTCCAATATTTTGTGACTATTGGTTATTATATTAATATAACTACAAATCATGCGCATGAGAGAGGGTTTTCACAGACATTTCCTGTTGACTGATAACGATCAAAATATGCAATAAATAAATAAATAAATAAATAAATAAAGTTTATTCATGAAGCAAATATCGATCGTGCCCAGAACATGGTAGTGCATTAATTTAAATTCGAAATTCCTAGTCTGAAATCTTAAGCTGTTTGATAAATATAACCATAAATCACTTTTTTTAAAATATTAAAATGTAAGCAGTAGGAATTGTAAGAAACATATTCATATTTACCTAACAATGAATTCGCTTTTGAATTGGATTCATAAATAATAGAATTTTGTCGAACATAAATAATCTATAAATAAATCTATAATTCATCAAAGAACAAACCGCGACTATGTCTTGTAATTTTTTGCTCCTTTTTTAAGTACTGTACATCTCAAATGCCCCATATTTTTGCTACTGTAAAATGAATTCAGTTTGTCGGCCTTAAAACATTTAAGCTATGCCAGTTAATTACATTCAAAAGCAAAACCACTTTCGTTAAAAACAAATAATGTAAGTTTTGTTTTTCTTATTGCAGGCAACGTCATATTGCAAAAGCCGTTTGTGAGAGATTACAGAAAAGGAATCACAATATATGTTTCAAGGACCTGCAGTCCTCAGCTTGGAGGCTGAATATCATTACCAAGGATTATGCCATTCACATAAGCAATTTACACTACCAAGGAGTATGTCATTCACATAAGCAATTGCTTTGAATTAATTCTGGCGAATCTAAAGACTGAAACTACGTCATAATATTCAAGACAATTGTTCTTTGATTTTATTTCCATAATAAATGATAAAGGCTAAGATTATGTGTGACCTTAACCCCATGCCTCCGTGAGGCTCTAGAACTTCTGATCGCTTCAAAGACTCTGTTGAAGACCCAAGCAAGGATTTCGTCGACAGTTTTTCTTCACAATAAAACTATTTTGCAAGATGGCATCGCAACCAGCAACCCTTCCTGACACACTAGAAACACGTTTACGAAATGAGGAATACAAAAACTGGATCAAAGCCATAATATGTCTCGGACAATTAAAGAAAGGCCTTGAAACTTTTGTTGAACAGGAAAGCATAGCCATTCACATTGACATCTTAACCAGGGTCAAACCCTGCGGACAATGCTCGAAGGCAAATAAAGCAAATAGTCTTTGCAAAGTCTGTGCTCAATGTAAAATTGACATTGAAAAACTTGAGAATCGTTATACCTTAAAAAAAGGAAAAAAGAAAGCTAATCCTTGTTGGCGGAACACGGTTGTCAAGGAGTGGCCAAGTGATCATTGGTCTATCGCAAAATGTTTTATGAATGAGGGACAGACGAACAACAACTGTCTAAATGACTTTGATATAAGTGGAATATTGAATTTTATAATAAATTGCAAACGCTTTCAAGATCAGAATATTTATGGAAATATTCAAAATAATGCTGAAAAAGTAAGTAATATGTATCTATGTTTCTATATCTCCTGATGGCTCTTAATTCACACACCTTTATTTTTGAGAATTTCACTTGAAATGCTTTCACATCTAAGTACTACTCATTGTTGTTGATGATCGTAATCTTTTAAATACATTAAAGTTTTCTCTAAACATTTAAAGGTGTCAAGACTTTTAACGTGATTTAGAATTATCAGCTGGTGGATGCCGGAATAGTTAAACAAAAATATACTTTCTAAATAAAGCCTCACATGATTCGGAAGATAGAGTCTTGATGAACATGATGCTTGATGATGCTTTTGGGGCTTCTTAAGTGGGTTTTTTTTTAAATCTTTGTGTCGAAAACTGTTTTATTTCATTCTGAGTTATATTTACCCATTCATCGTCGCTTGTTAAGGGTTTTATTTGATCTATGTGTCTATGTTTTATATGTTAAATGGCGTAATAAAAGTTTGTCTAGTTCATTTGCTTCCCAGCTGGAAACTTATCCTCTCAAACATTCATCAACATATCGCTGACGCATTCGGAACATTCTCGTCTCTTTCCGATACGAGTCGAATAACTTCGGCTTTCTGAAAGAGACTTGGAGGTAATCGTAGTGATACTTCCCAAATTGGTAAGTTTTTGGCGGACGAACATCCGGTTAGTTGCGCGAAGAACAGACTCTTATAACATCATAAGTCATGAAATAGCATTAGACGACGTTTCAACAATCATTGATATACCTGGACATTTAAGTTTTAATACTGTTCTTTTAATTTTCTACTGAAAAACTGAACAAATCAATTGGTTTTATTTGTCTCATCATGTGCTTGCGTTGCTGTTAGTGATGACACGTTATCTATTCATTGTGACATTATGAAGTTATTATGATATAGTAACAACCACTTGCTTGACGGCAGTTCAAAATGGTCATTATTTACAGCCGAGGTTTTCTCCAGCATGCGATGGAAAAGACAGAGGACATTCCGATTGATCGCCGACCCTAAACTACTTTTTTGGACACCTTGGACAGCCCAAGCTTTTTTCATTGTAGGAAATTTATCGACTGAAGCCTTCGGAACATTTTCTTCCTATTAATAAGCCAGTATAGTTGATCTAAGTTGCCACTAGATCCAGTTTCGGAGACTCATTAGTTAGCAAACAAACGGTAGACAAACAAAATCGTATAGTTAATATTCATCACTAGTCTTCATGCCTAACAATAATCTGATTCCTCTGTTTTAAGGAGTATTCAAATACGCACGTTCTTCTGATATACCGTTTAAACTGATATCTTTACCATTGTAAATGTTTTCGAATAATAGTCAAAGTTGGTGATTTAATTTTACATGGTTATTTTTTTTATGGGATAGGGAATGAACGAGCAGTTGATTATGACTCATTGAAATGTGTACGCGTTTATTTTTTGCGAAAGGACTACACGTGTTAACATTGGCAAAAGCAGAGCGTAACAATATCTCTTATATGTTATTCATTTTCTGAGGGGTTTTGGTTCTCAATTTTTTGATAATTGATATTATTTACAAAAGAGGCTAGTAAATAGGGTTGTAAGAACCTCAACAATAGTGCTACCTGGTATAGGGCAGTAAGAATCTCAACAATAACTCTATCTGGTATAGGGCTGTAAGAACCTCAACCCAAGTTGTTCCTTTATGTAACGATAACTATGAAGTTCTCTTTTATTTCTCTCCACCAGATATTTGGTCAGTTATTGCTGGTAAAAGTTTTGACTTCTAATCTTGAAAGATATTGATTAATTTATTGGCTTCCATTTCGCATTTAAATGCATTGCAGGTCCGTAAAATTAGGAATGAGGTCATTCATACGGGAAAGGAAAATATATCTGATCCAGACTTGAGGACTTACTTAGGCGACATGTTCGACCTCCTTAAAGACGAAAATCCAGATGGAAAATTGAAAGGCTGTAACGAAGCAGTGGCTGCTATTGCAAGTATCAATAAGGTTTGTACAACTCCAGCTACTCGTGAACTGAGATTTAGTATAGGTATGCATCAGTCTCGTATCATGTTTCTTGTATCATCGTATGACACTATAAAATTTCATTTTTGGGTCCGTAGAGTAAGTCGATATTGAGTAAGGTAAAAGTCTTCTCAGGCCTTTTTTGCATCCAGAAATTCTTCATATTGAAATAAATTAAAAATTGGTCCCTAGTAAGTACGTGAATGCGAAAAAATGAGATGGGGTGTCCACTGGACTAGTTTTGTCACTATGAGCGTCATGGTTATATGACCCTCTTGATGGACTGAATACAATTTTGCCCTTGATGAGACGTTTTTAAAATATTGTATCTATTTTTTATATATCTTAAATTGTTAAATACTTTGTAGAGACATTTTAATTGATATCAGCTTTTGAAAATTGAAAGAAAAGTCATATGTCACCGTGTTTAAAATATACATACAACATTTTTTATTTAAAATGCGCAATGTAAATAAAAGTATGCTAACGTGACGTGGATACCAAGGCGCAGGTCGGAATATTGTCGTAAATTCATGTAAACGTGTCCCAAATAGACATTTTGTTTTGAAAATGAATAAATTCAGCTAACAAATTTGCCTCCATCTGATTCCGTGGAGACCTAGTTTTGTGTGAAAACTACATGTCGGAAAGCAACGCTTACCTTAGACTATTGTACGGTTGACGGTTCTGAGGATGAAGTTGTGATCTGTAACTGGGCTCAATATGGAGTTTTCTCATAAATTGACACAGTTTTGATCTGTTTATATACTGCATTTTTCTCACATATGCTAAACAAAGGTATTACACACAAATTAAAACAACATAAAAGGTGCTATTTAAAGAAACAAAAAATATGTAATTTGCCCGTATAAAAGCTATATTTTACAAACTTTTCTGTGTAAAGGTTCCATTTGTGACGTGGCACTTTTGTGCTGTGAACAAAGATATCAATCTATTACAGCAAATGCCGCATAATGGTTACAGGTTCCAAATGTCTCTGTGATGCCGAAATGCGGAGATCAGTTTTGAAATTTGTATTTATTTATTTTAATTTTTTGGGGGGGAGGGGAGGGAGGGGGTAATCGAGCTACTGAAAGTATAGCGTTCCAGTTCAGGAAAGTCTCTACAAAAGAAGTACGGTGAAACTTCACAGTTATAGAAGTACATATGGAGAGTACAAGTAAGACGTGGAAGTGAGCACCTTGCTTAAACTTTTTGTATGCACTCTTCATGAAATTGAAAATACCTAGTAACACAATACCGTTGAAATAATAACAATTGTAACATATGACAGAAACATCAAAGTCGATTAAAAACACATAAAAACCTAAAATGACATTTTGGATTTAAATCACAACATCTAATCAAACCTTAGGCTTGCATTTTTTCCATTGGAAGAAACATTCTCGATCAATTAATACTGGTACAGAAAGCTGAGATTGGACCTAATTTATTTCTTTTATCCTAATTTTAGAAAGAATTTAAAACGGTTATACATTATTGCCTCAAAAAAGATATTATGATTTTTTTTTTAAAAACATGTATGAGAAATAAATCTTTCTACATCGACGAAAAACCATAGGATTAACATTTAAAGGGCATAATTATTGTTTGCATGTTTGATTTAATTTTGCGAATAAAATCAAAGTCAATAAGAATATTATCTTTTTACACTCGCTGGACAAATATGGTGACAATTACACCACTGGTCAGACAACAATTATTTATGTAATGGCGACATCATTTATGCCTCCAAACGTCACAACACAACTAGAAAAATATATGAGAATTAGCAGAAATCCTTTCGAAAAATGTAAATACAATAAACGCCTGTGCACAAAGAAATGTATAATGAGCTACACAAAAGTAAGAAAGCAATAGTGATCATTTGGAAAACTTGCCGCTAGCATTGTATGAAGAGCAACTGTAGTTTACTAAGCCAGCATTTACAAACTCAACACGTGACGAGCAAAGCTCACTTGATGAAAACAACAAGATTGTTGATTGCATTACTTCAAAAGACGACATTAACAGTTATGATGATGAAGATAATGTGCTACATGCTGTACATAAATGCATCCATACATTTAAGAGCATTAAAATAATGACAGAAAAAGCATGACAAAAAGAGAAGAAAGATTGCTAATGGAAACACTGAAGCAGTAGGAAGAATTTTTGTACGTCTTCAAGGGGCAAAGAACTGACAAAAAACAATTTCAGAAAAAGAAAATAAACAAAATACAAAAGACTAAGCGAACACGAACAGAATCACCTGCTGCTTATAATACAATGATGCAGAAGACAAAGCACAGAAGCAAAAAAGAAGACCAGGTCAGAAGAACCATTAAAAGACATGATCTTAAACGAAAGGATAATTTGCACACTTGTAATGGCTTTGCAAGAGCTAGAATAAGGGCTAATGTTGAATGCTTCGTTTGGTGCTATGGCGTCTCAATTACAGTAAACTACCTCTGTGGAAGAATTATGAGAAACACTCGCAAAACATGTGGAAGGAAACTAGTCTCATTACATACAATTTTTATCACATGAAGGAGGAAACTTGAACAAACATTATGCTCACGAAGCAGGTTGTTTCAAGCAAAAAGGTCGATGGAAACTTGGTCTTGCCGACTGTTTACCTCTAGCTATGACTAATACGTTTGAACAACCAATTAAAGTATTTTCAAGTGATTCATCAAACCTGATGTGGCATTAGCTTCCGACAAATGCATTCATTTAACTTATGTCGAGGTTCAAGGGAAAGGGCACTATAGTGATGTAAGTAAAATGAGCATTTTCAGATCATGATGCTAACGTTCAAGAATAAGCTACTTCTGTACAAAGAATCAGAGAAGTACAAAGAATCTGAGAAACCACATCAACACCAACAAAGCACCTTTCCAGTAGTAAATATCCGGATGCAACACACCACAATAGTTTCAAAGTCCTTATATAAAGGATTTTCGAAAGAAAAGAAAGTGTACACCTGAAATCTGGAAGAGTAATGTGATAAAGAAAAACAGATAAGTTTGTCTAGAATACAATTTTCAAATATTCCAAGTAATGCAAGCCAGAGTCTTGAAAGATGTAAGCTGTGAAAATTACAGATTGAAATGTGAAAATAAATAGTGCAAGCAAATATCTGAATCATACTGGAGTTTGCAAGACTAGAAGAAACAACTGGACTTCGTATGGCAGCATTATAACATGTTCAAAATCAAAGAGATCTTCTGATCACATGTCATGATCATATTCATATTATCTGCCATCGGTCAATTTTAAGGTTAGAGTTTGCAGAATGTTTTTTGTAAGTACATTAAATATTGGGAAGAAGGGTATTCAGACTGCTTTGAGAAATAAAGTGCCAGGGATGTAATCTGGAATAGATGGACGGAGTAGATTTCCTTTTGCCAATAAGGCACCATCAGAAAGTCTTGATAAAGTTCGAAAATATATTGAGTCATTTCTCTGTCAAATACGTTACCCAATCACATTAACATTAAAGACCAAGGGAAGTAACTCTTATAAATTATCTCTACTTATTTTGATAGGTGGACACCCGATGACCTCATGTTTGTCAGTTCAAACTTTCGCTTGCAACTATGCACTGTGTCTCTGAAGAAACCATACAATTTTGTTTTTACTTTTCCCCGTCCACCATTTATTGTTAGTAGTATAGTAAGTTAAAATGTTGATATACCTGTTATAATCCACCTTGTCGTGTTCGACGGTGAATTTATTTGTATTTTTGCATTTTTAGTCCTGTCATTATTGTCCATGTGATATCGATTGGTAACACTCAGTTTCTCACTGGTGTATTTGCATCGCTCTGTTAATTCTGGTATTGGTGCGCTTTATCAGGCTGTTTTAATATCGCGAGTTCGCCTTTATTAGCAATTGCACTTTTGTTGTACATTTGTTATATGCACTTGTTCGTTGTATTCTTTATTCTCTCTTTCATTATAGTAATGTCAGTCAAGTGCGAAATGTGTCGACCTTTCAAAGTAGTGAAAGACAATCATGACACCTGCCTTGCTTATATTGTGTGTTCAACGTGGTCGGAAGAGGTTTGGTCCAATGCTCTAAAAGAAAATTAAAAGGCCGTGGAAAAGGGCACGATCCAAATCTTCTGCACAAAAGGTGTTGAGTATTAACCCGAATTCGGAATTACTGACTATTTTTATGTGGGACGTTGACATGCCTCCCTGACAGCCCACTAAAATACCGAAAACAACACTGATGGCGACAACTACCTCAGAGCAACTTCAAGCCACTACTACTGATACCGCTCAAGATATACTAGATTCTTGTATGAGGCGCATCATACAGAAAGCTCTGTTGTCGAGAATGGCGACTAGTGAGTTGAACGAGACGAGGTCCATTTCTAACACTATATAGCAGTCCACTGGGCATAAGTCATTACCCCCGCGCAGGTATGGAATTAGCGACGTCGAAGCCGGGCGTGTGGGATTACCTTCTAACCTTGCCGGCCGGACCGGGTCGCAAATTACATACCAGCCGCTGTCTGCCGTCCCGTCTGACGACCAGCTGGCCATGTTTCTTGCGGCCATGAATTGTTCATCACGGATCATAGAACATCACGTCGCTTGTCTCTTCCTACAGCAACGGTCTGAAACAGTCAACAGACCGCTATGCCGAGCCGACCAGCTAACTGATCAGCCGTACCGACCGTGTACATGACACCAGCACACGGCGATCCGGCATCACATTTAAAGCCGTCCGTCCAACCGTCGCACCTGATCGGCATTCTTCAGCTGGACCACGCTCGGATGAGAGGGATGATGCTAATTTGCCTGATCATTAGGACGCTACGATGGAATGAAAAGAATTTAGTTCCAAGGCTGCAATTAAAGAAATATACTGAATTTTCCCCTGTCGGACTGTCCTCCTCTGCTGGCAGTAAATACGACATACAAAGTTAAGGCTTCGGTGGTACGCCGATGACGATGACGAACATATGTCCTTCCTGCCTGCAACTTTCTCACCGAACTGGTACAAGACACAAAATACGATTTGAATTTGACAGATGTACCAAACATCGATAAGGACATTACGGCCGTCAATATGTCTTCTCCGCTGTGTCATAAAGTGGACAGACAGGTGTTGAACACCACGTTAGGAACGTTGTTTGAACTTCCACCCTACTCGACATGGCGTATCTGTCGATTTTTCACTTAGCCGAGAAAGTCAGAAGCAACCATGCCTGGGAATCAGTACGTATTGCCAGGGTGGTCAGTAGGATCCCTCACCATACAATAGGCGTCGGAAAGATAACAGGGGGGACGCTCAGCAATAACGGCAATCTTTTCGCGGCCAAGCGAATTATGGTCAGTCGTACGCTCCTAACTCTCGTAGGCAAGCGGGAAGGACAGATATAAAACAAGGTTTCTCATCTCCCAAGCCTCCCGCCAATCGTCAATGACTTGTCGCTCCTCCCTCCAGCAGGCGATTCTCTTGTAGGCTGCAGACTCCTTCTGTTTTTCTGTTTCGCTAGACCTGGCTGAAGTTATTTCCTACAAACAATTGGGTCATCAAAATCGTCTCGAAAGGGTTTCGAATTACCTTCACAAATCCCCTTCCGCTTTCGTCGTTCCCCTTCATGACGTAGATTTCAAGCGATCCTATGAAGACAGACATCTTACAGAGAGAGATAGAGCTGTTGCTCATAAGGCTGGGAGTAGAGGTTGTCAGAAAACCGGACTCCCATAACTTCTACTCCAGACTATTTCCTGTGAAGAAGGCCAACAGAAAATTGGGACCTGTAATAAACCTAAGCAGATTCAACCATTTTATTCTCGCCATGAAGTTCAAGATTGAGACGGCAAGGTCTGTCCATCCATCAGTCAGTCTGACGCGACAAATACAGGATCAGTCTATATTTGGCCGAAGCGTATTTCCATATTCCAATTCACAGAATTTAAAAAAAAATAATTAAAACAAATCCTCGCTGCGGCTATCTCGGGGTAGTGTGCCAGTTCTTCGCCCTCTCATTCGGCCTCAATCCCAGACCTTGGGCCTTCGCTGAAACGTTGGACTGCTCCATATCCAACTTCAGATGTCTCCCTCCACAGCGACGGCGGCATACCTGGATGATATACTGGAGAAACATCTGATAAGTTCGGTTTTTGTTCACGATATGAACAATCTTCAGTCAAACGTTGAGAAGTCGGATCAGGTCCCTTCTCAACATTTGGTTCATTTAAGTATGGAGCTTCTGACTCATTTCAACCTCGTCTGTCTTCCTCCCAACTGCATCGACAACCTCGTTCATGCGTCGGAGAAGACTTCTTCCAGGATACCTATTTCAGCGAGGCAGTTTCTCCAAGTCCTTGGTTTGTTCAATGCGGCGGCGGCTCTCTCGTATCTCGGCCGCCTTGACATGCATCCTCTATAGATTGCCCTTCTGGCACAGTGGCTCCCGTTCTCGGGTCCTTGAGACCATCAGATTACGATCTCAAGCGAGGTCAAACAATTCGTGCTTCGATTGCAAGACAGGGAGTGGATAGCAGCAGGAATACCTTTAGTAGCCCCACAACCAGAAGTCGGTTGGGATGGAAGGCGCACTTGCTACAGGACTTTGTGACCGTCAGGGGTAAGTGGTCGCGGCAAGAGAAGGCTCTTCACATCAACCGCCAGGAGATAAAGGCCATTCTCAACGTCTCCCACGCCTGGGTGAAACGCATCCAAACAAAGACGGTTTTGATAATGTCGGGCAATCTGTAGTGGTGAATTTGTGAATTACCTCTTCAAGCAGGAGTGGTGGGGGCGGGGCGGGAAACGAAATAACATAACGTTTGCGTTTTGATGTGGGAATACCTTCTGTGGCGTACTCAAGACCACAGAAATACACAAGTCCATTACTTCCCAGGCTCAGTGTGCTTGTTGACTCATTATCACGGAGGGCCCATCTGATTCATACAGAGTGGTCTCTCCATCCATCCATTTTCCATCGAATTTGCGCTCTATGGGGTCAACCCTTGATATATCTATTTGCAACAAGGTGGAACAACAAACTGCCCGCGTTTGTCTCGCCATTCCTGGACCCATTGGCGTGGGCCGTCGACGCCCTTTCAATCGTCTGGAATGGAATATGGGCATGTGCCTTCCCTCTAGCGGCTCTAATACCAAAGACAATTCAGAAAATGAGGGACAACGCTTCCAAAATAGTTCTGATTGCTCTTCTCCAATGGGACATATCATAGATCAACAGTTTGCTCGACAGACATTCCCAGGAAAATCGTGGCGACCCGCTAGCTGCTCAAGCAGCCGGGGTCGCCACTATTCCATCCTTTTCCAGAGAAATTCCTCCTTCACGCCTGGCTCTTTGATGGTAGACAGTTTGACGGCCTTCCACTTTGAAAGCATATGAGGAAACGTGGCGCGTTTTGAACGACTGGTGACAAGAAAACGACGTTTCACCACTCTTAGCATCCATTCCACAACAAGCTAACTTCTTTCTTTTACTGTTTGAACTCAAGAAGTTAGCCCCTATCACAATCAAAGGATACCGTTCAATGATATACGACACGCTCAGACATCATGGAAATGACGATATAGACTACAAGAAACGCCTTTCCGACTTGTTGTCCAATTTCGTCATTTCTAGACCACGCTCGCTCACCCTATTTCCAAAATGTAATATCTGCTGGGTATTGATGTGGCTCAACTCGTGTAAGTTCGAATCACTGTCGTCAAGCTCTCTGAAGCAGTTATCATACAAGATTTGCTTCCTGATAGCACTAGCTTCGGCTGGCAGATTGAGTGAGCTACATGCATTGTCCGTGGATCCGAACTTCATACAGTTTCGTACTGAGGGCTCGCTTGTACTAATGACGCAACCTAGTTTCATTTCTAAACACGTCAATTCCCAACCAACAAATAACTATCCGTTCTCTCTCCAATTGTATTTGAGGCGTACGCAGAACGTCTGCGGAGGTCGTCAAAGGCTTTTCCTACCAAATGAGACCGAAAAGCAAGACATAACCCCACAAGCTCTGGCTCTTTGGCTAAACAAGGTCATTAGATAGGCGTACTCTGACCTATCACGCAATGATGTACGACTTATGAAGTTTTCCACTCACGAAATACGAGCAATTTCCACGAGCTGGCCTTCGAACGTAATATTTAAACTCGAGACATAGTGGAGTGAGTTGGCTGGAATGCCGAGTCTACTTTCTCCAGCTTCTATTTGCGCGACATGGCAAAAAAGACACCTGAACCTTGTTGGACCACTGGTAGCTGCCCAGACAGTTATCATGTCTCGTTCATTACAGGATAACCTCAACCCCAGGCATGACCTGCAACTTTCGCTGGATTAGAACAGGAAAAACTTAGACGGTAAGACAACAACCAAGTGCGGGATTCTACAGGGATTATCCTTGCACAGGTGTAAATGCATAATCTTCGGTTGTGCTAATCTCACTTTATGAGTATTTGTCCCTTCAGCAGAGCAACAATCATGGTTTTACAGGGTGACGTAGGTTGAAGCTGGCCGCTTAAACATTTTCTCCTCCTCTTACCTATTCTCCTAATGTTTCCTATGATCGGGGACATGTATTTGATAGAAAAAGAAATTTTATTTAGTAATGTATGTTTCTCCGAAAATACTTACCCGATCACGTTATATCCTCCCGCCCTTCCCCGCAAATGCGAATGCAAGCGTTGTGTCACAGATGTCGTTCAAGTTTAAATTGACAAAGATCCGGTCTACGGGTGTCCAGCTAGCGGGAATAAAGGGAGATAATTTATAAGAGTTACTATGGGATATAGACATAAAGACGTTTTCGTCTTTCTGTGAGACTGGATTATAGAGGTGGCAGAAAGTAATTCCTAATCTTAATGTGATCGGGTAAGTATTTTCGGAGAAACATAATTTACTAAAAATGTCCCCATATCCTAATGGAGTCGAGAAGGGAGTATATGACAAAGGAGGTAGTTATATGCAAACGAATGCAAACGATTTAAGGCAGTCAAAGAGAAAAAGGACCGAAAAGTTTTTTTTTTTCTTTTGTTAACGAATACAACTTCGCTTCCTTTAAAGCCAAGAAAGATAAATGTTCAACGTGTACTTGTTATGAGAAAGAAAACAGAAAACACAGAAGGAAAAGGAATGGATGCAAACATAGAAATGAAATATGCACATTAAGAAAAGAAAATCCAAGATAGAGAACAAAGAGAAAAAGACAAAGAGACGTTATAGAAAGACCAGAGTTTCTATGCTGTCACACTGGATCTGCAGGCTGTCCTTACTACACCCTGCATACTTATTGTAGTAGTCTACTATAAAGAATGTTCTCGTGTTATAATTTATTGGTATATTAAGTAATAGATTGAAATGGAACCTGGGATGAAACACAGAGTGGGCATGGATCATGTGAAAACGAAACTTGCCTACTTATGCATAACAATTCAGTTACAAGTAGATATTCAAAGGAGGAAGAAATTGCATATTTTTTTAGACACAAGTGGATGAAAACAGAGGAATCCGTTTGTCACAGCGCCTGTACTTTACTCTTTATGCTTTTCTTTACTCTGTAAACAAATAAACATCATTACAAAGAATCGACCACAAATTCTTTTAGAGACCATGCACGCTCTTCATTCTTCCACTGAAAGTGGGGCCTATGAATATTTGAAATAATTTCCGGCTTACAAATAGCTTGAGGCAAATATATTTCCTCAGATTTATAGCAAAAGAAACCAACCTATAACATCCATTATATTAGTTGAAAACAATGATCACACCCCCACCCCACAAAAAATAAATAAATAAAAAAACAAATTAAATATTAAAAAATAGAAAACCTGTCTAAGGTAGGTTTTACCATGGTACTTAAAAGGACGGTCATTCTTTTGTATACCTTAAAGACAGGATTTGAAACCGGGTTGTCGCACCTGTACAGGTAAGAGGCTATGTCTGGCTATCAAACAATAATCACATAATTGCTCAGTCAGATGCTTATACATGGGAAAGTTCGCGTTCACAGTGAGTGAGAAAATGACGCATCTGAGTAATTTCTCCTTTTTATTACCCCTTTAAAGCAGTTGACAGTATTGATTATGGAAAGAAACAAATACATATATAACATATTTATCTCTATTAATTGTTATTTTAAGTTCTGCAAGTCCTTTTACGACGGCGGGAAATGATCTGAAAGGAGCGTTGCTTACACGCCGTTTTGACACAAAGATCTTTTGCTCAGCAATCAGATTGAGGCAAATTGTAACTTTATTTACAAAACTAACCATATAACATAAATTTTCCATATATATCACTTCTGTAATACATATTCGTCAACGTTATGAAGTTTAAGATGCACAATAATTGACTTCACCTTTAATTTTTTGTTAAATTTAAAATTGGGTAATAGCTTTGGTTTTCTATGCTCTGAGATTACAGGTAGTATTGATGTTTTTTCTTTGTCTCCATTGTCTCAGAATACCTCTATCTTTAATCCGTGTATTGGATGAATATAAATTCAATTGCAGAGCCTGCAGAAGAACACCTTTTATGTAGGCATTTTCCGTTAGATAACTTAGCAAAAGTTCATTAAGAAAGCTGTTGCGCGAACAATATACTATTACAATCCATGGAATCATTCATTAGTCTTTTGTTACTATATCATAAATATTGTATTTTACGACTTAACTAATACATTGAAATGTGGATGATATTGCAATATATAGAGGAAGTGATTATTTGTAGTAACGCTTCTGGTCGTTTAAG